>CAAE01015113.1:0-33707 GCA_000180735.1 Tetraodon nigroviridis
GTACAACAGCTATAACAGACCCCGGCCTAAACCTTCACATTCTCCAAACTCGACAGCCCAGGGAGGAGCCGCTGCAGCTGTGGTGGGTACAGCCGGGGGTCCAGCTGCTGCTGGAACTGCTGCAGATCAGGGCCCTGCAGGGGTTCACAACCTACCTGTAACCTCTCTGTTTGGGGTGGCTAAGGTCTCCAAGCCTGGTGGGACTGGTAGCCCCTTTGGAGGCAACAGCCCTGTGCAGTCTGACCAGGCAGCCACAGAACAAGACAATGCCTCACTGAAGGATGTTTTTGAGGGTTTCGACCCCACAGTTTCACCCTTTTGCCAATAAATCCCTGTTAAACCATAAATCACACCACCTGTCAAGATGTTGAATCAATTTAACATTTGAGGTGAATGAACGGATGAAGAGAAAAGATGCACTGAGGCAGTTGCCCCAAACAGATCGTTTATGAACAAAAGGATGTTACACGTTTCACACAGTTTTGCTGAAGACTTTTGAGTGAAGGGAAGGGTTTAGAAAAGAAATCTGTAGAGCTCTATTTTAAACAAATGTATTGATGTATAAATAGGTTTACTCTCATCTCGATGCTTAATATAAACTTATATTGACAGCAACAAACTTTGGGTTTATGAGACATTTTAACCTAACAAATTTTGCTATCTTCATTTTGCTTTATGGTTTGAAAATTGTTTCAATTGTAATCTTTTTGAGGTGTTTGTCTGTATTGCCTCTTGGGCACAGATAAAGTTATTGCATATCTTTCAACACCATGTTGTCCAGCCACATTAGTTTTGTACAGAAAGATGAATATTGTGGCAGTTTTTTTTTTTATACTGACACCTGTATGGAAATCACCACCTGAACTACTGTTGTTGGTGTCTTTATTATCTTCAGCTGGTTTGTTTTTGTCAAAAAGTACTTTGGAATCATCAGTCACATCACATTTCTCCTGAAACGATGACAGTTATCTCTACAAATATATAGTTGTTTTTTTTTTTTCATTCATTTGCACTGTTGGTCTGTCCTTAATGTTTTTAATGTCTGTAACTTTACTTAAACTTTTTCCTTCCAGTTTAAATCTACCCTCAGCTCTTTCAGCATCACTTTTGTTCCCTTTTCTCCACTAGGCTGTTTTCATGCAAACCTTAACATTTTCCTCTAAGAGATCATGCGAAAATGGAGAAAAATATTTTGTCCATTTATGATTAGGTGGTGGAATATTCAGCCTCATAACATCAATTTGGAACCTTAAACTTTAGTTGTTGGGACTTGGGCAATTTGAAACTTTATTTTAATCTAAAGCTTAAAAGTAAAACTTAAAGTGGCATTCTGCAGCCTGGGAACAGCAGCGGTTTCTAGACTTGGAACGGATAAAATGAAAGTTACCCTGCAGTGAAAGTTAAATGAGGCATTTAACTGTTGAGAATTGACAAAGCAGTTGTCAACACCCAAACGGGAAAATTTGGCTGTTCCTGGACTGAAGTTTTGACTAATGCGACTGTACTGTCAGGACTGTTGGTTTCTGTATAAATGTTACATAATTGTTTTAATTTATTTTTTATAAACCATGTTAAATATCCTTTCTCTTGAGATTTTTGAATTTAAAGTATGTCGCCTCAGTGGGACGGAGGCAGCCTATGTGTGTCGAGAGAGCACTATTTTTTTATTTGATTTTTGTGAACAACTCTCTTGATGGGTGACAAATCCTGTAAGAAACCACGTTTTCAACTATTGCAAACCTGAACGTTGGCTTTGTCCTGTCTTTTTTTGTTGTTTTTTTTTTTCTCAACATAAATCTGACCAGCATCATATCTCGAGCAGAATTGAATTTTCTAACTGTACACTGTAGGTGAGGTTGTTAAAGTATTTAAATAAAGTTGATACAAAATCAACCAGTTAAAAACATTTTCTCTGTGTCTAATGTATATTTGCAGAAAGCGTAAGTACCTAAATACCGGTGCTGTTTATCAGCTTAAACAGGCAGTTAATGATGTTGGAGATATGTTTACTGAGCAGAGGATTTGGTCACTGAACTGACATTTTTTTCTGTATTTTTTTTTTTTCCTGTCATCACATCCACTTGATTTGTTTAAAATCTAAATGTTTTAAACAGCCTTTGTCTCTTGTGTACTTCATAACTTTAAAAGCAGGTTGCTATATTTGGAGCCCAGCGTGGAAGGCGGATTGTTCTCTGCTCGTCTGTTCTCCCTGTGACTGTATCAGGGTTTCGGCATCATGCAGCCTGTTTCCTGGTGAGTGAAATCCTAAAGTGACTACATCCTTCTCCACTCCCATCCTGCCGCTCTGGCTCCAGGAAGACCGCTATCCATTCAGCTCTTTGAAGCTGTCACATGACTGACATTGACATGCAGCCTGAACTCTTTGTTCTGGCATCATAATATGGCTGTTTGTGATTAATCTGATCTTAATGTAGCTTTAGGAGTGAGGCATACTGAAAACAATCTCGTTCTTTCTTGAAGTGATCAACAGACATTTATATTCTAGTCTGGTGGATCCCAATCTAAGTGTGTGAAGTTCCTCCAGCACAGCCTGAGGGTTCACCATCTTTCTATCTGTCATAAGACAGTAACTCAAGTGTCTGAGACTGGGTTTTTGATCATTTATCCAGTTGTATGGAAACGTGGAAAACTCCTGCCTTTAACACATCTTTTCTCTATAATCAGCTTAGTAGCCTGTCTAGGGCGGATACCTGCTGCCAGTGTATTTATGGAAGACCTGATCCTCTCAGAGGAGGACTTTGGCTGGGATTTGGAGATTGGCGGCCTGTCGGCTGCAGTGCCCTCTCTGCGTTGTGGGGGCGCCGTGTGTAAAGCATGTCACCAAAGACCCACCTTTTCCCAGATCAAAATAACACCTGTCTAAACTCTCTAAAACTGGTCAAGGACTGTCTGTGCTGCAACCAGCATCCAGTCAGATTACAAAGACCACAAACGCCATATCAGCAGAATAGTTTGACACTTGTGCTAACCCGACCAGTCCGCTGTTCCTCCATGACGAAGAATTGAGTCTATCTCAAACTGTTGACATAGTACAGATTAATCAAGTTATTTCATGGCTACACATCCCCATGAGAGAACATTGGTTAATTTTTACCTCACACAACATGATTTGGGTTTTTTCCCCCTAAAGGCTACTAAATGAGAGGAGAGGAGGGACAAGCCTACTGTGACTCCACATTGACAAGGGCCCTGAAGGCAGCACCAGGCTCATTCATCAATTAGTAGCTTTTATTTGATTATTAGACCACTGAATTATGTCATTGGTTAATACAAAACAGGACTGTAAAGTTTTGGAGGGGATAGAAACAACTTGCCTTTCTTTTTTCCTGATGATGTGGGACAGGGGTTTTGTTTTAATATCAGCATATATTTCCTAAAAGGGAGTAAAAGCTTATTTTTTTTTCTAAAAATTCTGCAAAAACACATCTTTTGCTGCTGTTATTTATGGTGGGTTTAGTCTTACTTGACATGGCACAGATTCATTTGAGATTTTTCTTAAACATTGTACATTATCCTTTCTGAGCCCTGTCCCGGTAGAAAAACAACAGCCGTTTGGGGCCGTTTTGGACTAGCTTGTCCTGAATGTGCACCTAATTACACACCCCGTGTCCTGTTTGAGACAGAAACCGTCATCTGACCATGAGCCGCTCGGACGGACGGAGGGAAAAAAGCTGGAGCGTGCTGAGGGTGGCCTTGAGCTGCAGCGTCCCCGATGAATGCATCTGCAGTCTGAGGGTGAGATGTGCAAACTGACATCACAGTGCTGGTATGCATCTGCTACACATGTGACAGGGGCCCTTGTGGCCACCACATGCCTGTGGTGCACATGGGTGTGTGAGGACATATCTTTCTATTCCTATGAGTCTTTACTGCAGCTTTTGGACCTCACACAAGCCCGTGTTTGTGTGTTTCTGCACCGAATGCATCTGGATTTTGAGCATGTGCATCCAATTAAAGGAAACAGTATTTTCACAGATAAATATGCATGTTGAAACAACATTTGCAGGTTGTAATGATGGTTGTAATGAACACAACCAGGACACATTGTGCACATCCCTGAATATTTTATTTATATTTACATGAACACTGGTCCAATTTTATTATAGTGGTGTACATTCTTTCTTATTTTTATATTAAATGTTGTATAAGTTATAAAAAACCTTATGTCATTAGTGACAGTTACAGCTGTGTCATGTGATGCCATTACGTAGAATGCATACACACACACGGACACACACACAGCTTCCTGTCCTTGTTGAAAAATTCCAGTTATCCTAGGAAGACTCCTCCTTTCCTTTCTTGAGATTTGTGTTCCTTCCTTGTCTTTTCTGCATCCTTTCCTTTCCTTTATTTATGTTGTTATGTTGTAGTTCACCTCCAGGGGCTCCACTCGCTTTGACGGTCACCGTCCTCCCTCGTTAAAACAAATTCCTTACGAATCTCCTCCGGCTTAGTGCACCGTCGCGTGGACTGTCCCTTGTGTCAGTGACAAATAACCCTGTAAAGCAGGCATGGGCTTTGGGTTTGGAGTTGGGGTTAGGTTAAGGTTAGGGTTGGGGTTAGAGTTGGAATTAACCCAATCTCTCATCCCAACCCTAACACAAAATTTTACCCTAGCCCTACCAAAAGCAAAAGGGGTACAAAGCACTCCATCCATCTGCTCCTGGTCCGGCCCCTTTGCCAAACGTTAGAACCCATTGTGGCCCACGAATCAAAAAGTTTGCCCTCCCCTGCTGTAAAGGATAAAAGGAGAAGAACTCACTCAAACCCAAACTTGAGTCCCCCGACTCCTGACTGTGTCCCTGCTGGAGCCTCGGAGGAGCCGTTCCTGAGCCGTCACCATTTGATGGTGTGGCCGGCCTCACCTCCCTCCCCCTCCCAGAGTATCCAACATCAACATGCCAACTTCCTCTTGTGGAGCAAAACCAAAATCCACAGGAGAAGTTTAAGATCGGTAACTGGGATGTTCCTAAAATACTTACAAAGCACACACACTTTTCTGTGCCTCCGTAAACACTGGAACCGGATTATGTGCTCACTTCCTTGGGTTGGGTTCTTGTTTCCCAACGCTGGAAAGACGCCTGCCCTCTCTCTCTCTCTCTCTCTCTCTCTCTCTCTCTCTCTCTCTCTCTCTCTCTCTCTCTCTCTCTCTCTCTCTCTCTCTCTCTCTCTCTCTCTCTCTCTCTACTCTCTCTCTCTCTCTCTCTCTCTTACACACCCTCAAAGTTTTGTCTTCTTTGTCACAGGAGTGAACTTTAGGGCTTCTGGAAGCTTTTCCCAACCTAAGGGCTGAGAAGCTGTTAGAATTCCCAGGTTGCCTCAGGCTGTCAGTCACATGACCACAAACCTAATGGGCGTATATTTGATTCTTTGAACGTTGCCACCGGAAACTTTGGTCAGAAAAAGTCTATTTGGATGGTCTAAATCTGAATGTGTGAACTAAAACAACGGAAATGGAACATGTGGGGGATGTTTTACCTTCTTCTTTATCAGTCTGCATCTATTTAGGTCTCTTTCCAGCAGGGCTGACCCCGGGGGTGACCCCTGCTCTGAACCCTGGCAGAGAGGAAGGCGGGGTCTGTTTGGGAGAGGCCGGCGCAGGGGAACTTTGTGGGAACGGAAACAGAGCAGGGAGGTGGGAAGAGCAGTCTTTTCCAGAGAAGATGAATAGGGAGGTGGAGGGCATGTGTCGAACGTGTCGGTGTTCAGTCTACCCCAACCTTTAAACCACGTGCCCTTCTCCTTAGTAGTTGACGTGACGTAACATTCATGGTTCCGTATCGGAAGCATGAATGACATGTTTATAGTATCCTCTGTTACTTTACCGTCTGTTCTGTTACATCATTCATTGTGTTGATTTCCGACCTTCTGCCCATTTTCTCTTTTTCGGCACCACGCTGCTGGAAAAAAAAATAGGATTTCTCAATCGCAGTTAGCGGCGGAGAGCCGGTTGCAAAGCATTTCTCCTCCTAAACTGATGGAACGATTGACTAAGGTTTTCTGATGCTGTCTTTTGTTGGTGTATTTTTGAACTGGATGCCACACACAAGGGGCTCTTTCCCTTTTCCTGCCATCAACATGTTTTTGTTGTTTAAGTGAGACCACACCAGACTCCAAAATCACAACCCTCAAAGTCCAAACTGCACCTCCGTCAATCAAAACATCAAAAGTGTTAACCACAGCGTCACAAAACGGAGCATAAACCTGTTATAGAAACTCAGAATAACTGCTATTGTATCAATTGCAACCCAAGTTGTGAAAGTCGGCCCACTCCACTCGTTTGTGGAGTGGGCTGAAGGTTCCACGGCAGCTGGAGGCCACCGTCCTCCCATGAGGTCATCTGTGATCTCAGCAGCGCGCTTTTTTCCAGAGATTCTCTCTAAACACTCCGAGTTGTGGATCTCCGGGCCCAAATAAAGGCTCTAATCACGAGCAGAAGGCTTGTTAAAACTTTTTTTTCCCTCCTGGATTTCATAATTCTGCCTTTTTTCTCCTTTTTACCTTGTTTCTCTGTCATCCTTTGAGGCCGCAGTTTGCTTCAATCAAGGCACAATAAATGGAAACAGACGAAGAGTCGTTTACTCGCGGATTCCCAGAATTCCTGGCCAGGAGGTCACATGGTGTGTGTCACTCAGTTCTCTTCTAACACAGAAATAAAACTTTTGAATACCAACAACCGCTGTGAGACCTGCGGTTCAGAATTATTGAAACGAAGATGCTTTGAAGCTAATTTAGACTCGGGCCGCGAAGGGGGCCATTATTTTGGTCAGTGGTTGCGGACGTTGTTGTGAGGGAAGTTAGATTTATACTCAGGCACTGGGAGAACACAGACGCTGCGGCCCTCTTTGTGAGGGTGGTGTCCCCCAGAGCCTTCAGGTTGTAAGTAATGAGCAGGCTGCAAATTCTCCGATTATAGAAACACTAGAAAACACTGGATGAAAGCAGCAATCTAACAGCACATATCACACACACACACACACACACACACACAATACATATTGAAAAACTACCCTACTACTACATGCTTTAGAGACCCTTGGTGGTGGGTTTATTGTGAAATCTTTGTGTTTCTCTGATGGGGACAAATTATTTCCACCTGTCTGAGAGAACTTGTTGCATAACTTTCACAAAGAGAGGACAGATTGGTTCTGGTTCTGGTTCTGGTCCTCTCTTCTCCTCCTGTAAAGTGGCGCCCCGCATCTTTATAGACTTACACAATACTTCAGGCACGTTGAAAGACGATTTGTTGTTAGTCAGTGTGTCAGAGAACACCGACACACACACACATACACACACCCCACCCAACCCCACACTTTCTCTCAGAGCAGGACAAACACAGATCTCTCTGGGGGTCTTGGCATGGGCCCTCACCTGGGGGGGCTGGAGCCATTCCATGTAACTCTGAGGATGTGTGTGTGTGTGTGTGTTACAGGGAGATTATTCAAAAGTCTTTCAATGCACCCACCCTATACTGCTCTGATTACATCTTGATTTACTTAGGTGATGTCATGTGTGTGTGTGTGTGTGTGTGTGTGTGTGTGGTTGTGTGTGTTTGTGCTGTGTGATATAACCACATTTTTCAAGACTCTGTGTAATATGCAACTTATCTGTTTACACATTCCAGTCAGCTTCAAACAATCTGACAAAGTGATAGTGTGTGTTGAAGGGGAGTGTGTGTTACTGCCCAGTTTGCCTCATTTTGAAGAAACTTTGCTGTAGAAAAATCACTGCTTTAAAGTTTAGGATCCTTCTCCTTTGGCTCTTTTTGCTGAAGATATTTGGAGGAATGTCACAAATTCAGAAGTCATGAAAGCTAAAACCTTTAAAGGAAAGCAGCTCGCGCTGTCCCCGGTTTCCAGGTTTTTTTGTGTTGCTTCAGTGGAAAAGTTGTCCATCTTTGCAGAAAAGAACAAATCAGGCAGCACTGGATGACTGATTTTAATTGTCCTACAGGCGTCCTGCGGGAGCTGTAAACAAGACGTGTCTGCAGTCTGACCCAAGGACGTCTACACTCTTGTTAAATGCTCGTTATCTCGGTGTAATTGTGCTCAGAGCCGTTGGGGCCGCTGGAATACGCCGCTCTGGCTTTTGCCTCAGTAGGTCTCCACTGGGCCGGTGATAAAAACCCAAGGTCTGTTTACATTTCTAATTATTCCTGTCCACATCTTTAGAGCCCGCACAGGAAAAACAAGCTGTGGTATTCAAATAAGTCAAATGTTGCTGCTGCAGCTACGGATGGATTCATGAGATCAGCCAAATGTCAGCAGTTAGTTAAATCCTAACTTTAATGTTTAAATCCTGATTTATTACCAGTGCATTCTAGAATAGTTAGAATTAAATTATACTGTTTTTGAATAGTTTTTTAGCCAGGTTGCACAAAAAGAAGCAAAAAAGAAAAGCTGGTAATGCTCTGAGCATCTTTCCAGCTTACTTTTTCTTTGTCGTTTGCATTACACACCACCAAACTTTGGTTTGAAAACAGAAGGTTTCTGCCACAGAAAAAGGTATAGAAAGGTTAAACTTGCAGCCCTCATCTCAGAAGGGTTTTTTTTTTTTTTTTTTTTTACCTTTTTTAATCCTTAACACAGTTGTGCTCATTTTTTTGGACTCATTTAAATTGTAGTTTAGTCTGGGTGTTGACTAATGCCTCAAAGGAAGATAATGTTGATTCGTCTAATTCGGCTGTATATATACGCCATGGACAAATGGGTCTATATATAATTTGTCATTCTGAGGTCTGTTTTTTCCTCTCGTTTTTTTTTTTTTGGCCAAATTTTGATAAACAACTTATACTTGACGCTCACTTCGGGTAAATGACGTGGTTCGTTGGGCGAGCTCGACTTTCTCCGTCAGACGGATAAAACCCACTAAGAGGTTTACCTGCGCCGGACCCCGGGCCCCTGTCCGTGGATCTACGACTGAACCACAGCCACACAGCAGCGCATCACACTGTAGGTAAAATGGCGAGAAAAGTGTTTAATTGGCTCCTATCTGGTCGTTGTTGTTCGGGGCACTTTTTGTTGTTTTCACGCGTTGATTATTATTATTATTATTATTATTATTATTATTATTATTATTATTATTATTTTAATTTAGCTTCTAAATAAGAAAAAGAAGTAGGTCTAATTTTTTTTCCTAATAAATTACCATTTGCTAAAATGGTGTGCTGTAGCACATATGACCAAATTTGGTCATATGTATTTTAACTATGTATTTGAAGTTAGTGCTTTTGAAAATTATATATACAAGATTTCTAGTATTTTTTTTGACCATTTCTGGTAACATGATAGCCTAGTGTTTATTCGGTCAAACCAACATTTCAGGCAATTAATCTGGGTTATGGTAATCTAATTTATGAGGAGATTAAGTGTTAGAGTACCCGACAAACGTGGTGCGCGTCACTGCAAATGGAAGTCGAGGCGAAAATGGACTCGCTGTGCTGCTCCAAGAGTGTCTCCAGTCAGTCCACACTGTTGCATAAGATGATGGGAGACGATGGGATGCCAGCTGACATCATGGGCCTTAACTACGGCGCTGGGTGCGCGACAGAACTCACCGAAAGACGTAATTAGAAAACCATCATTTCGCTTTAGCGCATCAAAACCGATTTGGTTTGACCGCAAAAGTTTGTTTTGTGACTAGATAAGACTGGAAACCAATACACTTGTTCCAGCGCTACCAGTCAGCCTTCGGGAGGGCAGTTTTACAACGCGCAGTGGAAGAAAGGGGAGTTAGTCTACTCTCTCGGACACAACTTTAGTTCTTCGTTTTCTTCCTCGCTGTTGTAAACAAACGTTTCGGAACGTTCACAGAAATCCCACTGTGAAAAGATATATGCTGCATACCAAGTTAATAAGCTCAACTTTGCTTCTGTCCTTAAAACAGACGGATTAGTGAAAAAGGTTTTTGTCAACAATCGCCTGCCGTGCGTAATTACGCGTGACGCACGGCGCTGCAGATGACAGGCATGAAAGCAAAGATATGGACGTGCGCGCGTTTAGGCGTGTGCGTCTGGTCGTGTTTCTTCTAGATGACAGGGCTCACTGGTGGCTTACTGATTGTCCTGCTGGAGTCAAATGGAGCCTGAGAAGAGAAACAGATGTGGGATCGGCTGATTGCATCAGGATCAGCCTGATGAATTCCCTTTTAAAGAAGGCAGTTTTTTGCGGGGGGAGGACGGCATTTTTCCCTTGTGGCATTGTGAGATCACACCATGACTTTTACCAGAAATTGCTACATTCGTCTAGAATTGTGCTGAGAGGTTCGGCGGGACGGTTTCGTCACCGTGGCACCTTTTTAGTCACAGCAGTTTCTGTCTAATCAGGTGTGAGTCTGTGTCTGTGTGCCGGATGATCTCACACGTCACTCCCTCCTCCAAAACCCTTCAAACCTAATCCTGCTGGGACACAAAAGACCATTACTCAAATCTTTGTCATCTCCACTGTTGAGCAACTTCCCTTCATTAGTATTTATATAGGCCAAAATGTGGATTTAGATGTGTTTTGCTTTAAATTCAGGCGGGTTTTGTGGCTGAACATTAGTTAGTTACACCAATGTCATCATCACATGTCCAA
The DNA here is from genome assembly GCA_000180735.1 of Tetraodon nigroviridis. Classification (NCBI taxonomy): domain Eukaryota; kingdom Metazoa; phylum Chordata; class Actinopteri; order Tetraodontiformes; family Tetraodontidae; genus Tetraodon; species Tetraodon nigroviridis. The sequence goes on from CAAE01015113.1 coordinate 10,596, forward strand.
CATACTCTGAGAGAGTTGCTTAGTAATTGTTTTTGCTTTATTTTATCTTGCATTATTTCATGGAAGTTACAAAGGAATTCTGTTGAACTCAGTATGCTGCCCGGTGACTAGACTCTAATTAAATATAGCTTTCAGTCGTTTTTCTCAGGAATATCGCCCTGCTGGGGTTTCCACAGAAGTTCCTGCCTGTGAAAGTTGCAAAATCCTCAACCACAGCATGCTCCATGTGGAAGTTAGATTATGACCGCATTCATACTGATAACGCTGTAATCAGTCCACAAATTATTAGAAAAGAACTAAAATTTCTCTGTTGCTTTGAGTCTCTTCTAAACACAGGAATATACACTGTCTGGCTAATTCAAATGTCCTATATTTTTGGAGACAATGATCAGAAATGATCAGTGGTAAAGTTTTATGCAGATTTCTGGGTACAGAGAGTAACATAGATACATGATTTTCTGTTTATTAAAAAACAAAATTAAGTTATAAAAAAGTTTGATGTAAGGCAACAAAGTGTACTACACTTATGTAGCCAGTAATACCTGTACTTCATATTTCCCAACCACAGCTCCTGGTCCACCAGAAGACGCAACTGGTGGGAAACCACCTAAAATGTTTATTAAGACAAGGGCAGTCACAGTTATTATAATAATCATCAATTATTTTTCATGATCGCGGTTATTTTTCTTCGTCATGATTACCGTCAATTACTTAATAACTGAATCCGAGTCTGTGACGTCATCTCATTGCGCCAGCAGCAGCGTCACCGTCGCGCCCACGATTACCTGTCGGGCCGGCAGCGGGCTATGGCTAAGCTAACATGCTATGGCTAGGCTAACATGCTATGGCTAGGCTCACATGTTATGGCCAGAACAATAATAACACGGAGAGAGGGGAGGTTCTGGTTCCAAAGCCACGTACACGGAACCGCTGTGACTGCGTTGTGGTTTTAAATCTTACAATAAAGGAAAATCTACTAATGTGGAGGAAGCGATCTGTAAAATTTGCAGTATAAAGTGCCAGTCAAACGCGCTAAAGCAACCAATCTAAAACAAGCTCGAAACTTTTTCGAGCAGAGGTGGATGTTGACAAGGACGCGCTGTTAAAAGCATGAAAACTGGTGTTAAACGAGGCAGAAAGCGGCTGTCTGGAGACCGATGACAGCGACGGAAGCAGCGCTGTCGTGGACGAGCGCCCACAGAAACGCGTGTGCGCGCAGTTATCTGTCAAATACCACCAACAACTGAAAACATTTACATGGAAAAAGGACAAGAATACTAGTCAACAAAGGTAAAACAATTAAGTCAGAAAAAAACAAATAATTACACCCAAAAGAAGCCAAACATGGGGTTTGTTAGTTCATTATTTTTCCATTTTGTTTTTAAGATCTTGCTGTGGCACCACAAATTGGCAGTGACTCTAACTTGTGCCAGGATGTCAGACCTATGGTCAGCCTGATAAATCCCAAGCCAAACGGCCATGCGCTCACTTTTCTGCCTTTATTTAAAACCGGAGTATTGGTGGTGGCGATGGGCGAGACGATCCCAGGGCCCTCAGGCGTCGCTTGGCTCTGGTCCCCCCACAAATTCTTTGGAGATAACAGGTCCTCACAAGCGACAGGGACACAGACGTGTGGGGCCAGACGCTTCAAAAAGCACCACTTTGCTGCAGTAATTTGCGTTTCCACAGCCTTTGCTGAGGGGTCCTGAAGAATGCGTGACCAATGGTTGGAGCAGCTTCACCGCCCACGACATCAAGTCTCACATGTTCTCATAATTTGGGGGAAAACAGGCGCTTGGAGTGTTTTCCAGCATAGTTCTTTTGGCTCTGGCGGAAAAGTGGCTTGTAAATCTCCTGCATTGGTTCCTCCCTTCCCCGGTCCTGCCACCTCCCTCCTCTTCTTTCCTTCATCTTCCTCTGACTTGCCTCTTTCTTCTTTGTCCTTACAGAGTTGCCTTTTTTGATGTCACATTCCCAAAGTCGCCGACACATTCAGACGCCCGAGCCGACAGCGGGGAGTGAGGCCGCCCCAGCTCATCTTCCTCCTCCTTTCATCCCTTTTTTCTGTGTGGAAAGGAAAGAGAAAATCCCGATTGTTTGCTTGGATGTGTCTTTTCTGTGTGTGAGAGGGAGCCGAGCCAAGGTGGAGCTGGAACCTTCGGAACGACTAAAGGAAAGCAGAGTTTTCACTGACCCGTCAGAGGAAAAATGCCAGCGAAGACGCCCATGTACCTAAAAACTACGACTCCCAAAAAGGGGAAGAAACTGAAGCTTCGTGACATCCTCTCAGGCGACATGATCAGCCCCCCGCTGGGGGACGTTCGTCACAGCGCGCACGTGGGTCCGGAGGGGGAAGGCGACATGTTTGGGGACGTGGGTTTCCTCCAAGGCAAGATGAACATGCTGCCGTCCAACACGCGGACGCACAATGGCCGCACGCAAAGTGTGGACGGGCGGACGGACGACAGCTTGGCCACGAAACCGGACTACAACGGGTACCAGTACCAGCACTCCCCCGCTGGCCTGCTGAAGACCACCATCTCCTTGCCTGTGTTCATCGCCCATGAGCAGGCTCCGCCCAAACCCCCTCGCCTCCATCTGGGCGACCCTTCGCCGCCCCGGCAGAATCCGCTGCAGCAGCACGCCGAGGACGCCGCCGAGGCCCCGTTGGCGTCAGAGCCCTGCCGGGACATGTCTCTCTCCCCCACCATCCGCAAACTGGTGCCCTCCTCCGGCTCCTTCTCGGAGGTGTCCTCTGAGGACTCCATGTACGAGGCCTGCGGACCCCTGGACGTTCACCGGGGCCTCAGCCTGGACTCTGACGCCGGCCTGAGCAACGAGGACCTGATGAGCGAAGGCAGCCAGTCCCCCTGCGGGCCCAGCCAGCCCGCCAGGGTCACGGCCTCCTCCGCTGGGGTGCCACGCTCAGACTCGCTGGCTGGGTTGAACCTGGACCTGGGCCCCTCCATCCTAGAGGATGTCCTGAGCATCATGGACCGCTACAAGGCTCACGACAACCGCTGTGAGCTGTGAAAATCGGAAACGTGGCGGAGAGGACGTGTCAGCGGTTTTGTTTGTACTGTAACTAGAATGTTTGTGGACATTTTTGCTAAACGCTGGGACGTTGCTTCCTGACAACAGCCAGGGCCTGGGGCTGGTCCTCTGAGCCTTTCTTAAAGCTGGACTTCAGACATTCTTTTCATTCATTTTCTTCTCAAAATCTTAAGCAACAATAGTCTGTTGTCTGGACAAAATTCCAAACTCCTCCCACGTGGTGTTATCGCTTCTTCTGACGGAGGTTCTGAATTTTGTGCTTGTTAATGGTTAACAATTTGCTCACGAGTCACATTCAAGGAGGCCGTGAACTGACCTTCAGAGAACAGGAGAAAGCAGCAGCTGTGAAGAAGGTTCTGGACTCACTTATTCATCATGGAAAATACAAGTATACAAGAGTTTTTTCCATCTTTGGATAAGATTCAGAACTCTCAGATCCTTTATTTAAGTTACACATACAAAGAGTTTGTGTCTCCACGCTGAATACTATTTTCTGTCCATGTTTCCTGTCTGACATGTAGAAAATGAAAGGTTAAAATGTGAAGCTCTTTCTGGTTTTGAGAACTACAGAGTGCAAGCAGAGAAGTATAAGACTGCTGAAAACTTATTCTTGTTTCCATAAAGATATTTCTTTTATGTACAGGAAATGTGTTGCTTTTGAGTTTGAAAAGCAAAAGCTTACCACATTTTGACTCATTGGCTGCATTTTAACATCCACTCGTGTCATTATCAATCTGTTATTCTATTGTCATATATGCTGTTTAATGTAAATAAAAAACCTACAAAAAATTGGGATTTCATTGAGTAGTACTTCCATAAACAAGCAAAAGCCAAGGGACTTTGACTATGTTATTTAACTTTGTAATATTACTGCCTATATACTACAGTATATTTACTTTACTACAAGTCAAAATATGTTGGGAAATGACCAGCTTGGTGGAGGACGTTACTTGACTTTTATCACCACAGGAGGGCGCCAAACCCAACTTTTTAAATCTACGGTAAATGCTGCTCTCTAGTGTCCGATTAAAAAAATTAAAAGTGGCCTAAAATATTATTGCCGTCCCCGAGTTTCGCAGTGAAATGTTTGAAAGTTTACTCTCAAAAAACACTGCAGAGGACTTAAATAAATGTGGAATTTCAGAAGAATTAGAAACGGTAACAGAATCCGTAGCCAGTTGGTGGCGCTAGCTAAAATCAATGCGTTTACTTCCTACCAATACAAGGCGAAGAAGAAGACGAAAAGGAAAAAGAAGAACAATCATAGGAAGAAATTGAAGAAGAAGAAGAAGAAGAAGAAGCTAGTCATGTAACGCTGCATCTGTGCTCTAATGATGCTAGAGTTGGAGTTAAAGTGGCTTTTTTAAAGAAAAGGTTATTGTCAAAGGAGAGGAGCAACTGCTGCATGAGCTACAAAACAAAATGAAGTGAGTCATTAGTTTTAAATTCAAAGATAAAGTATTGTCAACGTTGCCTTAATGTTAACTTCTCAGTCGGTCCCAGGCGTGTACAGCCGCCAACTATCACTTTTATACGAACTGATGCAAAACATTTACGTTATCTGACCCGGAAAATATTGTTTCATTCCAGGCTCAACATCGATGGTCTTTTGGTTTATTTTCCATATGATTACATATATCCAGAGCAGTACTCCTACATGTTGGAGCTGAAAAGGACGCTAGATGCGAAGGTTGGTGATATCTAAGATAGGATAATACCACAGATATGTTCTGGACTGTTAGCTCACAAATGAAGCGTTTCTAGCTTCAAATGAACCATCTAACACTTAATTAAAAATGAATAATGAGTTGAAAACTGGCTTGTCTGTGTGCTTTTTGCACAGGGTCATGGTGTCCTGGAGATGCCTTCAGGAACAGGAAAAACCATTTCTCTGCTCTCTCTCATTGTTGCCTACCAAAAGGTGAGTTTTTATTATTTTTCAAAGTTATGCTGAAGTTGTGTTCCTGTGTTCACGTCAATTGGTGTCTATAGGGACAGGAGTCAGCTGATCATTTCTCTCTTCTAGGCCTTTCCTCTGGAAGTGACCAAGCTAATTTACTGTTCCAGAACAGTCCCTGAGATTGAGAAGGTGAGCCGGCCAAAGTCACAATGGAATACACACACTAATAGTCCCTGACTGGACCGGTGGGAAAGGTCACAGCTGGTTCTTTTCAGCCAAAGTATATTGCGGAAGATCTCCCATATTTCCTCTGTTTTTTGAAGGTTGTGGAGGAGCTGAGGAAGCTGTTGGAGTATTACACCAAACAAACCGGAGAGAACAACAACTTCTTGGCTTTGGCCCTTTCCTCAAGGAAAAACCTCTGTATCCACCCAGAGGTGAAAACAACAATTCAGATTACAGCAGATTTGCTGGATAAAATTTATTTCTTTGAATATTTTTTAGGGCAAAATTGCGATAGACATTTTTCAAATTTTTATGTATGTATGTATTATTTTTTAAATATATGATGTGCTTGTGAACAGGTGAGTGCTTTACGCTTTGGCAAGGAGGTGGATGGGAAGTGCCACAGTCTGACAGCGTCCTACATTCGTGCGCAGCGCCACAGTGACTCTAATGTGCCTGCATGTCGCTTCTTTGAGGTAAGACCTTTCCTGGTTTCTAAAACATTAACTCTAGAAAAATGCAGCCAGACAGTTCAGACTGAGATCCTGTTGGAGAAAAAAGGGCCTAACTGCTCAAATCTCCCCCCTCGTGGCGCTTTGTGTCTGCAGGACTTTGATGCAGTCGGACGACAGGTGCCTCTTCCTGCTGGCATCTACAACCTTGATGACCTAAAAGACTTTGGCAGGAGGAAAGGCTGGTGTCCCTATTATCTGGCACGCTACTCGGTACGCTGCAGCGCCATGCTCTCTCGGTATCCAACATGAGCAGTGGAAAAAAAACTCCCCAACAACCGTGCATTGAATAATCTTGAGCAGTTACTCTGAAAATGGCCTGTCCAGAGCCCACAGCTGCTCAGTTACGACTGTTTCTCACGTTTCACGGTCGTCTCTCTTTCGTCTCCTCGTTTCTGCAGATCCTGCATGCCAACATTGTAGTTTACAGCTACCATTACCTTCTCGACCCCAAAATAGCCGACCTGGTGTCTAAAGAGCTGGCCAAGAAGTCTGTAGTTGTTTTCGATGAGGCCCATAATATCGGTAAGTGTAAAACTGATTATGTCCACCTCAGACATTGATGTCTCCTCCGAGAAGCTCTCGTGTTGTGATTTGGTGCGTTTTTTTCTTCTTTGTTTTCTTTTTACTACGTAGACAATGTTTGTATCGACTCTATGAGTGTGAACATCACCAGGCGAACGCTCGACCGCTGCCAGGGCAACGTGGACACGCTCCAGAGGACCATACACAAGTAAGCTCCTCCAGAGGTCACAGGGAAGGCATGCAGAGTGTGTAAAACCGCTCACGAGAGGAACTAAGAGACCGAAATGAGCCATTTTTGCGTCTTTTCTCCCATGTTTGATAGGATAAAGGAAACGGATGCTGCTAAGTTGAAGGAGGAGTACAGGCGCTTGGTAGAGGGGCTGAAGGAAGCTAATATCGCCAGAGAAACGGATGTTTACCTTTCAAATCCAGTGTTACCAGATGAAATTCTCCAAGGTTTGGCCTCAGCTGTAGTTTGACTTCAACACGCTTGCGTTCATTTCTTATATGAATTATTCGTCTTTGTCCCCTTTCTCCCAGAGGCGGTGCCTGGTACCATTCGCACAGCGGAGACTTTGTTGGCTTCCTGAAGCGATTTCTGGAGTATCTGAGATCCCGCCTGAGGGTCCAACATGTGGTCCAGGAGAGCACGCCACAGTTTCTCAAGGACATCTTTGAGAAGGTCTGCATCGACCGCAAACCTCTCAGGTCAGCCCCGGCTTCTGCGCCACATCTGCCTCGTTTTCAAGCGCTTTCGTCTGTCGGCGCTTTGTGGTTTGCCCTTTTTTGACCTCCTCCGTCTCTACAGGTTCTGCGCGGAGGGCTACAGTCGCTGCTCAGGACGCTGGAGATCGCCGACATCGCCGACTTCTCCGCTGTTACTCTCATCGCCAATTTCGCCACCCTGGTCAGCACGTACAGTCAAGGTAGTGAAACGTCTTGTTGAAAGTGACCCATTTTCTTTGAGGGTAATCAAGCTTTTTGCTGTTTGCACGAAGGTTTTACCATCATCATCGAGCCTTTCGAGGACAGAACTCCGACCATTGCCAACCCGGTGCTGCACTTCAGGTGGGCCTCGTTTATTACCTTCTCCTATTTTCCCTGTCAGAGGGTCACCGGGATGGAGCACTGATTCATGCCTTTCCCTCAGCTGCATGGACCCATCTATTGCCATCAAACCCGTTTTTCAAAGGTTTCAGTCGGTGGTCATCACTTCAGGGGTGAGTCGGGTCACGGGCTCTTCAGTCCGCCACCTCTTTTTACTTTAGCCGGTTTAAGTGAGAATTCTGCAGCGGTGTTTATATAAAGTATGCTTTTCCTTGTCTGCTGTAGACTCTCTCTCCACTCGACATCTATCCTAAAATCCTGGACTTCCGCCCCGTTACCATGGCGTCCTTCACCATGACCCTGGCCAGGACGTGTCTCTGCCCTTTGGTGGGTCACTGAAACTACTGATGCACAAGAAATGGTGGAACAATTTTAAACCTATAAATTTTTGGTGTAACTGATTTTCTTTTTTACATTTTTTCTCATTGGGCAGATCATTGGCAGAGGAAACGATCAGGTGGCTCTGAGCTCAAAGTTTGAAACCAGAGAGGACTTTGGTTTGTACAAACCCACCATACATTTAAAAAATCCTCTAAAGGCTCTGGAAACTCCTGATTTGATGTCTGTTGCGTTGTTGTCTTGCAGCGGTGATTCGTAACTATGGCAACCTTCTCCTAGAGATGTCCTCCATTGTTCCTGACGGCATTGTGGCCTTTTTCACCAGCTACGTCTACATGGAGAACATCGTGGCCTCCTGGTATGAGCAGGTCAGTGTGCACAGACGAATATCCGTGTGTAACACAGCCTGCACACAGATAAAAGCGTACTTTGTTTTTTTTAAGGGTATCCTGGAGAATATCCAGAAAAATAAGCTGATTTTCATTGAGACTCCAGATGCTGCGGAGACGAGCATGGCCCTGGAGAAATACCAGGAGGTCAGGGACCGCTGCCACGACGGTCACCTCAGGGTGATATATTGACGTGTATATATCTCTGTTGTGCGAAGGCTTGTGAGAACGGCAGAGGAGCCATCCTGCTGTCCGTGGCCAGAGGAAAAGTGTCTGAAGGAATCGATTTTGGTAAATGCTCGTGCCTGTAATTTCATTTACGACACTGAGCGAGTGTCTCCTCAGGAATCGCTCGTTTGTTCTCCTCAGTGCACCATTTTGGCCGCGCCGTCATCATGTTTGGAGTGCCGTATGTTTACACCCAGAGCCGCATTCTCAAGGTCAGAAACGTCCCTCCTAATTAGGCATCATCCTCATCATTCTTCACCGGTCCGTCACCGGGCATCTGTCCATGCCGCTTCCCGCCCAAACAGGCGCGTCTGGAGTATCTCCGGGATCACTTTCAGATCCGAGAGAACGACTTCCTGACCTTCGACGCCATGCGACACGCGGCCCAGTGTGTGGGCCGAGCCATCAGGGGCAAAACCGACTATGGACTCATGATTTTTGCAGACAAGGTGTGTGAGGCTATACCTTCCTGCACGAATACCTCGTTGCTCCACGGTGAAACGTAACCACGGCGCCACACCTGCGCTCGTGTTTTACAGCGTTACGCTCGTATGGACAAGCGCGGAAAACTCCCTCGCTGGATCCAGGAGCACATCAGTGACGGCAGTCTGAATCTGACCCTGGACGAGGCCGTCCAACTCTCCAAGCACTTCCTGAGGCAGATGGCTCAGCCTTTCCGACAGGTAGGCGCAGCCTAATTTTGTTTAAATCTGAGGAAAACCGACAGAAGTGAAATGCTGGACGCTAACCAGGCCCTCTGTCCCTCCCTGCTCCAGGAGGACCAGTTGGGCCTGTCTCTGCTGACTCTGGAGCAGCTGGAATCAGAGGAGATGTTGCAGAAAATCAGTCAGATCGCTCAGCAGACCTGAAGGGGATCGAGCTTAGCGCTCCTGGAAGGTTACCGCTGCAGCTAATACTGCTGCTGTTTGCAATGTTTTTCTATCATTGTTTCACTTCTAAAACCTACGACTATGTCTGTGACATTAGCTTCAGGCCTCACAAATGTACTAAACCAAAATAAGTCTACAGTTCAGAACTGTCTAAACTACAGCTCCCTTTGCTTCACCATTGTACATAGTCCTTTGTCCTTTTACAGCAAATGTGAATATTTTTGTTTGTTCAACCACAACCTTGAAATACAAATGTTTGAACAATGTTTTTCCTTCTGTCTTGACAAAGTTTAACCTTTTTTTTTCCATTATAAAGTTGGGTTTAGTATATATTTTAGTATTTTTACCGGTACCGTAAGTCTTTCCCCTGGAAGCACAAAGGCAATTTGTCAGACAACTCAAACCTGTTACCCTTAAGGAAATTCATTTAATATATTATTTTATAAATACAGTACCAGTAAAATACAAAACTACATATAATATCCCACTTTGTACCATTAGCACATGACTTGATGACTGTGTCTATGACATCTAACAGACATGTAACATCTCGCAGACATTTGCAGTTAAACCCAGGAACATGGATTAAAGGTAGAACGTCGACACGTTTTTAGTGAGCAGGTGAAGTTACACAGCAATCCGAGAGTGTAAAATGACCACAGGTAACCCACACCGGCACGCTGCTGTTGGTGGCCGTGCAAAAGTCATTTTTACCTTGAGCTGCTGCGTGTTTTGACCAAGTTAACTGTCAGATTTGGACCTTTACCTCCTGACTGCTTCTCTGTTTGTTCTCATGGGTCTGACCAGGGTTCTAGGAAGACTTGGAATGATGCTTGAAGCACAAACTATGAAACTAGACAGCCTCCCTGTAACCCAGTAACAACCTGGAGCCCAGATATTTATTTACATGCATGTTTTAAAGAAGAAACGGGTCCTGACGTTTAAAAGCGGTATCAAACCTAAGTAATGCGCGTCCTGAACTAAAAGTCACCCTTTTTTGTTCCCCCACCTGTCAGAGCAGGTTCAAGGTCCTTGGTCAGGTTCTCCTGATGTTTAAAGCCTTGTGAGCGCGAGCTAACGGAGTGGATTCACCTGTTCAGCGTCGTCTCGGCGGTCCTTTGGTGGGCGTGGAGGAGCAGGAGCGGGTGTGAAAGCGGCCTCCTGGAGGTTCGTGGTGGTGGGAGTTAGCTGCTCCCGCCCAGCGAGCCTCGTCTGCTCAGGTTCTGCGTGCTGGAGCTCAGACCTCGGCTGTCTGTCAGGCGGCTCGGCTGACGGACACACAGCAGAGTGTAACGGTGTTTTGTGCCGAGCCAGCGGCTGCTCGGGCGATCCGGCGTCTCACCTGGACGCTGTCCTGTTTCTCTCTCCCTCCGACATTCAACACGTTAAGAGAATTGGCCCTCTTCATGCTGAAAACCAGTGAATACTTGAGGAGGGCAGCGGCTGCCGGCGGCGGTCCAAGGTCTTACGCTTACCCAGCGTTCCTGGGAGTCACCTCCTCCGCGTCGGCTCCTCGGAGCTTTCGCACCAGCTTCTCGCTGCTCCGGCGGATGGACTCCCTCAGTTTGGTGAAGGAGCCGCTGCGCTTCAGGTTGTGAGGTCCGTCCTGGCCTGAGCCGCCGTCCTCGGCACCAGACCAGCTGGGACGACCGTTCCCTGGAGCAGAGACAAGCAGCGTGGGGCCCGAGGGCTGGAGAAACCCCAGAACCGACCCTCTCGTACCTTCCACCGATCCAAACTCCTTCTCGTTTGCTCGGGTGAGAATTTCCTTGTAAAGAGCTTCGGCTTGTCTGTATTTCCCCTGCTTGAGGTAACAGGACGCCTGGAAGAAACGAGAAAAACTCGATTCTGTACTTCGGGCCCAAAATAACGACCTAAACACACAAAGCAGGAGTAAGAAAAACGAGCGTCTGACTAGGTTGTTCTTGGTCTTGGCCACGTTGGCGTCGTCCGGACCCAGCCTGTCCTGGTAGATGTGCAGAGCTCGCTCGTAGTAGCGCTCCACCTCCTGGTACTTGCCCTGGTTCTGACACAGCAGAGCCAGGTTGTTCAGCTGCTTGGCCACGTCCGGGTGGTCTGCTCCCAGAACCTGGACAAACAGGCACCGACCATCAGCCGGGGCAGATTCACCCACCTTCCCTGGAAACGGGTTCCTCGCCTTCTCCCTGATCTCCAGAGCTCTTTTACAAAGCGGCTCAGCTTCCTTGTATTTTCCTCTTTTCCCGTAGAGAACGGCCAGGTTGTTCAGCGTCGCTGCCACCTGCTCAAAGGTGCAGAGAAGCAGCATTCAGACCTGAGGAGGCCGAGGAGACGCTAGGACAGCAACCCCACCGTCTCATCAAGCTTCCCGTCTAGCTGACGCTTTCAAAGCCCCACTTACAGCCGGATGGTCCGTCCCGAGAGTCTTCTCCCGGATCTCCAGGGCTTCGTTTAACAGATTGGCTGCTTCCTTGTACTTGTTCTGGTCTCTGCAGAGGCACAAACGTCGCAGGTTCTGATGCGGCCTGACAAACTGTGAAACCAAGCGGTTGTTTCAGCAGCCGTTCGCTCCAGGGGCCCCACCTGTAAACCAGGGCCAGTATGTTCAGCATGGTGGCCACGTCTGGATGGTTGTGGCCCGACGACTTCTCCAGGTCCTCCAAAGCCTGTCGAGATATGGAACTTATTCCTCTGACGTGCCAACGTTCTTGCTCGGCGTCAGTGGATCCGGTGGGGAGGAGCTGGATCCCTGTGGGGATCTTGTTTCGGCTTCAGCCTCTCACCTGTTTGCAGAGCGGGACAGCAACTTCGTACCTCCCCTGGGAGGCGTACTGGATGACCAGGTTGTGGAGCGTCCGCAGGCGGGCTGGGATCTCGTAGCCTCCCTGCTGCGCCGCAGCGGCTGCACTGCTGTGATGCTGCTGCGACGCTGAGCCGAAAGAAATCTTCACGTTAGAAGGACACGGGTGCCAGGTTGAATGAGGCAGACTCAATTTTAGCTCCGTTTTGTGACCCTTCACATTAAAAGACCTGCTGGAAACGTGCTCTGGGAGAAGGGCAGGCTGAGCAGTCTTACTCTGAGGCTGCTCCTCATCCTCGGCGGGGAAAAGGTCATCCAGAGACTCCTTGGTGGCAGACGGGTTTTTCACATCCTGCAATGAGAAAAGAAGATCAGCAGGCCACAAAAAGAACAGCTGCGAAGATGGAAACAGTATTATTTTATAATAATTTATAATTATTTTCTCGTCTATTTTGCACGGGCCGAGCTCGCTGCTCATCATTTTTCATATTCCCACCATCAAAGCGACCTGGGAAGGCTGCACGCTTCCGGTGTGTGTGTGTAGTTCAGTTTACTGTAACCTCCATTTACCACCTGGATGTCATAGGACACCTTAACTCTGGCTTCAGGAACCTGTTTTACCGTTTGCTCTCTGCTGTTAGCTGGAATCTCTACCACAGGTCAGTAAACAAGCCGTACGCAGGTTTTCACTCAGGCCTGTGTTTAATATGTTATCAAGCTTTTCTTTTTTTTTTTTTTTTAAATAAATACAACCAGTTGCTTGTGAAACACTGACACACCGTTGTGATTGATAGTCAACTCCTCACCGTTGGTGGCTCCTCCACGTCATATTTCCTCATGGAGCACATGAACTGCAGGTGTTTGTTCTGCTCCTCTAGGGCCACCACCTCCTGCTCCTTGTCCTGGAGGCGCTGCTGTGCGCCGGCCAGCTCGTCCCTCAGCCACTGGTTCTCCTGACACAGGCGACGCACCTGAGGACAGAACCAAAAAGAGTCGGACGGGCGGGAGACGCGGCAAGAGAGATGTAGTTTTTATCCGGGCCTGGGGGATTTTCACCTGAGCACGCAGCTTCTGTTTCTCGGCCTCTAGTGAACCCAAATGTGCTGACAATGCCAACATCACCTGGAGGGACGACAGACAGCAAGGCCAGGAAATAATACAACAACGGGGACCAGTCTGAAGGCACAAGGACCTGATAGAACACGCTATGGGACGGGTACCTGTGCCTCACTCAGCCCCAGCTCTATCCTCTCCAGGGACTGACGGAGGATGCTGCATTTTTCCTCTCTCACACCGCCGCGCTCCAGCGTCTGCAGCCGCTCCGCGGGCTCCTGCAGGTTCTCCAGTAGGCTGCAGTTTTCCCCTCTCAGCGCCTCCAGCCCTGCGATCACCTGCTGCGTACCGCACAGAATCTCCTCCGCCGAGAACATGGCGTCTGTGGGAGGGCGCCGTTCGCAATCACCTGACCTGGGAACAAAAAAAGAGCACATTAAAAGAGAAGTTGATGTAAAATAACCATGAACGGAAGCTGCAGTATGAAGGTATCTATCAAGTTGTACTTCCTTGTTCACGTCTAGCCTAAAATACAGAAGCAAAACACAAAATAGAATTATAATCCAGCTCATCAGGACCAGGTTTAGGGTCAAGCAGGGGTCAAGCTAACCCTAACCTACAGGTGGAGACATGTTTATTCTAAAATAAACCGTTCAGTATAGATACCAAACAGCTGGGAAACAGGAGCTGAACACAAAGTTATATAATAATTTCAGACAGGCGCATCAGGCTTCACGTCAGTTAAGACAGACATTAATGTTAACGTGTTTGCTCAGTTAAGCCAACTTTATATGTTGCTCTTTGGACTGTTCGGTAAAACCAGCAGTAAAGAAAGTGCTTCCCAGTGGCAAATATTTACGCAGACAGCCCATCGAGACCAAAAAACAGAAAACAAACGACGGCTTCAAGTCAGAGACACAACAAAGTTATTAATAGCTTACCTGCTAAGTCTTCCGACAGCGTGCTTTGGTGTTTTTGGTCCGATCTGAGTCAATATTTCTGCATTTTTTTCAGTTCTACATGAGCATTAATCAAAAGCCAGACATTTGCGCCGGTGTTTTTGTTTTCCACGGAGAACAGGTGTGACGATGCAAATGGGAAGCTTGAACCGATTCACCTGCTACCTCTTCGGCTCTTAGCTCCTCCTGCCAGCCTACGGTCGGTAGCAACAAAGACGGCATTAGTGGTGACCACGAGTTCCGTTTTATGCCTTCAAAATAAAAGCCATAAAAACAAACAATTGATTATTTTCTTTTGATTTTGATAAGGTAGTTCTTGTTATACTTATCATCAGTTTCCTAACAGTTTATAAAATCGCGAGATGATTATTATACCACTTAGTGAACTCAAAAGACTTATATTTTAAAAATCGGTTTCAAATTCCGAAGGAAGCGCCTCTTACTTCCTACACTTTTATTTCTAAGTTTGTGCGACTTGACGCCGCAGAGGAGCTTACCTGATGCCATGTTTCCCATCATGCACTGCGGCACCGGGACAGGCCCCGCCTCCCCGTGGGTCTGCGCGGACGTCCGTGGCGTGGACGCCCGGTCCTGACCCAGGACCGGGACCGGGACCAGGACCAGGACCTCCACCTGTCGGAAAGATGGAGCGGCAGATCCAACATTCTCAAATAATCACATAGTTTTGCGTGTTCAGTCATGTTTTAGGGACGCGCTTGTTTCACAGATGGTAGATTATTTCAGACAGATCCGGGCCGCCCGGGTTATTAATATGCGTTAATCCGGAGGAGGAACAAAGCAAGGAAATAATCAACTTGCGTTGCATTGAGATTTAAGCTGTGGCTGTGGCGGCTGAGCGGCTTAACATCAAATCGGCCAAATTAAATATCGAGTTTCAAACGCTTTTAACTTAACGATGACAATATTTTCCAGCAAAAAACACAGACAAAAGGGGGGAAAAAATGTGTAAAGAGACAAACCTGGAATCATTTTTCAGGTTTGTACAGGTTTTTTAAAGACTCGTGTTCCTCGGGGGTCCAGCAGGCGGCGCTGTTTCCCGCATGAGCCGGGAACTGGAGGCGGCTGTTGGCGGCTCACTGATGCGGGAACAAACTGTTCCCTAGGCTGCTTTGCGCATTGTCTTGCAATTATACCATGTTTAGATCAATTGGGGAAAATACTCGACTTCTTCCCTTTAATTTTGTGGCGCAGTATAATGTCACGCGCGCGTGCGTGCGTGTGTGCGCGCGCTTGCGTGCGGGAGAAGGTTACATGAGCAGGCTGATGGATGGCTCAGCTGTCAGGTAGACAGAGCAACTGACTGTGGAGGGTGTGCCAGCAGGCAGGGCTCACACATGGGGTTTGTGGCCCCATACTACATGTTCCTCACACACACACACACACACACACACACACACACACACACACACACACACACACCTGTCACAGTGGGTCTGTGCTGTCCCGCTGAGGTGTGTTTTCCTTTACCAGGAGGAGATTAATCCCCAGTGGTGTCCCTGAAACTCTTCCACATTCACAGGGTGAATTATTTTACGTGTGATTTCGGTTCAGGGCGCAGCCGAGCTGCTCAACACGTCTTCCCCGTAAAGCTTTGCAGGTCAAAGGTCATTCTATCCTCGACCTTTAACCTTGCTGCTAAAATAGAACACGCTTTATTTGATGCTGCGGTTGAAAAGGAGAAGATCTGGGTCGCGCAGCTGCGTTGTTTTATTAAACCCGACTGACACATCAGCTCAAAAGTCTTGTAATTTTCCCGTTTTACTGGAATTTAATAAACATGATTTAGGACGGAGGCCAGCGGAGTTCGCTGGTGTTCAGGCTGCAGACTGGAAGGATCAGCTTTGTTAAATCAATGCAGCTCCACAAATCCCCTCATGGTTCCTTCTGACCTTCTCACCAGCTGCCAAGTCCTTGTATTATTTACTCATTAGCAAGCGATCCAAATGCATGCAGCACAATACATCTTTTCTGATCATTCCCCTCTTTTTTTCTCTTTATCTGATCGTGTCATCGGGCAGCGCTCTGAGACACGGATGCTCCTGCAGCTGTGTGTGATCAGGAATATGTGGGCCTTTAATTTTCTGTTGTGGTTACGTTTAAGGATCATATTTATTGTCATTTGTCCAACCTAGCATGTTAGACATTCTTTTAATAGATGAATTCAGTGGATGAATGGAAAAAAAGGGGGCAGACAGTATGACAGCTGAGTCAACGCAATTCAATCGTCAGAACTGGTACCAGAGAGTTGAGGAGCCTCTCGGTGAGGCACCACTAAAGATAGACCTCCACACACACCACACACACCTCTTGCTTCACCCTTTCTCCTCGCTAAAGTAACCGATCCCATTTAGGTGTTAGGAGACCACCTTCGTCCTGACAAAATTGAAGAACTGTTAAAAAGAAATCCTAAAATGAACGGCATACTCCTCTCCACCCACCACAACACGGGCTGTTCACACCCCTGCTCTCCGCCGGGAGCTGCACAAGTGTGAAATGGAAGCTGTACAGCCAAAAAACCCCAACAAACCCTTTAATTCAACAGTTAGACTGTTAAATGGGTCATCGTCCAGACTCCACCTCCCCGGCCCCTGCACACAAACTGCTTCTGTGGGTTGTAATAATAATTATGAGCAACATTTGGACCTAAAAAGCACAGTGTTGCACCAGGAAGGAAGAGTTTTCCAGCAGTCAGGACCTTCCTGTGATGAGTTTGTGTCTTCTAGGACTGGTAAACCCTACATGTACCAGGATCCCGTCCAAGTGGAAACACAAAAAAGCAACTACGGCTGCTCTAAGTTCACCTCCGCCTAGTTTCCTATCACACCATTTCTTCCAAGGTCAGCAGAAGCTGAAGTGCTTGAGCGCCAGTTGCTCTGTGGCAACACCCACGTCCAAGAGTGTCACAGTTGTCGGCAAATGATCTTTACTGTCAAAATAAAGGGAAAAAAAAATCCCCCATTAGCCTGCACGCCAGTTCAAACAAGGAAGTCGGCGGTTGGGAAGCGTGTTGTACCACACCGCTGCTTGATCGACGAGTAAAAGATGACCAAACAAAGAAAAAACATGAAAAATGTGGTGAAAATCAGCAGCTCAGAGAGTCGCTCGCATCAGTGTTGCATTCATGATTTTCCTTAACGCAAATCATACAAGCACAGTCAGTAAGGTGAGGCATAAAAGGGAAAAAAACAGTAATTAAGTACTGACTTGCAGTGGCTTTGAGCAATTTCCATCACCTGTACATATCTGTGTGTGTGTGTGTGTGTGTGTGTGTGTGTGTGTGTGTGTGTGTGTGTGTGTGTGTGGGTGGGTAATATGCATGCACACAAAAGTTGCACCAGCAATCTTTAGACAGCGTTGGTAGTTACATAACTGCCCTTGATGCCTGTTTCCCTGGGGCAGCTGAAGGGTTTGGGGGCTGAGTGGGAGCGGTGGCATGGGTGTGTGTGTGTGTGTGTGTGTGTGTGTGTGTGAGGTTAGTGCACGCAGATAGAATGACAGTCTAAACTAAGAAACTGGATGTGTGCCATCCCAGCATACGATCAGCAGCACTTAGTGGTCCGAATGTGCAGGAGGGAGGCAGCAGCTCACACACACCCAGCCAGGACGACCCCGGTGTGTGTGTGTGTGTGTGTGTGTGTCTGTGACGTGTGAGGGGAAACGCTTTTGCACCTTCTATTAGAATTTAAATGTCTCCACAAGCGAGCGGTAATTCACTGGGAGCCATAACGCCGCCGTGACCTGGCAGCGTGTTAACGGTCATCAGCACGCCTGCGCTCATGCATGAGCGCGTTCACGGCAGTGAGAAACATGCTGCAACAGGATCTAATTTGGAAAGCAAGTGTGCGTGCGGCCGGGCCACTGCTGTGAAACCGGAGATGCAGTATAGATTTAGAGCAAAGGAGCCGAGAGGCGAAGGGGAGGCTCGCAGTGGTGGCCCCCGCAGGCCCAGTCGCTCATGTCTGGAGCTGGCTCACCAGGAGCTGGCTCACCAGGAGCGGGTTCACCAGGAGCGGGCTCACCAGGAGCGGGTTCACCAGGAGCGGGCTCACCAGGAGCGGGTTCACCAGGGTTAGGGGCTCCAGCATCTGCTCACTCTGCTGTCATGGCAGAGGCAGGACAGTGAATGCACCACGAGCCAACGGTCCTACGTGTCCTTCACCTCCACCACTGTAGCTCTTATCAGGGTTTTCTTGTTGATTTGGAGGATTTAGCGTCACACTTTCCCCAGCTGACGAGTTCCCCTCTGTCACATGATGTGTGCAGCCTCAGTAGGACTCTGTGGCTCCTTTACAAGCTCTATCACATTACAAATGAGGAGGAATGAGGCTTGACCTACACAGGGAGGAGCTCCCAATGTACGGAGGGGTTTTTAAACAGAAAATAGGATCTAGTCTGAGAAGAACACAGCACTTGATGGGACTATAGTTTAAAAGCGAGAACTTTTAAACATATATAAGCCTGATGGGCAGAAAGGTATAGGAGCAGGTATGCGCTGCGTAGAAGCAGGGGCCTCTCCTCGGCGGAGGATGGAAGGGCCGCACGGCCGCAGCTGTCGCCTTGTCCGTCAAGCCAAGCGTTGTGCGAAGTTCATTCTTGCCTTTTACAAACGCGCAGGCAGAGACGACCAATGAAACGGAGGGACCCGGGTCCCAGCCCGCCAATGGGCTCCGATGTCCCAGTATAAATGCTTGAGCCCATCACCTGACGCCGTCGGGCAACCCCTACGTTTGGAGGACAGGATCTGATCCCGGGCTCTGTTACTTCTTTCTTTTCTCCCAGTCAGGTAAAACGAGTCTGCTAGGCAACTAATCTGCAACTATTTTGGACCTTTTTTTTTAACTAAATATGAGAGACACATCTGCTGGAGACCAATGGAGGATATTTGTCTACTTTTTATCTGTTATTTAAATACGGATGGTGCTCATATGACATTGGTCAAATCACTCTGTACTCAAAATTTAAATATCTTCCATTATTTTAGTATTTTAATAAAAATTAAATGGTGGTGTAAGGACACAGAATGCTTTATGTTCAAATCGCAGTGCTTAAAAAATACAGAGATTGCTTTTTAAGAGAGACACTCGGGTCTTTTACGTCCACAGAATTACAGCTACCGCTGTTCCAAAACGTTGCAGGATGAAGTTTGTCAGGAAAAGGCGGCACCTGTGGGTTTTTCTGTGGACGTGTGCGGAGATGTGAGGAGCTGAGGCACAGGGCAGAGAAGACTATTAATAATCTGTGCTGTGATGGGTGAGACAGGTGGTGAGACAGATGGACGGGCAGGAAAACTGAGAGACGAGTGTGTCGACAGCACAGCTGGCAGAGTGATAGCGAAAAGACGGAAAGAGTGAAGGCAGCCAGAAAGGATGAGGAGGTTTCTCCTCCTGACTAGAGGTTTCATAGAAAAGGTGCTGGAAAAAATACCTGAAAGGACAAACGGGACACACCCGGTCTCTAAGCCCAACCCAGGTTCCAGATCCCAACGAGGTGGAGTCTCCGCAGGTCCATCTGGGATGGAAAGACAAAGTATTACCGCCTCTTCTCTTGTCTTTTCTCGTCTCAGGTAGGATAACAAGTGCAGCCATGGCAAAGAACTGCCACAACGACTACAAGATGAAGTTCCAAGCAGATGAGGAGTACCCCGACCTCTCCCAGCACAACAACCACATGTCCAAGGTCTGAAACCCTCCGCCGCTTTCCGAAGAAAACTCGGAAAACCGGAGAGCGCGGAGCCTTCGTGCATCCGCCGAGCTTCACTGCCTCTCCTCGGCAGGTGCTGACCAAGGAGATCTACGCCAAGCTGAGGGGAAAGTCCACCCCCAGCGGCTTCACCCTGGACGACGTCATCCAGACTGGTGTGGACAACCCTGGTAAGGACCCCGTCAGGCAAAGTCCGGAATGAAGTACCGGATCGGTACCGGCACCCTATGTGCAGCACGAAAGCACTTGCAGAATCCCCGCCCTCTTCCTCCAAGGTCACCCCTTCATCATGACCGTGGGCTGCGTCGCTGGTGACGAGGAGTCATACGAGGTGTTCAAGGACCTGCTGGACCCCGTCATCTCTGACCGTCACGGCGGATACAAGCCCACCGACAAGCACAAGACCGACCTGAACTTCGAGAACCTGAAGGTGACAAAAATAGAGAGATGGGATGTATTTAAAAGTGGAGAAAGTGTAAAAAAAAAAAGGTCTCGTGTCTCAGGGTGGGGACGACCTGGACCCGAACTACGTGCTGTCCAGCCGCGTTCGTACTGGCCGCAGCATCAAGGGCTTCACCCTGCCCCCCCACAACAGCCGTGGGGAGCGCAGGGGCATCGAGAAGCTGTCCATCGAGGGTGAGTTTCCACCAACCCATCCGTCCATCCACCCACCCATCCATCCATCCTGTCCATACCCTCCAAGTGTGACTTTTCTTTTTTTGAGACACATCCGTCTTCCCTAATTTCAGCTCTGTCCAGCCTGGATGGTGAGTTCAAGGGGAAGTACTACCCCCTGACAGGCATGACCGACGCCGAGCAGGAGCAGCTGATCGCCGACCACTTCCTGTTCGACAAGCCCGTGTCCCCCCTGCTGACCTGCGCTGGCATGGCCCGCGACTGGCCCGATGGCAGAGGCATCTGGTGAGAGCGAGAGAGAGAGAGAGAGAGAGATAGAGAGAGAGAGAGAGAGAGAGAGAGATGAAAAAAACACTGTCATCAAGCTGTTTTCCCCCCTATTTAAAATCCCAACTTTGTGTTTGTTTTCTTTGTATCCCTCCAGGCACAACGACAACAAGTCTTTCCTGGTCTGGGTGAACGAGGAGGACCACCTGCGCGTCATCTCCATGCAGAAGGGCGGCAACATGAAGGAGGTCTTCAGGCGCTTCTGCGTCGGCCTGCAGAAGGTAGGACCCAGACGAACCTGCAGAGTATTATTTGAATTAGAACGTGTTTGAGATTTGAATTGAAACTTTCCTCCTCGCCAGATTGAGGAGATCTTCAAGAAGCACAACCACGGCTTCATGTGGAACGAGCATCTGGGCTACATCCTGACCTGCCCGTCCAACCTGGGAACAGGCCTGCGTGGCGGCGTGCACGTCAAGCTGCCCAAGCTGAGCACCCACGCCAAGTTTGAGGAAATCCTGACCAGACTGCGTCTGCAGAAACGCGGCACAGGTAGGCGGTCCAGGCGCCGCCACCACCCGTAACCGTACTTCCAGGATCGGTCTCATGGCTGGCCTGTTTTTGGTGTTTTTGACTCACCCAGGCGGTGTGGACACAGCCTCCGTCGGCGGTGTGTTCGACATCTCCAACGCCGACCGTCTGGGCTCCTCCGAGGTGGAGCAGGTCCAGCTGGTGGTGGATGGCGTCAAGCTGATGGTGGAGATGGAGAAGAAGCTGGAGAAGGGAGAGTCCATCGATGACATGATCCCAGCCCAGAAGTAAAGCAGACAGGCACAGCAGATGTCTTTTATATCAAAACTTCAACACTTCTGGCTTCTTTCTATCGAGAAGACACTCCACTTCTTTCACCTTCCTCTCAAATATCTCAGATACTCTCTGCTTCTTTTCGGTTCTTTTAATTCTCTGTCACTTTTACCCCTCTTCAATCCCTCTCCATCATTTCTAAGTAACATCCTGGGATCAAACCAAGCATTGCCTGGTCACTGTTGTACACAATTCAAAATATTTATTTTTTGATTGTAAAATATAACCAGACAATTAAAGTATGCCACACGTGAACCTCAAACTGTCTCTCTCTTTTTTTTTTTTTTGAGTAGAAACAATTTCTGCAAATGACAAGACGTGACGTGAAATTCCACTTTCCATCATGTCTGAGGAAAAACAGAAGGACGGAGTTTGAAAGTCTTTATTTTTGTGTCACACATTAATTCTCAGGAGACATGCAGGATTGCAGGTCAAACAATTCTGTAATTTCAGCCCGAAATTTGTTAGTTACAGCTTCAAAAACACAAAACTGTAACCTTAGCATGGCACTAGCTGTATCTACAGAAGAGGTTCAGACAGTAAGACCCAGTTGTGTACACACATCCAAACGTAGCGCGTCAGCGTCTGACAAATGTGGATAAAACCGGTGAAAATATTCCTGAAAACCTGATCTCTAATAAGGGTCGTACATCTGCTGGGGTGACTTTTCCTGTGAGTTCAGCATCATTTAGACGCTTTCGAACCTTAAAAATTTCAAGCAAAGCAACTTTTGAATTCTGCGGCCGTCACAGTCGATACGTGTGAATATGCGGATTAACTGAGGAGAATTCCAGGATCTGATTCATCCAAAGATCGCTCAAGGTCACAGTGTCATTTCCAAGTCCCGCCTCGTCGCTGCAGTGACGCAGCGATTGCACGCTGGAGTTTTACCATGGCTTGATGAGACAGGTCCAATTAACAGTCAAGCCTCCCTTCCTGCAACGGTGAGAGAAAAGTCTACAGTTTCTATCAAAAAGGATAAGAAAGTAAACACCACGGAACAAAAACAGAGAAGCTAGATCAGACAGAGTTTCGTGAAGATCGACTATAAAATGCGACACTTCCTGACGGAAGCAGCCTTTGAGGAAATAAAAACTCTTTTATTGTTGAAACCTGGAGCCGCCTCCTGGCACCGGTTTCACAGTAACAATGTAATTAAAGGACAAAAGCTCTAAACGTGCGAGACAATGCGTTTCAAAAAATTTACAAAAGAAACATACAAATTAATTAAAAAAACTCTGCCGGTACAGTAGAGTACAAAGCAGCCCTGGCTAAAAAAAAACCCAAAAACAAACAAAAAAAAAAAAACGCCGCCACGCAAGCGCCAAAGCAGGCCGCAGCCAGGCAGCCGCCAAGAGCAAAAACGAAAACACGAAACACCCCGAGGGCAGGGGACGCCCCCCGGGGGCAACGCGGCCGGGGCCCGGGCGCCGGCGAGGCCACGATCACACACCACGCGCGCGCAGCCGCGGAACACACCACCGCAACAGCGGCGCGAAAAAGCGGAAAAACCGACCCGCCAAAGAAGAGGAGCGGGAAAACCCCCGCAAAAACCCGCCCAACCGGGAAAAGCAACCCAGCAACCAAAGGGGAAAAAACACGCGGACGGGACGACACGCAAAGGGACCGCGCGCCGCAAGGGGAGCAGGGGACACCGCAGCGGG
>CAAE01015113.1:33757-50323 GCA_000180735.1 Tetraodon nigroviridis
GTTTGTTGGGGTTTTTTGATTGTACAGCTTCCATTTCACACTTGTGCAGCTCCCGGCGGAGAGCAGGGGTGTGTACATGCCCGTGTTGTGGTGGGTGGAGAGGAGTATACCGTTCATTTTAGGATTTCTTTTATACAGTTCTTCAATTTTGTCAGGACGAAGGTGGTCTCCTAACACCTAAATGGGATCGGTTACTTTAGTGAGGAGAAAGGGTGAAGCAAGAGGTGTGTGTGGTGTGTGTGGAGGTCTATCTTTAGTGGTGCCTCACCGAGAGGCTCCTCAACTCTCTGGTGCCAGTTCTGACGATTGAATTGCGTTGACTCAGCTGTCATACTGTCTGCCCCCTTTTTTTCCATTCATCCAGTGAATTCATGTATTAAAAGAATGTCTAACATGCTAGGTTGGACAAATGACAATAAATATGATCCTTACACGTAACCACAACAGAAGATGGGAGGCCCAGAGAGAGAGAGAGAGAGAGAGAGAGAGCGAGAGAGAGAGAGAGAGAGAGAGAGATGAAAAAAAAAACACTGTCATCAAGCTGTTTTCCCCCCTATTTAAAATCCCAACTTTGTGTTTGTTTTCTTTGTATCCCTCCAGGCACAACGACAACAAGTCTTTCCTGGTCTGGGTGAACGAGGAGGACCACCTGCGCGTCATCTCCATGCAGAAGGGCGGCAACATGAAGGAGGTCTTCAGGCGCTTCTGCGTCGGCCTGCAGAAGGTAGGACCCAGACGAACCTGCAGAGTATTATTTGAATTAGAACGTGTTTGAGATTTGAATTGAAACTTTCCTCCTCGCCAGATTGAGGAGATCTTCAAGAAGCACAACCACGGCTTCATGTGGAACGAGCATCTGGGCTACATCCTGACCTGCCCGTCCAACCTGGGAACAGGCCTGCGTGGCGGCGTGCACGTCAAGCTGCCCAAGCTGAGCACCCACGCCAAGTTTGAGGAAATCCTGACCAGACTGCGTCTGCAGAAACGCGGCACAGGTAGGCGGTCCAGGCGCCGCCACCACCCGAAACCGTACTTCCAGGATCGGTCTCATGGCTGGCCTGTTTTTGGTGTTTTTGACTCACCCAGGCGGTGTGGACACAGCCTCCGTCGGCGGTGTGTTCGACATCTCCAACGCCGACCGTCTGGGCTCCTCCGAGGTGGAGCAGGTCCAGCTGGTGGTGGATGGCGTCAAGCTGATGGTGGAGATGGAGAAGAAGCTGGAGAAGGGAGAGTCCATCGATGACATGATCCCAGCCCAGAAGTAAAGCAGACAGGCACAGCAGATGTTTTTTATATCAAAACTTCAACACTTCTGGCTTCTTTCTATCGAGAAGACACTCCACTTCTTTCACCTTCCTCTCAAATATCTCAGATACTCTCTGCTTCTTTTCGGTTCTTTTAATTCTCTGTCACTTTTACCCCTCTTCAATCCCTCTCCATCATTTCTAAGTAACATCCTGGGATCAAACCAAGCATTGCCTGGTCACTGTTGTACACATTCAAAATATTTATTTTTTGATTGTAAAATATAACCAGACAATTAAAGTATGCCACACGTGAACCTCAAACTGTCTCTCTTTTTTTTTTTTTTTTGAGTAGAAACAATTTCTGCAAATGACAAGACGTGACGTGAAATTCCACTTTCCATCATGTCTGAGGAAAAACAGAAGGACGGAGTTTGAAAGTCTTTATTTTTGTGTCACACATTAATTCTCAGGAGACATGCAGGATTGCAGGTCAAACAATTCTGTAATTTCAGCCCGAAATTTGTTAGTTACAGCTTCAAAAACACAAAACTGTAACCTTAGCATGGCACTAGCTGTATCTACAGAAGAGGTTCAGACAGTAAGACCCAGTTGTGTACACACATCCAAACGTAGCGCGTCAGCGTCTGACAAATGTGGATAAAACCGGTGAAAATATTCCTGAAAACCTGATCTCTAATAAGGGTCGTACATCTGCTGGGGTGACTTTTCCTGTGAGTTCAGCATCATTTAGACACTTTCGAACCTTAAAAATTTCAAGCAAAGCAACTTTTGAATTCTGCGGCCGTCACAGTCGATACGTGTGAATATGCGGATTAACTGAGGAGAATTCCAGGATCTGATTCATCCAAAGATCGCTCAAGGTCACAGTGTCATTTCCAAGTCCCGCCTCGTCGCTGCAGTGACGCAGCGATTGCACGCTGGAGTTTTACCATGGCTTGATGAGACAGGTCCAATTAACAGTCAAGCCTCCCTTCCTGCAACGGTGAGAGAAAAGTCTACAGTTTCTATCAAAAAGGATAAGAAAGTAAACACCACGGAACAAAAACAGAGAAGCTAGATCAGACAGAGTTTCGTGAAGATCGACTATAAAACGCGACACTTCCTGACGGAAGCAGCCTTTGAGGAAATAAAAACGCTTTTATTGTTGAAACCTGGAGCCGCCTCCTGGCACCGGTTTCACAGTAACAATGTAATTAAAGGACAAAAGCTCTAAACGTGCGAGACAATGCGTTTCAAAAAATTTACAAAAGAAACATACAAATTAATTAAAAAAACTCTGCCGGTACAGTAGAGTACAAAGCAGCCCTGGCTAAAAAAAAAACCCAAAAACAAACAAACAAAAAAAAAGTGCTCCATGAATCTGCAATGCATCGTCATCGATGCATCCGCAATATCAAAAAATAAAAAAATAAAGAGCCCTATTAGATTTTACTCGCCGCTTTTTCAAGTCTTGGTTCTTGGCTTTGTGGCTGTATTGCACTACGACAGCGGAGTGTGTGTGATGGCGTTCCGAGAGGCCGTGACGCTGTTGTGTCCAAATGCTACCAAGCTAGCGTCGACCTACTCCTACGTTTACACCGGCGTGACCCACGCTCGGAAGGTTCACCATGAAGGGATGAAGGACATCTTCAAAAACGAGTGTTAGCTTCAGTAGGAGTGAAAATTTAGGTGTGTGGCTGCCCTTTTCTGATCTTCAGAGGTGATGTTTTCAGAACTCGCTCAAACATTTTGTGCAAAAAAATCAATTTTGTATTGTGCAGTTAAGATTTTTTTTTGTTTTTCTTCTCTTTTTTTGTGTGAGCTGAATGGCCAATCTGTTCAAATCAACTAACAACGTTAGAAGTCTGCAAGGCAAATGATATGTGAAGAAAAAAAAGGGTTGAATAGAACAAAAACAGCTAAATGTGCTGAGGCAGTTCAGTAAAACATCAGAGCAAACGTCCAAACGCAGATTCGAACCTCCTGTCAAGTACATACAGTAAGAAAAATCCAATCTTTTATTCCCAGTTGGCGATACAAATGAACATTTTTAAGAATAAATACTACTTTTGAGTTTCATTGACATTTAGTTTTAAATTGTTTCATATATTCTATATATTGAATGGTTATAAATGCTAAGGTTATCAGAGTTATACCAGGCGGCTGTGGTCAGCTGGCCTAAGGAAATAAGGAACGACAGCAGTCAGAGAGGCAAAACTGGGAAAACTTCAATCAGTTTGTCGCAGGAATCTGCATTTCTGCATGTCTCCCTCTAGAAGCCAGAGGTCAGACTGTGTCCTCAGGTCTTCCGCGTCACGTCTGCTTCTGAGAACCACACCCGATGTCACACTGCCTATTTTAAAAGTGGAGAAAATAAACTTACTACACAAAAAATTAAAACATTTCTTTAAATAGCAGCTCTTTAAAAGGAATGATGACAAATATGTTACAATAGGAACAATTTCAACAACAACAACTTATTACTCTCCATTATTCGCGACACCATCCTTATCACATTACATGTTAAGAAAAGAAGAACTGACTCCCAGGGCTCACGGAATATAGAGGTGGAGCAGTGTTTGGAGCAGGGTGGTAGGTCACTGGTGGCGCCGGGCTCGTCTGCCTGTTGTCTCTGACGCTCGCGTCCCTCCAGGATGGGTGGCATCAGAACAAGAGCGTCTCTGATGGAGGTGAGGCACGGCGAAGTGCATCCGATGAGTTCAAATCCCAGGAAGAAGAGGAGGTGAAAGTTTGGGAGTTCCTCCTGCTCGTCCCTCCGGAGTCCTCATTGTCCCGCCTGTCGCGGACCTGCCTCACCTCCCGTCACCCTCAGAGTTCCAGCTCCTTGGACACTTTGGTGGCAATGTCTCTAAAGGCTAAAGGTGCCCCCCACAGACGCTTGAACCTCACACCGCTGCTCTGGCCCAGCCCGCTGGGCAGCTGGCAGACCTCCGCCTCAAATGCCACACGGGCCCCGGCGACTCCGTGGGTGCAGGACAGGAGAAAGGGCCCCGCCAGGTGGACCTGGCAGCCGCAACCCTGAGCCGCCTCGCGGAGCGCTAGCACCACCTCGGCTGGGTCGCGGGGACTCCGCACCCTCACATCCCAGCCGCATCGGGGGGTCCGGGGCTCGGACGCTTTCTGATGCCCAGGTAGATGGCGACTGGAAGAGCGGAGAGCGGTCGGGAAAGAAGAAGAAGAAGAAGAAAAAAGGGGAATTAGCTAGGTCATGAACAGAGGACAGAATCAACAAGCACTAAAAGGCCGGTCAAAAAAGGCAAATGTACAACATAGATCAAGTGAATAGAAATATATATTTAGAGTAAGAGGATACGGGGCTAACAAACAAAGATTATAACATAGCCGCTGGTGTGGGGAGGTGGGAGAGTTGTAAAAGCTTCACTCGCTGCCCTGCGACGAGCTAACACAAGTCATCACACCACAGCGCGTCAGCTAGAGCCAGCCTACGGCTGCAGGTTTACCTGCTGCTTCTACCCTGAGACTGAGACTGTGTCCAAGACGCTGAAAGGAAGGCAGCGAGAACTTTAGACAAGCCCTGACGCGGCACCTTCTTAGCTGCAGAACATCAACTAACACACCTGCGCTGGAATATTGGATAAAGACGGAAAATTGTGCTTCAGTATGGGGACGTGTGCTCACCTTGGGACCGGAGATCTGCTGATTCTCTCAGGTTCGTCTGTGACCCTCAAGAAGGAGACAAAGAAACGTTAGGAATGGACCGCACGATCCAACAGTCTTTCCTCACTTCAGGATAACGACACCAGTCGGTTCACAACAGCCGGTCACCACAAAGAACACGACAACTGGTCTTCCAATCACAGATATACACGCAGACTGGATGGACACCAAACGTCAGAATGTCAGCGTCACCCACACGAGATGGTGAGAAAAACCAAGAAATGTAGAAGCGGTTGGACAGTAAAGAACCAGGCAGACGAGGTGGCGAGAGAGCTCACTAACGCAACGCAGGAATCAAAGGAAAAGCAGACGTTGGCGCCTCAACGGGATCAAATAAACGACAGGAACTGAGAAGAGTTGGCTGGTTTCACTCATTCTGTCCTCACTGCTCTTGTTAGATAAATAGATAGATAGATGTAGAAAAGTCCATTTTCTACATGTAAGTAGTATTAACTGATAATGATGAAGACTTTGGAAAACCTTCACACCAATAAACGTAAATATTTATTAGGCAAGAAAGGTGTGTGCCTGTGTGTGTGTGCCTGTGTGTGTGTGTGCCTGTGTGTGTGTGCCTGTGTGTGTGTGCCTGTGTGTGTGCACCCTGTCTGTATGGCCAGAAGAAGAGAGCAGCGAGCCTGTTTCTTCAGGCAGGTCTGAGCAAGATCCCTGTTTAAGAGAGGGATAAATCCTGGTTACATAACTAATCCTGAATTAAACCAGCCGCGGTCAATCACCGAGGACGACCGGTGGAAAACCGGGATGCCTCGTACGCGCGTCTGCTCCCGAAGCAGACGACGGAGGGCTTCGAATTCCCGCGCAAACATTAGCGGATGCTTTTGTGAAAAGGGACTCCAGCCCTTCGGTGATCACGTGGTTCGCATTTGGCAACAGGCGGTGAATGAGCGACAAGAAGAGAGGATGACAGGCTTGGAGCAGGCAGACAGGCAGGCAGGCAGACAGAAGCAGCCAGAAAACATGGGAAAGGAAGACTTACTAACTGTTTTTGTCCCTTGTGGGAGGGTGCAGCCCGACATGGACTTGTTTGAGCTCTGACGTTTAGTAGGGTCAAGAGTGACCCTAGGAGAAGGAGAGGAAGAAGAGAAGGAGATGAAGAGAAGGTGAGAGGAATGGAAAACGGAAAAAATTAACAGCAAAGAGTCATAGAGACATCGTGTGGAACGGAGAGCGAGTCGTGGGAAGGACGACAGGAGGAAGCACGGGTGGAAGGAGCGAAAAAGAGAAAGGAAACCAACAGAAGTGAACTAGAGAAAGGAAGGTAAAAGTTCGGCAGGTGACTGTCTTGGAAAAGAAGAAGTTGTTAGAAAACAAAGTGACAAATAAAGCAACAATCAGCAGTTGAAAAACACACGAGTGTGGAAGAAAGAACAGTCTGTCCACCTGACCGTCAGACCTGGGTCCCAGGCTAGATCTGAGACTGGGACCCCCCTCCACCCACCTACCCGCCATCCTGGTGCCCGTTATTACAGAAAACACCAAGTGAAAAGAAAGAAAAATACACCAGGAACAATAATAAGATAGCGTTAATCGAGGATGCTCTGGTAAATAACCCTCATCTGGTAATTCCCACACTGTAATACCAAACTTCAAGAGTAATCTTTCTGAAACAATCCTAAATTTGATCTTTTTAGAAGTCGGTTGATTGGATCTATCATTAGACCCAGGTCTGAATAAAGGAGGACGTGTTCTGAAGCTAAAAGAACTACCACAAAAGGCTGCAAAGTTAGTATTAGTAAAAGAGCTTAGCCTATTGGGCTTCTTGTACAGGTAAAAAAGGAAAAGAACCTTGAAAATAAACAAGACCGTCTTGAAAATTCATTACACACAGCCAAACGTAGATGCTTAGAAGCGTTTAGTGAACGTAAATGGAATTTTGATCCCTTCGAATAACGAAAATGTCTCCGAGATGTGATGCGTAACCACTAAACGTCACTGTTTCCTGTCGTTTCACCGGCTCTTCACCTTACCTGCGGGTCAACTTGGAAGTCAGTTTGCTTAATAAGTTAGTGGTGGCCCGAGTCCTGGCGTGGGGCAGCGGGCTGGCGTCATGGGAGGGTGTCGGGGAGCCAGGGGGGGCGTGGGAGGGAGGCCTGCGGTCCCGGATCTGCCCCCCGTGGAAGGTGCTCCTCACCGTGGTTCCCCTGGACAGGCGGGAGGATGGCGTCGAGGAGGAGGAGGAGGCTCCGGAGGCACCAGCGATGCTGTGCGTCGAAGGGGAGGCGGGAGGGAGACGGTGGGATAAGGAGCTGGAGGAAGAGAGGCGTTGGAGGAGAAGTTCAAGCAAATGACGCGCAGTCACACACACGCGCTAGTGCAGCGTCAGGAAAACTCACAAGGACTTTAAAATAAATGATCTCGCCACACAAGAATAAAACAGAAATATTAGAAAACATAAGTCTTCATAAGAGCAGCTAAAAGCCATCGTGGCTATCAAGGTTTATCAGAAATGACAACAAACAAATCTCTGTGTCTGACGAACACGTGACTGACCGCACTGACTGTTGTCAGACTGTTGTAAAGGTTTTCTGGCTTCTTGTACGAGTTGGAGACCAGAACTCACAACAGCACTTAATTAAAAAACAAAAAAAACTGCCTTCTTTCCACCGAGACTGTTCTTTTTTTCCAGCCCCCCCACCTTTCATCCCTTCTCACACACACACACACTCTTACACATGCAGGCTGGTGGCCAGAGGCTGCTTTTCATAACGCTCCAGATAACACCTACACAGAGAACTCAAGCGGGGCGCAACCATTAAACGCGCTAAGCTGAAGAGCAGCCATTCCACAGCAAAATCGTTTAATGTCAAAGACAACTGTCTGCCCATTGGACGGGGGACAGAGAGGCACCCAAGAAGAGACTTTAGAGGTTGGAGAGTGCTTTAAAAAAAAGAACAGTTTGACAAAGAGTAAAAATGGGTCTCCAATGTTGCCATAAAAGGTAATTTATTAGGGTTTTTATTGGTATTCTAAGTGTTCCAGAGATCGATATCAGGGGAGAGAAATTAGGCCCAGCGTTGCCGTGAAACCTCGTGTTAATTAAGCCTAATTACTTATATGAAGCCACACGCGGGCACATAGGCGGCATCTGAATCACTGCACCGAGGATATTTAATGCAAGGGCGCGCTGTGGTCACGTCATGTGCACTCAGTGTTTCATCCCTCCGTGGGCTGATGAACTGTGTCAGTGCACATGCTTTCCCCATCACCCGCGCTGGCCGGCCTTTGTATCGACCTGGCCTACGAGGCATTTGGAGAGCTCTGCTGGCACAAGGCCGGCGTTCTACCACGGTCTTGTCAGTGACTTTGGCTTTTCTTTGCATTCTTTATTTCTAAAACGGACGAGTGTGGTGGACTTCCAACGGCGATGGAACACAGTTTCATCAACATGCCTGACACCTAAACAGCCTTTTCAGGGAGGATATGACTCAACAACGCATTGCAAGCAGGGGTGAAATATGGCCTGTGATGATTCAGACTAGCTAGAAAGAAAAATATATATTTAAAAAGAGCGAGACAGAAAGCGAGAGTTGGGAGTGGGAGACGGTGGCCCTGCGACGCTCTGACACTGACGAGCACACAGCCATCTGTCACAGCTCATAGAGGGCACAGACGAGGCCACTCGTCCGTGCTTTAAGTCCTTTATCCTTTCTTAAACTGTGAGCCAGACGTGCTGGGCCAACCAGTTTGCAGGGTCGGGTTCACAGGGTCCAAAAGGAGAAGTTGACGGTTTTGTGTCGCTAGATTGAATCTGGAGTCACGATGCCGTGAGACGTGCTGGTCCAGAAGGGTGTTTTTCTGTCCAGACACGTGCTTAGAGCGTCATGCGGTGTCACGCACGCTTCTCACCTGGTTTCCTTGCCGTTCTGAAGCAAGGAGTGCCTGTCAGCGTTGGCTCGGTCGGTACACACATAGGTGTTCCTTCGCGTCATGGCACTGGCCGGGATGTTATTCTGCAAGGAAAACCACATTTCCCAAAAGTTCAAACTATTCCATTGTTTTAGTGCTTGACTGCTTTCCGTAGGGATTTAAGAATCTCAGTCAGTGCAGTCTGAATTTTGCAGGTTTTGCTGAATCACAGTGTAAAAGTCGAGACGGTCGGTGGGCGGCGACCGCTCTTCTCTGCGCTTTCAGACTATATTTTAAACTACAAGACTACAACGTCTCAGCGACTGTTTTAGGAGATTAGGTTTAATCTTTGCCAAGATGTTAATGTTTTATTGCAAACGACGGCTTTTACGACGAGGAAACGCTATAAAGCTGCTGCCAGCAGTATCTGCTGATTGGAGAACGGCTTACGTTGAGACACAAACACATTTGCTGCTTACTGTGGTGGAGGTCATGTCCTTTCGGCGGTCCGGTATCTCCGCCTTGTTGGGGTTGTGGGCGGAGCTAACCATGGGACTGGAGGGGGTGGGGATGTTTCGCGATCCGATGGTGCTGGTGCTGGGTTTGCGGACCGACAGGCGCTCCTCTTTCAGGCCTACGCCTTCGCTGACACCACTGGGACTCCGCTTGGGATGGGTGGAGGTGGAAACTCCAGGACCGCCTGACGCGCGGAACGAGAATGAGGAAGAATGAATAAAAGGTTCAGTGGTTTTTGATCAAACTAACACAGCGTTAGCCCGGTTCCTCACAGAAATCCGAGTGGCGTCTCTGGCGATGGTAGGTGGAGGCACTGCGCTGCGCCTTGGCGCCCGCCGAAGAAGACGCTGCTCCAGAGGAGGACGAAGAAGAGGCGTGCTTGCCGGTACCGTTGGTGACGGTGCCGGGTCGGACCCGAGCGAGACTCAGGCTGCTGCTCGACCGAGTCACCACGTTCTCAGTCTGAGACACACAAAGAGCGGAACATTCAGGTGTGATACACACACACATTATTTTGGGATATGATGAAAAACGGCCAAACTGTCGCACTCACGTCGTTCTTGCGTCCCAGCAGCAGGTACGTAGCGGTGACTTCATTATACTTCTGAGTGTTGAGTGAATCTCTGATCTCCTCCCTGGTGAACCCCATCCCAACCATGACATCTGGAACAAGAACATTAAAGTGTCATAAAATGGTTCCACTATTCCCAAAGGAACAGGAGAAGTTATTCCATCTAAGAGCCTGTCCTACCGATGCGACTGGTGTCGTTGAAGTCCTCAACCGGCTCAATGTGGGCCGTGAGCTCGTCACCTTCATACCCAATATTGATCCACTTATCTTTCATTATTTGCTATAAGAAAAAAAAAGATGTTAGATTCTGACAAATACAACAATACCATATTATTTAGATATTATTGAAGTCAGTCATCTTTTGCTTCAGAGGAGAGGTTATGAGAATTTACTGACTGACTACACTGCACAGCCTGATCTTTAGACATTAATGTGGTGTCCGTCACGTTTTCCCGCTAACCTCGAGCGAGCAGCGTTTGGCAGGGTTAAGAACCAGGAAGCGACGCAGGATTCCTTCACAGTCTGTAGACATGTAGAACGGTATACGGTACTTCCCTCTCAAGACACGCTCCCGCAGTTCCTAAACGAGACGCGAGGCGTTCGGAGCCAAACAACAAGTACAGGTCATTAGGTTCCATTTTATTCAGTGGAATTTTAACTATACTGCCAAAGTCCACACAAAGAAATCAGCATGAAAGGTTTAAAGGCAAATTAGACAAATTATCTGTAAATCAATAATGACTTGTTTAAACATTTGGCTTCACCCACCTTTAGGTTTTGTCCATCAAAGGGCAAAGAGCCGCTGACCAGTGTGTATAAGATGACACCCAGGCTCCAGATGTCCACCTCTGGACCATCGTACTTTTTTCCCTGAAAGAGCTCTGGAGCAGCATATGGAGGGGAGCCGCAGGAGGTGTCCAGTTTACTGCCCACGGAAAACTCGTTACTGAAACCAAAGTCAGCTATTTTGATGTTGGAATCAGCATCTAACAGCAACATTTCTGCCTACACACACATAAAAGACACAACACAATGAACACCAAAAGTGGATCCATACATTTGGCATCAGCACTGGTGTAATTCCCACTTTTTTTTTTAAATAGTTGTCTCAAAAACTTTGCAGTCACCTTCAAGTCTCTGTGAACAATGTTCTTCTGATGACAGTAGTGCACAGCAGAAACAATCTGAGGAAAAAAAAGAAGAAACAACACATCGTGTATCACTAAAGACGATACCCACAAACAGAAATATGAACAACAACTCTAAGATTTATCCAAAAACGAATTAGAATGACGGCGACATCGGTAACATAAACCTCAGGCTCCCACTCCAGGGTAAAAGGACACAATGTGTACATTAGTCTATAGAATATGAGCCTTAGATCAGGTGGGAGGTGGAGGAGAAGAGTAGCATGCAGGTGTGAGACTGAGCTAACCTGTCGGAACTTGGCTCTGGCCTCTTTCTCCTTCATTCTGCCATGAGCCACGAGGTAGTCAAACACTTCACCTGAGGAGAAATGAGAGTGAAATAGTTGTTACTGGGTAAATAGGTTTTTCCACAGCCCACAGTAATCTATGAGTGAAGACAGGGTTTGGCTTGTTTGCTTCTCTACAGACTAAATCAATCTGAATATGTCTTTAAAAACCTATAAAATTACTTAAAAATATTGGATTATACAGAAATGAGTGGGAACATGACTACAAGTCATGTTTCATTCATGTGACTAGTTCAAACACATTAAATTCTTGAATATAAAAAATTAAATGACCTGAAAAGAGAATTATTTTTTAGTCTGTTTTTCTTTTTTAATACAAGGACACAGTGGGCAAATGTCTTTACAATATTTGATATCAGATGCTTTGAACATATCAGAACACTGGACAAATGGGCAGTTTTTTATTATTTTGGGGGACGTTTTTCTCTATATATTTGTACGACCAAACCTTGACTTCAGTGACCCTAAAAGTGAAGAAACAGAATGAAAGTAGCAGAATGCTTCCTTATACGGTCCTGGCAAAGCAGGATCAGCAGGCAGAGCAGCGGAGAGCCAAAATCAACACTTTCAGGCTAAACGTGATCATAAAAACTAGAAATGTTTTTTTTTCTTGTGCACAAACAAATTTGACACACAATTGTTGTATTTGTGGTCCCAGGCAAGTGTTAAATGCTGATGGTGGGGACACTGCTCACCTCCGCTGGCATACTCCATGATCAGATATAAAGTCTTCTCAGTCTCGATCACCTCAAACAATTGAACTGCAACAAACAGAGAAATTGTCACCTCAAACCCCAAACAGGTGTACACACACACACACACACACACACACACCACCAAAACACAGATGGGTTTATCATCTCACCTATGTTTGGATGATTCAGAGTCTTCATGATGCGTACCTCTCGAAACAACTGAAAAACAAAATTCTGGAAATGAATGATCTAATTCCATCATCTCTGATTAAAAAGATGTAAAATCGATGTATCCGCGCTGCCTTTCCCCCCCCTTCCCTACCACAAAAGTCATCCCGTAAGCTCCTATCAGCGTTTGAGTCATTTGAATCTAGGTGAGACATTCTGACGCTGGAAGATAATGACCCTCGCTTTTTTCACGCCTGAGCTTCAGAGCGCAGAATGGAGCCGTCCGTCTTTATTCCCACCAACGCAGCTAGAGAAGACGGAGCGGTGACATTGGCACTTTCAGTATTCAGCACTAATGCCATTCTAGTTATTTGCATTTCACGTCCATCTGCCCATTATATCTGTTATGCGCCATTTCTCCAGATCCAACGTGTCTGCCTCTAAAAAAGGGCACTTTGGGGGACAACTAAAAGATAAGATCATTTACATGGGAGCCATTAAACGTTATATAATGTTATATACATTCTTCTCTTGCCAACAGAACGCTCACACACACACACACACACACAGACGCTGGACTGTCATAAACACACAAATCCACAGGGAGCATGTGTAATCGAATTAAGTGCCCGGTGCATCAGCTGTTCATCTGAGCTTTAGAAAGAATTATCAGCTAAGCTTTACCCCGTCTTCCCTTCGCCTAAATATCCTTCCACCTTTCTCTTTCTCTCCCCTTTCACCCAGTCTTCATCTCCCATATTCTCTCAACTAGAAAACGAATCACCGGTAACCAGTAAAGAGCAAAAGTCTGGAAAATCCAAACTGTAACCTACAGAAATCTCCTGCCGAGTCACAAATGACTCTTCAGTTTCAGACCACAAACACTCCTTGCTCAAGTTTGGCTTCGTTCCTCGTCATCAGTGAACGCCTTCTTGGTCAGTCTCCTTGTTCTTGTGCGTCTAGCTTCGCGTCATCGTTACCGGGGCAACGGCAGTAATAATCCTTGTGGCTGAGAGGGGGTTGTGGGAAGTCATGGGATGTCAAGCACACCGAAGTAGGTACACAAAACACACAACATGGTGATACACAGCTGTGTCAAATGGTGCTTTTCTAAGCATAATATATGTCGAATTTGGGCCTTAAGGAATTTGAGTAGTAAAAATAAAAATTTTCTGTGCCTGAAAAGCTTTTTTTTGTCCACAGTCGTCTGATTGACGTGGCAGTTCCTGTGACCTGTTATTCAAGTCTTTAAGACACATTTGTTCCTCTTTGCGAATGTAGAAAGAGACACAAGAAAACATAGAGGCTGGCAGGGGAGAGAGGAGGAACTGCCGTCCGCTGTCTGTCGCAAGATGGTACAGTCGGAAAGAGGAAAGTCAGCCCAACAACGGGACATGCGCTTGGCTCTTACCGTCCAGTCACAAAGCCAGACCGATTCAGAAAGGCTCTGAATTCAAGGGTTAATTCAACACGGACTCCTCTCACTCCCACGTGAGACGACGTCTAGCAAACAAACCTGTGTTAGTCTGTGTTTGTGGAAGAGAGGCAGACAGAGAGAGCCAGAAGCCAACAAAGGCTGCCGAACGCTGCAATAACCAGGCCTCCAGCCTGCGCCTCCGTTCATACGTAGAGAATAACATCAAGGAGTCTCACCAGGTGCGCTACGCTGTAATTTCAGGTGGAAATCCAGCATTCCCATAATTAAATAGAAAGACTTGACTACAAACACTGCAGCGGCAGTGACAAAGCAGCTTTTCTGAGCTCCGGAGCCAAAACAACGGGAGCCATTTGCAGTGGGGGTCAGGTGGCGGTCTGCGCTCCTTCACCGGTGCCGTCTGGGCCGCTGTTGGAAGACTGCAGCGGCAGCGTTGCTCTCCCAGTTAAATATGGCTGACATCAGTCAGTCTGCAAGATGTCTGAGCCTCCTCAGGTTGTTCACAACCCCAGGTTGAGAAGGATATCTTTGGATGGTAATCAAAGCTCGGCTGTAACTGGTTTCACACTGAGACAGGAAACGGTGTTTTCCTGTGGTGACACCCCAACTCCTCCCCAACTCAGTCCATCCCCTCTGGCTGGCTGGATTTCACCTACTGGCTCTGGGGGCCGGAGCGGGGGTCAAAATCTGCTGCTCTTCATGAAATGGCGGCTAGAATAGCGCTTGGTACGCACAGATTGACACTTTACCAAGAATGTGTGTAGAATTACTGATGGAATGTTACAAAAAGTACAATAAAATGCAATCTTAATAAAAGAAATGAAGTTCGACGTGAAAAGTATTCGTCTTCAGATGAATGAGGATCAAATTTAAGATTACTTTATACTTTTGTCGTTGGATCCACAGCCTAAGCCAGTGTAAAATGTCATTTCAACGAGATCAAGATGATTTTTAACAGTAAAAGGATTTGACAAGTTCAAAATAACGACCTTTCACCATTAAAAAGGCAAAAAGACAGTCGGTCAAAATGTGCCGATGCTGACAAAGGGAAAGTGGAGAGACAGGCAGTGAGACAGGTTGCGCACCAGACAAAGACAAAAAGCAATGTCACCTGGCAACATGCTCGCTGCTCAACAATGCTGACACAGAGCAAACGGTGGCGCGCACGGAGCAGTATTCCACCATTAACCCGCACCACAAGAAGCTAAACAACACAGAAAACAGCCTCACAGAAATTTTAGAACTGATGGATGATTATTAGTTGTAGTAAACGCATTTTTAAGAGTGAAAACACACGTAGAGAGTGTGTTTTTCACAGCAACAACCAAAGAAATCTGCTTTCCTAACCAGCGTCGGGGTCGAGCGAGCCTATTTCGCACAGATCCAGACACCATCAATAATTTAACACTGCATTTCAATAAAATCAAAACCCAGCCTAGATTAGACAGCCTGTGTGTGTGTGTGTGTGTGTTTTAATGTGTGACAGAATATTGACTCTGTGATGTAAGAGCGTTTTTTAACTGAAGCTGTTGATAACCCTGAAAGACCAAGGTCTGAGCCGCCAACAAAGAGGGGCTTGAACTGTGAGAACGGGAAAAATGGACACACTCCAAACCGAAAGTATGACTTATCAGCGTACACACCGTACACACCGTTCACACGGCAGCATCAAAGTCTGCTTTGTTGTTATTGGTCCTTTAGGCAAAAGAGATGAATTCAGCTCCAACAGGCTGGTAAAAAAAAATCCAGAGTCTAAATCTGGATTCTAGATTCGAACAAGGAATTATTACCCAAGCAACCAAACAAATATTCACACACAAACGCACCTTCTGCAGACTGGTGGGGTTAAGCTGGGTTTTATCGATGATCTTTATTGCAACCTGGAAAAAACAGAACCACAGAAGGATTAAAGAATATCTGAAATTGACACCAAATACATGTGTAGAATTTGTTTCAAGAGGCCAAGCGCGCAGCATTATGCTACGGAGGACTAACGATTCAATTATCCTTATTATTGAGCACCAGCTAATCGGAACTCCGTGATCTGAGTGGGAATAACACAACACACATCAGAATCAGCTGAAGAAATGACTGCAAGACTTTGTCAGAGTTAATGTGCCCTTTTTCTGAACTGGTCCGTGCATCATACTACCTTTTTTTTTAACTAGGAATTTCGCACGGATGAGGCACCGGAAGGCCGCGAGGCCTTAAACTGGGACCATCGCCGCTCTCGTTAAACCCACCTCTCGACCAGTCAGGATGTGCCGTGCCAGTTTGACCTTGGCAAAGTTTCCCTTGCCGATGGTCTTCAGGAGCCGGTAGTTCCCGATGTGCGGCGTCTCGTCTGAACACAAAGCGATGGAGTTGCGACATCGTGCGCCGAGAGAGCGGCTGGACCAGCCAGTGCCCTTCTCTGAGCGGCTGACTGACAGGGAGGTATGCTGCAACCAGACAAAACACACACACACACACGTCAGCAAAAATGCAGCGGTGATTGACTGTTCTGAGCTTATAGTTTATGATTTTGGTCAAAAACCAACGCCTGGACAAGCTAAATTGTGACTTTTGACCAAGCTCTTCTTGCCGTTCACATGCCTTATTTGCCCTTGGATTTGACCTCTTATATAGCATTAAAAGCAGCTTCGGAGGTGGATGCCGTAATCTGGAATGACCATAACCAGGCCTGGTGCGGCCTAAATAAACAGTCATTAAAATTTAAGATGGGAACTAATGTAATGCAGAATGGCATAAAACAGGATGAAGTGAGATTAGAAGCGGTTTAGACACAGGAATATAAAGAGCTGCTTTGTGCTCGACTGGACCACAAACCAGGGTTGTCTTGGCTGTGCTAACGTCCAACTTCAAGACACTAACGC
>CAAE01015113.1:52574-92380 GCA_000180735.1 Tetraodon nigroviridis
GTCGCAAGATGGTACAGTCGGAAAGAGGAAAGTCAGCCCAACAACGGGACATGCGCTTGGCTCTTACCGTCCAGTCACAAAGCCAGACCGATTCAGAAAGGCTCTGAATTCAAGGGTTAATTCAACACGGACTCCTCTCACTCCCACGTGAGACGACGTCTAGCAAACAAACCTGTGTTAGTCTGTGTTTGTGGAAGAGAGGCAGACAGAGAGAGCCAGAAGCCAACAAAGGCTGCCGAACGCTGCAATAACCAGGCCTCCAGCCTGCGCCTCCGTTCATACGTAGAGAATAACATCAAGGAGTCTCACCAGTGCGCTACGCTGTAATTTCAGGTGGAAATCCAGCATTCCCATAATTAAATAGAAAGACCTGACTACAAACACTGCAGCGGCAGTGACAAAGCAGCTTTTCTGAGCTCCGGAGCCAAAACAACAGGAGCCATTTGCAGTGGGGGTCAGGTGGCGGTGCTGCGCTCCTTCACCGGTGCCGTCTGGGCCGCTGTTGGAAGACTGCAGCGGCAGCGTTGCTCTCCCAGTTAAATATGGCTGACATCAGTCAGTCTGCAAGATGTCTGAGCCTCCTCAGGTTGTTCACAACCCCAGGTTGAGAAGGATATCTTTGGATGGTAATCAAAGCTCGGCTGTAACTGGTTTCACACTGAGACAGGAAACGGTGTTTTCCTGTGGTGACACCCCAACTCAGTCCATCCCCTCTGGCTGGCTGGATTTCACCTACTGGCTCTGGGGGCCGGAGCGAGGGTCAAAATCTGCTGCTCTTCATGAAATGGCGGCTAGAATAGCGCTTGGTACGCACAGATTGACACTTTACCACGAATGTGTCTAGAATTACTGATGGAATGTTACAAAAAGTACAATAAAATGCAATCTTAATAAAAGAAATGAAGTTCGACGTGAAAAGTATTCGTCTTCAGATGAATGAGGATCAAATTTAAGATTACTTTATACTTTTGTCGTTGGATCCACAGCCTAAGCCAGTGTAAAATGTCATTTCAACGAGATCAAGATGATTTTTAACAGTAAAAGGATTTGACAAGTTCAAAATAACGACCTTTCACCATTAAAAAGGCAAAAAGACAGTCGGTCAAAATGTGCCGATGCTGACAAAGGGAAAGTGGAGAGACAGGCAGTGAGACAGGTTGCGCACCAGACAAAGACAAAAAGCAATGTCACCTGGCAACATGCTCGCTGCTCAACAACGCTGACACAGAGCAAACGGTGGCGCGCACGGAGCAGTATTCCACCATTAACCCGCACCACAAGAAGCTAAACAACACAGAAAACAGCCTCACAGAAATTTTAGAACTGATGGATGATTATTAGTTGTAGTAAACGCATTTTTAAGAGTGAAAACACACGTAGAGAGTGTGTTTTTCACAGCAACAACCAAAGAAATCTGCTTTCCTAACCAGCGTCGGGGTCGAGCGAGCCTATTTCGCACAGATCCAGACACCATCAATAATTTAACACTGCATTTCAATAAAATCAAAACCCAGCCTAGATTAGACAGCCTGTGTGTGTGTGTGTGTGTGTTTTAATGTGTGACAGAATATTGACTCTGTGATGTAAGAGCGTTTTTTAACTGAAGCTGTTGATAACCCTGAAAGACCAAGGTCTGAGCCGCCAACAAAGAGGGGCTTGAACTGTGAGAACGGGAAAAATGGACACACTCCAAACCGAAAGTATGACTTATCAGCGTACACACCGTACACACCGTTCACACGGCAGCATCAAAGTCTGCTTTGTTGTTATTGGTCCTTTAGGCAAAAGAGACGAATTCAGCTCCAACAGGCTGGTAAAAAAAAATCCAGAGTCTAAATCTGGATTCTAGATTCGAACAAGGAATTATTACCCAAGCAACCAAACAAATATTCACACACAAACGCACCTTCTGCAGACTGGTGGGGTTAAGCTGGGTTTTATCGATGATCTTTATTGCAACCTGGAAAAAACAGAACCACAGAAGGATTAAAGAATATCTGAAATTGACACCAAATACATGTGTAGAATTTGTTTCAAGAGGCCAAGCGCACAGCATTATGCTACGGAGGACTAACGATTCAATTATCCTTATTATTGAGCACCAGCTAATCGGAACTCCGTGATCTGAGTGGGAATAACACAACACACATCAGAATCAGCTGAAGAAATGACTGCAAGACTTTGTCAGAGTTAATGTGCCCTTTTTCTGAACTGGTCCGTGCGTCATACTACCTTTTTTTTTAACTAGGAATTTCGCACGGATGAGGCACCGGAAGGCCGCGAGGCTTAAACTGGGACCATCGCCGCTCTCGTTAAACCCACCTCTCGACCAGTCAGGATGTGCCGTGCCAGTTTGACCTTGGCAAAGTTTCCCTTGCCGATGGTCTTCAGGAGCCGGTAGTTCCCGATGTGCGGCGTCTCGTCTGAACACAAAGCGATGGAGTTGCGACATCGTGCGCCGAGAGAGCGGCTGGACCAGCCAGTGCCCTTCTCTGAGCGGCTGACTGACAGGGAGGTATGCTGCAACCAGACAAAACACACACACACACACGTCAGCAAAAATGCAGCGGTGATTGACTGTTCTGAGCTTATAGTTTATGATTTTGGTCAAAAACCAACGCCTGGACAAGCTAAATTGTGACTTTTGACCAAGCTCTTCTTGCCGTTCACATGCCTTATTTGCCCTTGAATTTGACCTCTTATATAGCATTAAAAGCAGCTTCGGAGGTGGATGCCGTAATCTGGAATGACCATAACCAGGCCTGGTGCGGCCTAAATAAACAGTCATTAAAATTTAAGATGGGAACTAATGTAATGCAGAATGGCATAAAACAGGATGAAGTGAGATTAGAAGCGGTTTAGACACAGGAATATAAAGAGCTGCTTTGTGCTCGACTGGACCACAAACCAGGGTTGTCTTGGCTGTGCTAACGTCCAACTTCAAGACACTAACGCTGACCCCATCAGAGGTCCGAGGCCTGGCGACACAAGCACTCCTAATCCTCCATCTGCTCTTCTACGTGCTGGACGGAAACAAAACGGAAGCTACTTAACAGAAATGTAGCACTTTTGGGGGGAAAAATGGAAATATTCAAAGGGAGCCACCTGACTTTGTACTAATTTTAGCATTAGGGAGTATTTTCTCCATCGGTCTGACAACAAGCATTAAATAAAGTGTGATTTTAATTATAAACCTGCTCTGAAATGAAAATGACAGCACTTGAATGAGGGTATTTTGTTTGAATGTAGTTTTAACCAGCAACCAATCCCACCTTGCAGTATTTCTTCCCATGAAGGTCAAATCTTGGCGGTCTTTGTCAGACAGAAAAACAAACCATTTCAACTTTTTTTTTTGGAGCCCTCAGAGGTTCATAGCCCAAATCCAGCCACCCTTCACAACGCATCCCTTTACCAATTTATTCCACCACCTTCATTTTAATCTCCTCCTCACCCTTCCCCCATTACCCTCCCGTCTCTCCTGGCTCTTCCCATCCCCCAGACAAATCAATTTGCCTGCCTTTGCTCCATTCTCCACCCCGTGCCTGCACCCACCCTCTCTTTTGTCTTGTATTGCAATCTTCAATTTCAGCGACCTAGCATCAATTTAAACTTCATGCTGCCCTCTTTCACACCCTCACACCCTTCCCCCATCCCTCTGTACTTCCCAAGGAGAGCGCGGATTCACTCCCTCTGATTACCATGCACTTCTCTTCCTTTCCCTGTGTTTGTAACAGTACATCCTGGGATCTGGTCTTTAACTGGGCCAGGCGGAGGTGTGGGGAACTGAAAGATCACATACATGACGTGGGACTGAAGGTCAGGGTCATGTGACGGGTGGGTCGGACACCTTGCTGTCGGTGGTAGGATGGCGTGATTCGCTGTCTGAAAGGGGAAAAATCCAGCGCCTCCTAATTTGCAACAAATGCAAACCCATTCAACCATTTCTTACGCTCCTATTGGAATAAAAATAACACTTCAACGCTTACGGAATATGGAAATTGGACGGCACACCCACACGCACGAACAAGACACCAAACAGAAAGGGTTGGCACGAGCGCTGCCACAGTAGACCAACAAACACACACCCTGAGGGAGCTGCAGGCCGTGTGTGCGGGCCGAAGGCCGGCACCCAGCAAAGACCGGATGCGCGATCTCGATCTCAAACAAAAGGTATGGCGCAACCTCGAAACGTCCCTGACCTCCACAGACAAGCGGACGCTCACGCATGCACGCAACCCAGTGAGCTTCTGAAAGAGGTAGTAGTTTCGACCTTTTGATCTCTCGACACCACACCTTCCCTGGCCAGAAAACAAGAACACATCAAAATAATGTCAAGAAGAAGCAGAAAAGGGCTTAGACTTCAAATATTTTTCATGCAACGTGATGGCTAATAAATTAGAAACAGGTTCTACTGTCTTATCCAATTCACTTTTCTCTTCCGGTGCAGAACTTTGCCGGTTTTTCCTGGTAGCCTCAACAAGGAAGAGCTCTGTCAGGAGAACCCACGTGTAGCCATGACTCCCCGCATCGCCAGTGGGAGCAAGTAACACCGAATCACACAAAAATAGAACAAAAGCAGCTAATTCACCCGCCGACAGACGGGCTGCTATTCGGAATCACCTCACCGTCGTTTGGCAGGAAAAGCCTCCTCAGAGGAAGCGCGCGTATCCAGCAGGTCGGAGCAGGTTTTCATGACCACCAGTAGCTAAATATCCTTTATGAGACTTCGCCAACACAACAGGTGAGGTCATCTGACTCTCTTCACTGGGGAATTTGTACGTTTCATTAATTACTGGGTTTCTCGGGTTGGATTGAACACGACGAGACACGTGCAATCCACCTTTTGTTCTGGAGATTTGAAACTCTTCATTCATTCCAGGACGAATACCAGATCGTCATGGTTTCACTTCTGTGTGTCATTAAGAAGCAGTTGTGCTCAGGACTGAAACGTTTTGGGTAAATTTAGGGTCACTGGCAGCATCAGCTTTGTTTTTGAGGTAACAATTCATACCAGGAGCTGCACAGACGGGCATTTTTTAAAGAAAAAGGCTCCTGAATCCATGTGTACACAAGCCTTCCAGCACTCTCACTAGTGAATATCCTTTTCTTTGGCTTAAGGCGGTTAACACATGACTAGTTGACATGTTCACATGACATGAAAGTTGAGGTTCCTCCGCTGCACGATTCCACTCCGTCACAAACGCCTCCGTTCTCCACACTGCCCAACCCAAACGTGTGTAACAAAACTAAGTTTTGCCACTTAGCTTTTACCGGATTTTGCCTGACATCAGCAACACCCGTCATGATGTG
The DNA here is from genome assembly GCA_000180735.1 of Tetraodon nigroviridis. Taxonomy (NCBI): domain Eukaryota; kingdom Metazoa; phylum Chordata; class Actinopteri; order Tetraodontiformes; family Tetraodontidae; genus Tetraodon; species Tetraodon nigroviridis. Next base: position 57,885 of record CAAE01015113.1, read on the forward strand.
GTGCGAGATGCACACAAGTGTTAGCTGCAGCAGGCAGATCAGCTTAGAACACACACACACACACACGCACACACACACACACATACAGATGCTAACATGTTAGAAGCTTTCCGGTAGCTAGCATCCAAAATGGCTTCAGCTGTAATCAACAACAAATTTGACTGTTGCCAAACCTATTTCTTTTCTTTATTTACTATTAATGTTTACCATGAGAACCACACGTACGTCACATCCACACTGCAAACCTTGAGCCGTCCTCAAGCTGTAATCTCAGCCAGCGCTGCATTTCTAATGAACTGCAGCAAAAGAAGCCGATGTGCCGACGGAGCGGGCCAACACGCAGACAAACACACACCTCCAGGACCGCAAGGAAACGGCACCAACCTGGGTTGGAACCCCTCATCGCGGCTGCGCTTGAGGTTCAAGATGGAATTAAGATAGTGGGAAAAGGTCAAAGTAGGAGGAAACAGCTGACGGTGAAGCTGAGACGGCAGGAACGTTTGCTGTCACTCGCATCATATCAAACAACAGCCAGCGCGCGTGTGTGTGCACGTGTGTTTAAATATAACGAGAAAGTGCCCTTGAGATAAAGATGGGGATCCTCATACGGCTTCCCAGCCGGTGTCAGGGTGTTAGAAATAGTCATTTATGAAAGGTAAATGTGTAAAAGGGTAAAAAGAGGCTGATTTTAAAGCTAGTGAAGCCCAGAGTCTCATCTTCCATCTTCCCAAACTCCAGACAGAAAAACATCAGCAGGGAAAACCGAGCTAGCCTGACACAGCAGATTTTGAAATTAATGTGCAGCCCAGTGAGCTGCACACACACACACACACACACACACGCACGCACACACAGACATATTCTAATCAAACACCACGCAGATCAGACAGGCTGCAGAAAACAGGCAAGATGACGCCTAAAATGAAGGTGATCGAGGAACACACTGACAGAAAAGAGGGGTGGAGAGGGATGGAGGCAGGAGGATGGGTGTGGAGGAGGCCTTGCATCAGTCGCATTACTTATTGATCAACTGGGGCAAACAAACATGCGCACTGAGGGCAGCACAAGATGTCAGGGTGGATGTGGACGTCTGGACGATTTTAGGATGGTGAATCAGGGAAACACGTTCGACCCTGCAGCTGCCCTGGGCTCCACAGCCTCCACCGGGCTCCAGAACCTCCACCCTGGTCTCTCTCCATCACATCTTCGGACCATGTCCGACTGCCAGCAGCAGCAGCAGCGTCTTAAGAACGTCGCTTGATTAGAAGCCTCTCTGCTCGCGTCAGAGGGATCTAAAGGCCTGATGGATGATGTGGCTCTCGGCCGGCCTCTAAAGGCAGACAAACTGATATCCAGGTCGCTGATTGAAGGTGAAAAACAGATGTGGGTGCTTTCGTGATTGACTTACATGGTCGGCGTTCCGCTCGTTCCCAGGCAGAGCTGTGCGTAAAGACATTTTCGTCCCTGAGAACGTTTGGCCGTCGTAGGGGAAAATAATAATAATAATAATAATAAAAAAACAACGTAACAAATACACTGGGTTTAAACACTCGAGATTTGCCCGGTTGTCCACTCCAGGATCCCGATCGGAGGAAAAACAGTCAGAGTCGTCGTTGAATCCTCATCGTCGGGAAGCAGCGCCGATCGCCGAGCGACCGTCCGAGATGAAGGCGGTGAAACGGGGCTGGTCGTCTAGGCCGGCCGGAACCCCCCACTCCCACCAGCAGGTTTTCACTTCCCCCGATCCGTCCACAGGCTATCGTACCATTTCGGTAAAAACATCCTCGGCGGTCACCGTTTCGCGTGAAGCACCATCGTCTACGAGCCAGACGACGAGAAAAGCCCCGACGTCGGAGCGACCCATCGGCGAGAACCCGGCGGTCTCCGAGCGTCCCTGCGACCACTGCGGGAAAAAAGGGGGAGTTTTTCGCCTTTCTCGGCGGTAAGCTAATGCGATTTTCTGGATGGGGGACGTCAAAACGATGGCTCCCGCAAACGGAGGGTCGACGAAGCAGAAGCAGAAGCAGAAGCAGGAGTGATTCGAGGCGACATCGCAGGACGCCGGGGCGTGTAGCTCCGCTCCGGGGACGCTAATCAATGGCAGACTGCGACCGAGTGGAAGCGGGCGACGGATGCGGATCCCCGCAGCCAGGCTCCGGGGCTTCTCCCTCCAGTCGAATCCGACCTTAAATCCTCGCCTCGGCTTCGCTCGCAAGCGCCCGGCGGTGGAACACGAAGCCGCCGGCCTCGGATCCGCGGCGGCGGGGGAGCAAAACAGGTCCCGGAACCATTCTGGTTGTCTGCGATGATCAGGAACGACAACGAGAGCCTCTCCTCCTCCTCCTCCTCCTCCTCCTCCCGACCGACAGTGACAAGAGGGAGGAAGAGGGAGGAAGAGGACGTCACGTCAGGGCTGGGGCTGCGGAAGCTGCGCGCGCGCACACACACACACACAGACACGCGCACGTCCTCTTCTCGCTCGTGCTGCCTTCTGCTGCGCACGTGACGACCGTCCACCCAGTTTAAGACGCTTCCGGATGTTAAGATGTTTATTTATTAACCGAGATTATTAACGGATATATTTTTTAATAAAAAGTCCCCGCGACCTTATGTCTTCCTCTCCAGAGGTCACTGTCGCCCCCTGCTGGCTAGAGTCGTCAGGGTTTTTAAACATTTTTTTTTTCTCCTCAGCCATTTTTTTTTAAAGTATTAAAAATATTTTTAGCCTCAATGCATTTAACGATTCACATAAAAACCGCACTGGGTGCAAATAAAAAGTCAGACCTCCTCATCCTGAGGCAGGAACAGCTCACAGCAGCCCTGTGATGACCTTGGGGATGTTTCACATGGCAGTAAATGTTCCTAATTATTGAATAAATGCTGATTTTTTGAAACGTTTCAGTTGTCATTGCAAATTTGTTCATCACAGATGCCATCCACATGTGACATTTCTGTATGCGGAGGGCATATATGATGCAGGTTTTCTATTTTTAAAAAGGAACACACAAAATCAGGATTAAAAGAAAATCAGCTTTCAGACAGTGTGTGACGAAATCATACATGTCCTGTCTATTTTAGTGGAAGGCAAAAGTAAAAAGGATCCTTACCTGCACTGATCGGAACCTGTTGGTGCGAACCCAGGGCCTCATCTTTCCTTGGCGTCCTTCCGTCACCGACTTGATCCTCTTCAACTCGAGAGACTGATGGCGGGCCGAGATAAGCAGCACACAAGCTGATTGACGCTCATCTCCTGTGGAACAGAAACGAGCCGTACTGTGGCAGCGGCGTCGGGCTGCTAAAACACCCAGCAAATCGATGCTGGAAAGAACAAGGGAAGCGTCGCTCCAGATATTCATGGATTCTGGAGCCTGTAGTGAACATTGTGTGACAGGGTATCACTGTCCAGTCAGCTGTGTATAAACCAATTAAAGGGAAAAAAAACTGTGGATGTGGAATTGTCAATATATCTAATGGGTTTTGGAAAAGAGAGGAGGGTGGCGTCTACCTCAGATGCACATTTGGGTGGCGTGTGTGTGTGCGTGTTTGTGTACGACAGCTAGCGATCTGTGCTGCACTGAGCACGTCAGCAGACATTGATTCAGCCAGGAGCCGGAGCTGACCCCGAGCCCATCGGCTCCCAAACAAACACACATTTGTGTGTCCAGCAGGGAGGACGGTCGTCAGCGAGAACCGCACGAACTTCACTCCTCACAAAGTGTTTCGTTTTCTTGTCAAAATCCCACACTTTTGCTGCTGGGTCTGAAAAATGTGCCACTTCTGTGCAGCCTTTTTTATTTGTCTTTCCTGCGTTCGAACCAGTCTGACCAGTTGTTTGGTAAAACAAACAAACAGTCTCTTTACGCCTGCAGATTTTTAATTTCGTAGTCGGATGTTCAAGCGGTCCAAAATGAGATGAAACGTTTTTCATTGACAGCACGTCCTCTCAGAGAAAGTCCCTCTACTGTTAATAAATGTGAGAAATTGGTGAGAAGTTCGCACCTCAAGAATGGTGAGGAACGGCTGCACGTGTGAAAGAAGCTTCGGGTTCTCACATTAACAAACCATCTTTGTCTCCAAGGAGAAAACACGAGCGCTTCTGAATGCTCGGTCGCTCCACAGACGTCCAGAAGAGGAAGCTTACCTAACACACCAGCATCGGTGCAAATACCTCAGAGGTAAAAACACTTGTGGTCCTTCAGGTTCCTCAGGTAGGAGAAACTCTTCCCACACTTGTCGCACATGAACTGCTTCTCGCCGGTGTGGATCTGCTGGTGGGCCTTCAGGCTGTTGCCCTGGTTGAAGCTGCGTCCGCAGGTGTGGCAGGTGTACGGCTTCTCCCCCGTGTGGATCCGCCGATGCCTGTTCAGGTTGCCGACGCTGCTGAAACGCTTCCCGCACGTGTCGCAGCCGAAGGGTTTCTCCCCCGTGTGGACCACCTGGGGGAGCAACACGGTGTCAGTCGCATGTTTCTGCCGGAGGAGCGTCTGCAGACCCACCTGGTGTGACTTCAGGCTGCTGTGCTGCGTGAACGTGCGTCCGCAGACGCCGCAGGAGAACGGCCTCTCCCCGCTGTGCGTCTTCAGGTGGACCTTCAGGTAACTGGAGGAGTTGAAGCCCTTCCCGCAGAGGCCGCAGCGGTGCGGCCGCTCCACCGTGTGGTGCTGCTGGTGCGAGCGCAGCTCAGTGATGGAGCCCAGCGTCTGGCCGCACAGCACGCACGTGCACGGGGTGGCGGCGGCGTGAGTCTGAAGGTGCCGGCGGAGCGAGTCCACGCAGGCCTCCGCGCTGCCGCAGGCCACGCACGCCAGCGAGCTCCCGCCCGAGTGCGAGGTCTTCTGGTGCATCTTCAGGGCGCTCTTTTGGATGAAGCTCTTGCCGCAGGTCTGGCAGCGGAAGGGCCGTTCTCCGGTGTGCGTCCGCTGATGGCTCTTCAGCGTGTCCGTCTGGTTGAAGCTCTTGCCGCAGGTGTCGCACCTGAAGGGCTTCTCCCCCGTGTGGATGCGCAGGTGGCGCTGCAGGTTTCCGTGGATGGAGAAGCTTTTGCTGCAGTACTGGCACGCGTGCGCCTTCTCTCCCGTGTGGACCTTCTGGTGCACTCTCAGGCAGTGAGCTCGGTGGAAGCCTTTCCCACACTGCCCACAGAGGAACGGGCGCACGTCAGCGTGCAGACGCTGATGGTTCCTCAGCAGCTGCTTGAGAGTGAAGCCCTTCCCACAGACGTCGCACACGTGGGGTCTCACACCTGGGCAGGAGGGCCAAAAGCACGAGGGTGTGTTTATGAGGAGAAAAAGGGAAGGTAGGAACGCTGCCGTCGAGATGGACACTAGCCTGTGTGAAGCAGCACGTGCGCGTCCAGGCTCCGCTGGACGGAGAAGCCCCTCCCACACTGGGGACACTGGAACGGCTTCTCCACGTTGGCCCCGTGGACGGCCTGATGCGCTTTGAGCTGGAGGACCTTGGGGAAGGTTTTCCTGCAGTACCTGCAGCTCAGAGGCTGCTGCTTCCCCCTCGGGTCGGCTCTCTTCGCTCTTCCTGGAGAAGACCTGAGCTTGAGGGCCCCTTTGGGTCTGGCAGCCAATCCTGGGTCACGTCCATCCTCGGCTCCGGACTGGAACCAACAAGAGATTCCCAACAACGTCATCGGACCAGGCGCTTCTATACAGACTCACCGAGAACTATAAAAGGTCAACCTGACAATCGGGGTCTTCACGGGCCCCTGGGTGGGGCTCTTGGCTGGGTTGAGCTGAGGAGACCTGCCCCCCAGACGCCTCCAGTCCTTCCTCCTTTATTGTTACAGGATGCAAACGGTCCTGAGATTAGGAGACAAGGTGGGTGAAATAAGGCTCCACACTGCTGCCCTGGGGGCCAGTAAAGCTCTGAAAAACATCATTTCACATAAACCTAAACTTGAGGCCTCAACCCAGAATAAGCTTTGTCAATGAGTGCGATGAACATTATTGAAAAAGCTTGTAAAAACACACTCAATGCAGCTTTGACTGTAATTATAGCTGTCTGAATTACAAACAAGTGCAGAACAGAAGGTGTTTACCTCACACGTTCTGCCTTTCCAGAGGTGGATGATGGGAGATCTCCTCACGCCAGCATCACCAGACGCAACTATAAATGTTCAAAAAGCGGTTGAATAGTTGAATTGAGAGGAAAGTTAGGACATTATTAAAGAATATGAAACATGTACATTACATAACAGGATAAAGAAAGTGGGATTCATCTAAAATTTGCAGGGTTAAAGACATAAGCCAGTTTCTGTGGACAACGGGGGGATGAACAGCTCACCTCTTTGACTCTTCCTCTCTGCGTGCTGCCTCTTCGCTGCCCCTCCTTTCGCTCCAGTGGTCGCAGGGCTTGTGCAGCGTTCCTCCATCACCATCTCCACATCCTTCTGTCTTCTACAGCCATCCAGCAGCCGCTTGAGCTCCGTCTTGGCTGCCTCCAGCCTCCTCCTCAGCTCCTCGGTCTGGGCGGCGCCCTGTGACATCTGAGAAACCGCTTTTCAGATAAACACTTCAATCCAGACAGGACAAGGTGAATGTGCCGAAGCCTTGTGTGCACAGACCTCCAACTGCAGCGCTGAGGAACAATCCTGGAAAAGCTGGCAGATCTTCTCCACAGCTTCTCGGGCCAGAGACGACATGAGGAGCCTGAACTGGACCACCTGTGGGGAGGTACCGTGACAGTTTTTAAGGATGTTGCACACACTTTAGGTCTTTTGATATGAATATAATTGAAATTAAAGGGGTTTGTCACCAGGAACCTCAATCTACAGCCCCACCAAAATGATTGTTAACTGCAGGATAATTTGACTCTCTAATCTTCTGAGTTAGTTAACCAGTCAGCCAGTTAATAACTATGTTTGAATTTGTGCATCAGTAAAAACCAGGTTAAAACTAACCATGATCCTGACTTTATCTAAGACCTGTAGACATAGAGCAGCTAGAGCAGCAAATGCCTGCTCTTCAACTCAAAATGGCGACCAGTGGCAGAATGTTCTCCTCTGTCACGCAACTTGGACTGAACCAGGTTTTAATTTGAGCTGTTTGTTGTTGTTTTTAACGATCTAACCGATGTTTAAACGATCTCGGGTTTTCGGGGGTTGGAGGAGAAACTACAGCTTTGCTAGCTCTTCTATTTCTATGCTCAGCTGTACGCTGGTGGGGACGTCAACACGCCACCGACTCCTTGAAGAGAAAACAAACATTTATTACCAACCGTCTCAGATGATGACTTCTGGCCAGCTTCTGCTGGACATGCTGACTCTTCTCTCGAATCCGAGACGCCGACAATTTTCCCAATTTCCATTACAGATGTATCAACCATTTCCTCCAAAATGGCACTCACTCGCACCCCGACATCGGACATTTTGGCGAAGTAATATTTCACCACAGTTGCTGTTTCAGTCCTACGATTTTTCATCAAACGTGTAACATTTGCTTAAACAATATTTCCCTTTTGGGGTAAACTCAAGAGTAGTGTTCAAAATGTAGCCTCATTTCCGTAGCGCGCTCCACCATTTTCAAAATAAAAGCACAAGGGGCCTCGTTCACAGTCACCAATCAACGTAATTCCCGTCATACTGACGTCATTGTTTAAATTTATTTTTTGCACTATGAAAACTAAATGTAACACAACGACTAAAAATACTGATATTTGTTTCTATTTTTAGAAGGTTTATAATATAGACTGGTAATAAGGTAATATAGACTGTATCTTTTCCGCTCGTTCTATAAATACTCTTAATTTGAAGGAACAAACAAACGCACACCAACAACTAAACTACTTGACAACACACACAGACGTGAGTGGGCGCCACCTAGCGGCCATCCCCAACTCCTGCAGCCAAACGGGTAAAAAAAGAAATATTAGGAGTAAATCCTGTCAACTAAACCTCTTTGCTTGGAATTAGTTGAAGGCAAATCGATGAATCAAGGCATAAAGATATTATCAAAACTCGCTAACTGACGCAACAGCTTCATTTTGTATTAAGCAGGGGCGTTATATCTGGTAATAAGGACCAGTGTCGCCATCCACTGGCCAATATTACAAACTACGTAATAGTTGCAATATGCCAAATTTTATGCCAGTATCACATCCGACAACAAAATGCCTCATTTTCCATCACTCTATGCTCAAGATGCGGCGAATGTGTTCCTTCTCTCCCCATCCTGGGGGCAGCTATGCCTCTTCAGCTGTCTGGAGTCTGAAAAGCCGAGTCCACAGCTGCTGCAGGAATAGGGCCTCTCTCCCGTGTGGACCTGCATGTGAAACTTGACGTGTCCCTGCTGCCTGAACCTCACTCCGCACACTTCGCACTCAAAGGGCTTCTCTCCGGTGTGGATCCGCGTGTGTCGGAGGTAGTTTGTGTAGATCCGGAAGGCCTTGTCGCACTGCTCGCATTTATGGGGTTTCTCTCCCGAATGCTGGAGTTTGTGGGATTTCAGAGCCTGACGGATGATAAACGTCTTCCCACAAACGTCGCAGGCGAAGGGCCGCTCCCCTGAGTGGATGCGCTGGTGGTAGTCATAGGTAGCTTTGTAGAAAAACGACCTGCTGCACGTCTGGCACTTGTACTGCATCTGGCCTGTGTGAACCAGCTCGTGTCTCCTCAGCGCACTCGCACACTCGAAGCCCTTGTGGCAGGTTTTACAGCTGAAAGGCGTCATGTCCACCGTGGTCCGGTCCAGCCGGTAGATCACTCTGCGCTCTCGCCGCGCTCCGGCGCGTCTTCTGAGGACCGGTCCGCGTCTCTCCGCGTGACTCGCTCTCTGGTGTTTCTGTAGATGGCAGTTGTAGAGAAAGGTTTTGCCACAGAGGTCGCACATGAACGGCTTGGTGGCACCGTGACACAGCATGTGCGCTTTCAGCTTGTTGTCCTGGATGAACCTCTGGCCGCAGAGCTTACAGGCGAAGGGTTTCTCCCCTGTGTGAATCCGGATGTGCCTCTTCAGGTTCTGCTGGAGGGTGAAACCCGCCCCGCAGGTCTCGCAGGTAAAGCTTTTTCCTCGGTGGACGGCCTGGTGCGTTCTGAGCGACCTCCTCATGGTGAAGGCTTTGCCACACACGCCGCACTGGAAAGGATGCTCGCCGGTGTGGACCCGCCTGTGGCACTGCAGGGTGAAGGCGTGGCGGAAACTGCGCCCGCACTCGGAGCACGCGTGCGGCTTCTCAACGCTGTGAACCGGGCGGTGAGCCTGCAGGTTGCGTTTGGTTTTGAAGGCCTTCCCGCAGGCGGAGCACACGAACGGCCTCAGGTCAGTGTGGACGACCTGGTGGGTCTTTAAATTCATTCTTGTTTTGAACGTCTTGTCACAGAGTTGGCATTTGGCGACGCACACTTCTTCTCCTGGTGGCGCAGCGCGTGGTCCTCCAGTTCGCAGCCGTCCGGAATTTTCTCGGACACTGGCGGCAGGAATGAAGCCTGCATTCCTCGTGAGTGTTCACGTGCTTCAGCAGATGAAAGCGCCTGCTGAAGCTCTTCTGACACACGTCACACACAAACGCCTTGTCTGCTTTGCTGACTTCTGGTGTGTTTTGCTCTTTGACGACGTCTGCAGAAATATAATAAAAATGACAGTGAAAAAATACAAGAACAACTATTAAAAGAGACTTACTCAGATGAATTTGGGGCTTTTACCAGGGACAATGTTTGGAGCATTTGTTGATTCTGCGGTGGTGTTTTTATCTGGATTTTTCTCCACTTTCCCAAACAGCTTCAAGACGAAGACCAGTCCGCTGTCCTCGAACAGGACAGGATACCCGCTCAGGACATTTTCCCTCCACGTCGTGGCATTTTCAAAGTTTTTTATCACCGTCTTCAGTTCGCTCTCCAGTTGTGCCACTCTGGCTCGCAGAGTCTGGTTTTGGCCGTGCAGAGCTGCAGACATCTGGCAGAAAACGGCGCTGACCTTTCTAGTCGCCTCGCGGGACAGCAAATCCCCAATATCTGGCTGTGGGAATAGTAATAGAGAAAAAAGTTAAACGGTTGTAACAATAGCAATAAAATACTAAAATATGTTCACAGAAACACACGTCAGTTTGGGATTTTTTGTCTCAAGTTAATGCACATGTTTAAAATACATACATATAGTTTTTCAAAATGCCACTTCATTTCCGGAAAGAATAATAAAAAACAAACAACACAAAGCAACAATGAGCAAAATACTTCCATATAGGAAACACAACTTGTAATTTTTAATCATAATGTTCCAAACTAAATCAGGTTTAATAGCTGCATGAATTATAGCGATTAAGTAAAATAAAGAAAATCTGTCTAATCATTTTAACGCCTACAGATGCGTTAACGCTCCATTATTGCTAACATTTATATTCGCTTCTCTCGGGGACCGTCCGCCATCTTTGTTGTGACTAGCATGAATAAGTACCTTCGTGACGTAAATTACCTCCTTAATGTTAAAATCTCTGTTAATTCCACACTCGTGGGTGTTGAACTATGTGTAAAATCATCGCCTTTACGCGAATTGACACGAAAATTGCAGCATAATTACAATAAAAAGGGTGATGTAGTAATGCGAATCTCACCTGACATCGAACATTTGGTTTCGGAGTTATACTTTCTTTTTGGGGGGTTCCCATAACATCAACAGCAGTTTTTATAACTGTCTCGATGATCAACTTTGTTTGCGAATAAAATATGTTTTCTGCCATTTTACAAGGATCCGTCTCACTTTTAATAGAAACGCCAAGCCAGCGACACTTTAGGCGGAAAATACATAGCGGAAGTAGCCGAAGTTCCTTCTTCAAAATAAAACCACTTGGCAAAAGTTCTTGAACGTGTAACGTAGACATTGAGGAAAAAAATTACAATTTTAATTTTTGGAAATGTTCTTATTAAATTGCTGTGATCACTAATTGGAAAAAAAATAAATAACACGTTGCTATGAGATAGTTCACTTTCAGTTAGAAGATGGCTGTCCATGTGGATCTGTCAAGTTCAAAGAAATGCTGTTTATTAATGAATAATCTCCGAATCAGGCCATTTTTTCCCCCAATTTTAAAAATGATTAGATTGCTAATAAAAATAAGAAAAAATTTTGTTGTTTCCAATAGCTGAGTTTATTGAAACAAAACTATAAATGCCGTTCACAATGCCGTTACTCCAGCCTTGTTTTCCGTGACCCATAGATCATTTAAAAGGTTTTCCTCAACGTGGGCCGTCTAGTTATGTCAGGATAAGCTTGCTGTGCTATATTTCCCCTATGATCAAACCAGCGAGGGTTACAAGCAAGGTACTGACAATGTTTGGAAACTAAAATGAAAAGAACCTAAGCCAGTATATTAACTCTGTAAACTAAATCAGCTCTCAATATTAGACCAATCACCTAATGTTAACAGTTAGATTTGCTCAAACCAAGCGTACGCGAGGATAACTGTAAGCGCGTTGGTGGGGAGGAGGCCCCCAGAGCCGGGTCCCTACGTGCTGTCGCAGCTGTGCTTCTTGAACTGCCGTGAGTCGGAGAAGCCCCGTCCACACTGCGGACACGAGTACAGCTTCTGTCCAGTGTGGATCTGCATGTGAGACTTCAGCTGGTTCGACTGGTGGAACCTCCTGTGACAATACACACATTCAAAGGGCTTCTCCCCCGTGTGGATCCTCAAGTGTCTGTAGAAATTCCCATCGGTCCTGAAAGATTTGTCACACTGATCACACTTGTAGGGTTTTTCACCGGTGTGGATCCGCTCGTGCTGCTTCAGGCTCCCGGCGTGAAAAAACCTTTTCCCACAAACGTCACAAACAAAAGGCTTCTCTCCGGCGTGGCTCCTCTGATGGTAGGCATAGGAGTACTTATTATGGAAGGATTTCCCACATATGCCACAGTTGAACTCCTTGTGCTCGCTGTGGCCTTTCTCGTGAAGCTTGAGGGAATATGCGGCACTAAAACCCTTCAAACATATTTTACAGCTAAACGGTTTAACTAGAGACTTGTTCCTCCTTCTGGGCTCCAAAGATTTCGGCGCGTCCTCGGGGTCCTTGCTCCTGTCGGCGTGGACGTACTTCTGATGTATCAACAGCCTGCAGTTGAAGAGGAAGGTCTTTCCGCACAAATCGCACATGAAGGGTTTCCTGGCGCCGTGGATGAGCATGTGGGACTTGAGCTTCGTGTTGTCGGAGAAGCTCTTCCCACACTCCTGGCAGCTGAAAGGCTTCTCTCCGGTGTGGATGCGAATGTGCCTCTTGAGGTTGTTGTTCAGGCTGAATCTTGCTCCACAGATGTGGCAGGTGAAGGGCTTCTCCCCGGTGTGGACAAGGCTGTGTCTCTTCAGAGCCGTGCCGGTGCGATACGACCGGTTGCACACCGAGCAAACAAAGGGCGTGATGCCCGTGTGCTTCCTCTTGTGCACCGTCAGGGAATGGGCGTATTTAAAAGTCTCCTCGCACATGCTGCATTTGTATTTTTTGGTGTTGGTGTGGACCATCTGGTGAAAGCGGAGGGTGTCCTTACTCTTGAAGTCCTTCCCGCAGGTTGCACAGCTGAACGGCCGCTCCTCGGAGTGCACGGCCATGTGAACCTTCAGCTGGACCGAGGTCTTGACGGTTTTGTCGCAAAGCTGGCACTTGACCGTTTTCTTTTGCTTCTCGTGGCGTAAAAGATGGTTCTCCAGAGACGGTTTGACTCGGAAGGTCTTGCCACACTGATCGCAGGAGAACGGCTTCGGCGGTTTCAACTGCTGATGGCGCTTGAGGTGGTTCTGAAGCGACTGCTCCTTTCGGTACGACCGTTTACACCGCGGGCAGGGGAAGGGCAGGGGAGTTTTGCCCGTTTCGTGGCGCAAAAGGTGACTTTTCAAAGACTTCTTCTCAGTGAAGCTTCTGCCACACTGGTCACAGGGAAAGGGCTGCCTGTGGATCTTCACGTGTTTCTTCAATTCGCTTTTACAGTGAAAAGTGACGCTGCACTGTCCGCAAGACAAAGTCTTCCTCTGTTATTGTAGTTTTCTCTTGCCGGTCATCTGACATGAGGTTTCCCTCCTCGGCATTGTACTTAGCAGCAACTAGTAAATGGAGGAAAAGTCACATTTTATCATTAAATGGCAGCTTAGACTTGATTTCAACGGCTAATATCTGAGATTAAAAATACCTTTTTCCGTTTTTACACGTGCTCTCCTGCTCCTCCTCGTTCCTCTGGATGGTCCATCATCCATAAAATTCTAAACAAAAGTACACAACGGATAAAACTGCAGCACGATACACACGACCTCCTTTTCTTTACGAGGTGTATAAACACTGAAAACACAACTAGAAAGATGAACATAAAAACGCGTTTACCTGTGCAGAGGCAACATAGCTGGGGACGCCAAAGTCGACTCTGGGCACGTCTGGAGGCGCAGACCCTGCAAAAGCAGACCCTTGAGAGGCAGGAAGGCTGAGAATGAGCTGAGTAGCTTCCGAGGGAGATCCGGATGGCACGGGGGCCTGGTGAACAGGCTCGGCGCTTGCGTAGACGGGAGTCGGCGCAGCGTCGAGGCCTCCTGGGAAAACAGGAGAGAGACGGTATTTAAAATTGATAGAAACAGGCAAAGGTTGTTATTCTGCGGAGATGGAAAATCAATCATGTAAAAACGATCATCTTAAACAAACCTTTTATGTTAATATGCATTATAAAACGAATTCCTTCAGATTAGCTCTCTTTCCCATCACTAAACATGATTGTTTTGAGCTTTTGCTTTGACGTCAGGTTACAACACTTAACCAATACAGCAAAACAAGTAATCCCAAGCTTCCTACTCAGTAAAAACTGATCTCTTTTCCTCTGATTCCAACCTTTTCTGTTCAACCTGGAATGCAAGCAGAATGGTGCGGTGTTGCGGCTTCTGCTCACCTGTGGCAGAGACACCCGGAGGCGCCACAGCGGCTGGGTCTCCGTGTGTCTTGCTGCTGCTTTCACTGATGTTCTTCAGCTCTTTCTCCAGCTGCTCCATCTCTCTGCCGAGCTGGCCCATCCTGGCCTCCAGCTCCTGCTCCAGCTGCCCGGCTTTCTTCTGCAGCACGTCTTCCAGATGCTCCACTTTCGACCGCAGGGCCTCGTTCTCGTCACACAGTTCGGAGTAGAGCTCCGTGAACGCTTTCTGCAGCTGGACCACCAAAGACTTTTGAATGTCCTGGATTCCACCAAACTTCGCCTCCTCCCATACCGTGTTTGGCGCCTCTTTCGTCAAGACATCTCTGAAAACAGACACAGTCGACTGAATTGCGACTTCAACGATGGAAGCAACTTCAGTGGCTAATCTGTCCTCCATTGTTCGCCTGTAAAATTGTATACTTAGTCTACCCGATTCAATATTTCTTGTTACATTTTAAAGTTAAACGATAACTTCTAACAAACAAGAGGAATCTCTTCCGTACGGGTCTTGTTACATTTACATGGCGACCCGTGTGCACCGGTGAAAAGGTTCCGTCTCCTACTTTCGGTTCCGGTATCAGGACTGGATTCCAAATAGTTCCTACCACCAAGTATCTGTGACCGATTTTTTAAAATAAATTTCATCTTCTTAATTCACCTACATTTTGTAAATGATCTTCTCCTTTCGTTAACGTTCAAGTTGCGATGTTAAATGATTTATCACTAAACTTCACTTTTTTATACAAATATTTTATTGCGGACATTATGTGCAATATGGACACTCACTGCGTTCTTGTTTTTCCCTTTTTGGTGCACACGCAAATTTTGTTGCACCATTTGGCACAATGACAATATACTTGACACTTAGTTATTGCTTAATTTGTCATTAAAAGATAGAAAAGAACGTCTTTTAGGAGATGCTTTTTAAGTTAAAGTCTAGTCTCTGATGGACAATAGGCGGACTGAGCAAAGTCAACAAAAATAAGAGAAAAACAGAACAAATAATCTTAATCTTAATGAGTTTTATTAGCAGTAGTAATAATGAGTAAAGACCACAACAGCCCAGAGCGATACTGTCTTGTCCACTGCATAGAAATCGCACAAAACAAAGAACTTTTAGAAAAGTAGAAAATGATAAATCACTCCCCTCCCACCCAAAAAAAAAAAAGGATTATTAACTTATTATATCTGTACTGTTTTTTTGAGAACATGGAGGGGCTTTCAATTCAAACTTTTTAACAGTTACATAGATCACAAACAAAGCAGTCAAAGGCTTGAAAATTCTAATTTTGATTAAATCTTATCAATTGAATTTGAATGTTTTGGCTTTTAGACACTTGTTATGTAGAGATTAAAGGGATGTCACTTCATTTGTCTTGAAGATAGATGTTTTTTCCTCAACGTGCAACTTCAGCATCCGGGGAATGTTTCCAGCCCTCAGGTCTGGAGAACAATCAGTGGCTATTACCTTGATGCAGTGGATAAGTCAGTTCCAAAGCAAAATGAACTATTTTTTGTCAAACTAAGTTTGTTGCTCTGTGATTTCGATGGAAGGAGCTTTGCTACTTTGTGTCAGCAACAGTTTTATTTTGTCAACCAATGAGAAGCATCAGTATGTGACCTTTCACACTTACACACGCATGTGTAGCTTGTCTAAGCGTATGAAAGAAAACTGGAGGTAAGCAAGTGTCCACACTGAGCCAGTGTGTTGAACGATGTGGAACAGTTAAACAGAAAATCATTAAAAAAAAACGTTTTAGAATTGTGTTATTGCTTTAACCAAATATGGCTGAGCAATGTACAGAAACTGTAGAAACAAGTTTTCCATTTACTGCAGGTAGACAGAGAATAATTACATATTTCAGTGAATTAGTGCAAATATACAGAGTAGCTGGAATTAGGGGATGGAAGGGGAAAAAAACGTTAAAAGGACCCAAAAGGATGACAAGGACAGCGAAAATCACAGCCATCGTTGCTTGTACTTCCTAAAATGTCAGTTGCATTTCTAACTTCATCAGGCTTTAGAGATCCATGTTTTTTTTCTGTGTGATTTATGGCTTTGTGGTGAGTTTTCTGGAAATCAAACATAAAGGAGTGTATGTAGGTCAGTTTGCTGCAAAGACAAGCTACTTGTGATGAGTGATTTCTCTCGCAAGAAAAACATGCAGTCTAATAACTTACGATTGATTCCCTTAATTCTGATTTATTTGGTCATTGTGACTCCTGCTCATTGACGGCAAGTCCATTTTTTTCTCCTTTTTTTTACTGCTAGTTCTCCATTTTTATGGATGATGGTGAGGACGGTTTGATGGCGCTCTGGAACAGGCTGATGAATTTTGACATCCTGAGCCTGTAATGTTCTTCTTGGTGCCCATGTGTACGTCTGGAAGACTGGAGTGACATCTGAGAGGACCAACACGAACACGTGAACACACACACGGGACTGTAAGCGCACACACAAACATAAATAACCTGAGAGCTATGGAGACCCTGGGCGCAGAGAGCAGCAGCAGCAGCAACACATGCACGCACACACACACACACATACACACACACACACAGAATTGGTTTATGTTCTCTGTTGCAACCAAAATGAGAAAATAACACAGAGGAGCTTCAAAGCGCGGCTGCTAATTATTCTGTTTAATGGAACTGATCTCGATTAAAGGTCTTTATTTTGGCGTGGGACGGTCACGGTGCAGACAATGGGCTGGTGACTAAAGTCAAATAATTTAATCAACCTCCCACTAAAAGACAGATATTAAAACTCGTTTCCTAATATTGCGTTTTTAGATATTAAAGCATAAAACTAAGCAGCCAGTGTCGCCAAAATATAAAGACTATGCTTGTGTTCTTTTTTTGAGTCAACTTTTGCACACCATTACACACAACAAAAAAATACGCTAACAAAATACTGGATCCCTGGGATTTCATGTTGTGTCTGACAAATATGGTTTATGACCAGAAATCTAGAATGTGCACAAGATATTAATTTGTAATGAAGATGCAGACTGCAGCAGTTACCACACCTGGCTGTGTGATACTATCAGTCATCGTGTGAAGAGCAAACTCTCGATGCTCTGATACATTCGGGAGGTATTATTACAAGATCTCCTGAAATGTTTCTTGTTTCCAAAATGATCACTCTGGTTGGCCATCTACTCTTAACTCATCTTACATCGCATTACTGCTAATTCGTGCACCTATTCACTAGAATCAGCACAGTATTCTACTCTACTCCAGGCTGAACCTTTTAGTGGGGGATTCAGATTAACATGCTGTTTGCTATCTAAGAATACAACGTGTATCCTTCCACATTCGTTTCCCCAGATTTTCAGAGCCAGGTGTCAAGTCAGATTAGACAAAAAAGGGATTCTTAAAAAAACATTTAGTCATTTAGCTTCTATGCCTGTAAAACATTTGGTATGACTTCATTCGCTATTCTGTTTTAAAGAAGTAGTAAAATATAGTGTTGGTCTTACTTACAGACAGACACAAAGATACAAGATACAGACAGACTAGAAATACAGAGACACAGCTCATCTCATAGAAAAAAAGAAACATGGACCAGAATGAGCTACATTTTACCATACGATCACCGATCATGAACAACCTTTAGTTTGACGTGTGTGTGTGTTGCATCTCTCTTGTCAATACTGCTTAAGCAGCACAAATCTCTCTGCAGTTCTTAAAAAAAAAAAAACAAAAGCCCCCGGGGCAACAGTGCCGGCGACTGTGTGTTCTCATAGAGACACAGAAAAAAAGAGAGCGAAAGAGAAAGATGTCTTCTGCTCCGAGTTCGTCCTTTCTGTCCTATGAGGGGGCCTGGGCCACTTTTTCAGTCCTCGGTGTCCTTTTCCAACCGTGTTGCTGACGGTGTTGGAAGCGGAGAGAAGGATGTGGCGTTCACTGCCCGTCTCCAGCCCGTTCTCCCATCTGGGACGCGTGATGCTGTAAACCTGACCGGCTCTCACCTGGGTCACTTTTTCTTACCCGACTTTTCGGAGCGCTTCCCACCTCGATCAGACTTCTCTGATCGCTCAGGCTTTTCCTTCTCCTTCTCGATCTCTTTCTCCTTGTCTTTGTCTGCACTTTCAATGCGATCAGCTCGGTCCGAACGCTCGGCTCCCCTCTCTGACCTGTTGTCCGCCTTGCTGCCCTCACGGCGTGTGCCCTCATCGGTGGAAGAGGTAGTTGGTTGGGGTTGACCCCGTTTGGCAATCTCCTCATGCTCTGAGATACTGGTGGTGATGTTGTTCACCCATGCTTTCAGGTCCTCCTACGCAGAGTGATTGGGCACAAATGTCAGCTGAACGACAGGTATTTCATCCCATAATTTCTGTAAACTGGTTAGACTTCTGACAATTTATGTGAGGAGGAAATTAACGTCAGGAATATAATAAAAATGGAATTTCTCACCTCATCTTTAGCATGAAACAAAAACTCGCTTCCATCCTTTGTCCTAGAATGACAACAGAAAATCTTAAAAAAACTGTACGTGACATTTTGGTTCAATAAGAATTTAAACTATAAATCCTCACACAGAGAAGAATGCAGCCATGTTCATTGGTAAATAATGCGAGCAGCCAAGTAAAAAGCAAAGATTCTCACTTAAGTGTGAAGACATTTTTCTTCTTTTTGTAGCCATTGGTGATGTCGCAGTGGCAGTGGGACAGGCTGAGCAGCGGCTCGTTGTTGTAGGGTGTACTGGTGTTCTTAGCGTCCTTGTAGAAGCCGATCTCCCCTTTGTTCAGGACACAGTAAAGGTTGACCCATGACCTGCTGTGGTGTGGCAAGATGGGAGGCGGAGGGAGAAAAAGAGTGGACGGAAAGGAAGAGTTGGAGAAGAGTGCAAGGACGATGGATGGGGGGGGGGCAGAGTGGTGGTGGAGGGGATTGGAGAAGTCAAGTAGAGCTGCAGAGTTGCTCTTGCCAAGCTAACACCTCACTCACCTGACCAGAGCAGGTAGGAAGGTAGTATTGAGCAGCACCAAGAAAAGGAGGAAACGCACCTCTGAACAAATACAGATGAGCGCAAATACAGATGGACGGACGGACGGACAGGACGAGGGTGGAGGGATGAGGTTGGAGGCTCTGTCTGTGTGTGTACGTATGTGTGTGTGGGGGTTATATATGACTTACCTTGGTGGAGATTCGAAGAGCAGGCAGGAGCATTGAGGAGGAGAATAAAAAGGGAGACACAGTTTAGTCAAATGGTAGTTTGTTGGGAACATCCTAAAACTCAGAGTCATGCTTCCTTTCATTCTGTGGGCATTTCTACATGCACACATAGCTTACAGGGAGCTGTCTGTGTGTGGCTTACTGTATCAAATTCAGCTAACTCTGTGGTGCATATGATTATATTTCCAAGATGTCAGAAAAAAAGCACAAAGCTGCAACACAAATTGTGATCAGAATGCTGACTGAAGAACATATGCTAGACCATAATATGCCATGTTCTCCTTGAGTCCTTAGTCTAGCATTTGTCATATAGGCCTATTCATCTTGCCAGCTGCATTGTTAACATAAATGTATGAGATATTATGTAGCTTTTTGTACTGAATTATACTCATCATACTCGGTTTACAAGGGAAATATACATCAAACATAATTCATATGCACCATCTCTCACTATCAACACATTTTTCATAAAGAATTCTAAAACTGCAATGTGCACAGCAACAAAGTATCATCACGTAGCTACTGTATGTTGCAGTGACGCGATGAGATTTTCATCACTGATTGTAGGATCCACCTCACAGATATTCTCCTCCAGTGAAAATTAAACATGTAGCAAAACAAGAGCCTACATACGGAACCATTTTGAAGGTTTACATTTGTTCAGATGCAGCATAAGCCATCCAGAATAATGCATTACCTTTTTTTATGTACATTACAGGGCATGTACATTTGAGGCATTCATCCATTGCCTTCAGTGGACACATGAGAGAGGTGCATCCATAGCTGGAAGGCAGCTGGAGGTCGGTCAGCCCAGCCGTTAGAGGGCAATGCAGGGAGAGTGGCATTCGTCTGCAGGGACCAGGCGGTGTGTGTGTTTGTGTGGACGTGAGCATGTGGAAGGCATGCTCCAAAGGCCAACCCTTGCTGTTATACTTGCTGTATTTACAGGTTTGTGAATATTGAGGTAGGCAAAAATGATATACAATAGTTGTAGCAAGACTAAAATGACCTTTCTGATGATCATTTGGAATAATACTCGCTTCTGTTATTGACTGTGCAAAATGTAGAACCTCCCCATGCACTCTGTAGTAAACAAAAACAGCCAACCTTGACACCCGCTGCACTCCATGACGAGCCTTCACGTACAGTTGCTTCTAAAGCTAATTTGGTCAAAATTAAGCAGCTTAGGTTAGCATCCCCACTGTTCTACCGACCCCCACAGCAGAGCCGTCACGTTTCATCTGCAGGAATGACGCTCATGCATCCGTTCTGCATTTCACTCAGTGTCAGCACAGTGTGCAAGCAGTAAGCTAACATGCTACAGCCATGCCTTCATCGTCACTCGTAAACCAGTAAATGGAGGGTGCAGTAATGCCATAAGAAACGGCCTAATGAATGTGTTGTAACATGTTTTATACATGTCACTGAATTACCAACTAACAATCAGAACGTTTCGATGAGGCCAAAAATAACCTAAGGATCCCAACCCATGTGCTACACAGACAAATTTGAAAACTACATGAAATTAGAGCTATTTGAATTTTATTTGACCAATCAGGGCTCCCTATTTGATGCTTATGACAACCACGACCATCCTCCTTCTCCCTGACGGTATTGTGCTCATCGCGGTGACGCTGTACACCCACCTATTCGTGCTCTTCTTCAGGCTCTCGATGTCCAGCTTGCGGAAAAGGAAGCCTTCGTGGTGTGCAGTGTGTGTTGGTGGCTGAGGCACCGCAGGGCTGCTCTGAGCTGGAGCAGATCTGGACCTTCGCGCCGTCGTGTCTCCTGCTTCTCTGGGTCGCGGTCGTCGCCGAGGTTTGGGCCTGTCCCGAGCTCGAGGCCGATCGGGACGGGAAGACTTCTCCGGAAAACCGTTAGGAAGACGGGGGACTTCACCACGGGCCTGAGAGTAGATACAGGAAACGTGAACAGCTGGCAAAGTTTGGGTATGGGATTATTTACCGTATATTTTAAAACCTTTGCAGAATTGGACTTTTTGCTCTTTGCTTTAAATACTTTTAACATCATGCCTCTTAGTTGTTATTGTGAACAGAAGCTGAACACAGAATTTTTACAGTAAAGACTGTATTTGAAGAGCTGAACACGGCATACACACCTGTGCTGCTTCTCTCTCTTGAACCTGCTCTACAATTTCTGCCATGGTTGATCTCCTTTCTCTGTATAACGAAAAGTTGAAAACGTCAAGCTCGTACCTTTAAATTCCAGTTACCGACATCCTGACAAAAACGCTGTAAAGCATCCCGGACGAGTCTTATGTTAAGCTTAGCTGTTCATCAGCGGACACAAAGCCTCACCCTCCTGCTGAGCGCCGGTCCGAGTGCCCGGTGTCGTGCTCGCTGGACTCCTGTCTCTCCAGGCGGTGCCTGTCTCTCTCTCTGCGTCGAACGTCGAGGCCTCCGTGGCCCTCCTGCTCGCTGGACGTTTGCCTCTCCAGCGTCCGCCGTTCCCGTCTTTCAGCGTGTTCCCTCCACACCTCCTGAGGCAGCTCGTCCCTGCGTGCCTGAATCAGCTGTTCGCTGGAAAGCTGTCTTTCTATCCTGTGATCCCTGTGTGAAGGTACTGGTCTGGACCTGAGGCTCCGCGTGGTCGCTCCGTATAGCCGGGGCCCCTCTGGAGGCCTCGCTGTGCAGACGCTCCCGGCCTGGCTCCTGCAGCACCACCTCAGCCATGACGGCCACCTCCGCTCTCCCTGCACCCATTTCTCCCACCATCAGTTCTCTCTCTCTCCCCTTCTCTCGTACTTTTTCCAGCCGACTGGCCACTAGAAGCGGCGTCACGGCATCGTCTATGTGTTTGATTTTGGGCTGCCGTAGATAGGGGGACGACTTTGCCTCCAGTGTCTTTGCCGCTTGGACTGGCTGCGTGTGACCGACCGCTTTTGTGGCTTGTTCTTTGATTGTGTTGGCCCTCTCCCGCATCTGATTAGCTGATACCAGCATGGCTGCCGTGGCCACCGAGGCGATGGAGGAAGGCGAAGGCTGACCCAGTCCTGCAGCCACACCCACCACACCAGCACCAGCATGCCGCGGCTCCAGGGTGTGGCGGTAACCGGAACCGTTCATCACAGGTGTGTAGCTAGCAACGGTCGACCCCAACCTACGAGCCACAGAAGAAGGCGAGGGTGTCGGCGTCGCGGGTGAAGGTGAGGGAGGTGAGCTAGCATCATTTTGTTCATAGATGGTTTGTCTTGCGACGGGGGAAACTGGGAGGCGGGGGAGTGTGGCAGGACTGGGTATGGCATCTTGGGGGTCCAGGAAGACTTTACGACCCAGCAGCGGGGTTGGGGGTAGTTTACCTTGCTCTGCTTTCAACTTTTCTACCTGTAAAAAACCCCCCAAAAGAACAGAACTTACAAACAAAACTAATTCTAACGGAAACACAGGATGGCTGAAGTGATGTTGTTACCGTGGTGAGCCTTCGCAGGGAGCTAAATCTCTCCTCCCAGGTTGCCGCTGCCTTGCGGAATGCTTCGTGACGGCGAATAAGTTGCTCCACCTCATCAACGCTTTCACCCAGCAGACTGCTGTTGACTAACGGCTCCTGAGCGGTCAACCACGCTTCCGCCACCACCGCCTCTTGGGCAAACTGGTGAACCTCCAACACTTAAAGCAAGAAGAGGTTCAAAGAAAAGTTCTCTCAGAAGCAAGTTTTGCATTTCTATAAAAGGCTGGATTGTGGGCTTGTGAATGCGTATGTGTACTCACGTTGCTGTAGGACTTCCCAGTGCTTGTCCCACTTCTCAGACAACTCGTGTTGCTTAGCAACCACCTTTTCCAGCTTTTCCTTAATCTGAGAAAAGTCAGAAATATCAGACACAGATAACCAACATTAGGCTAAAAGCAGGTACGGTTGTGTGACGCACTTATGTTTGGATTCTAACTTTTCAGACAAACTTGTCTTTTGAAATTAAATACTTGTATCTGTCACTTTTTAAACTTTTATTTTTGGTTTTACCTTTAAGTCACTGTATCGCTGTTAGATGATATCTGCATTATGTTGCTTTCTGCAGCAGTCTGGAGATTGACTGATTACTTAATAACCCCTCACCTCTTCCGCTGCTGGGTTTCTAACAGCCAGCAATGTTTTTCCCATCTCGATGCACTCCAGCGTACTCCGACTACGAGCCTCCACTTCACTCTTAAGACTCTGGTGATAATTCATCAGCACCTCAACCGAGGAAACGTCCCTGAAATCACACAGAAAGTCCAACACCTTTCAGATCCTAAATCCTACAATGACATAACCAAAACTCTCCAGTTCTTCCAAGGATGGATGAAGCTGCTAAAGCTAACCAAACACATGGACAGGACTGAAAAATGCCCCAAGATTACCTGGGTTTCTCTCCTGTCCCTATTTGACAGATGATGGAGTCCATCCAAATGAGCTGGTCACGCACCATGCCCAAGAACTTCAGCTTGTCCGTCTCAGTAGTTATTTCTACGCGGCACTCCTCGCAGGAAGTCAGTAGCTCCTTCCAGGACTGCATCACTTCATGCTCGCAGCATGCGATGGCTTCGGCCTTCTCGCCAGCGTACACCGTCCTCAGCTGGGCTGCACTCTCCTGCAGGTGGCGCACCTGACAAAGAGGCGGAGTCAGCGAAGCCGGTCGATCTTATCGTGATTTATGTTCACACACCTGCGTGACTAGTAGCTGTATGTCTTGCTCAAAACTGTGTAGGAGTCTCTTCAGGGTGTTGGTGTTGGCGCTGTTTCCCTGTTTTGCCCGAACTTCTGGCAGTCTTCGATGCTTGTCATCAATCTGAGCCAAAATCTAAATAAAGAACCAAAAGTAATACACAAGGGTAAAAGTTGATGGCCGTGTCAATTTGAATCATCAGGCTGGAAAAAGAAGAATGTGAGGAGCATACGTGCAGCTCACACACACGCTCACACATTACTGTACCTCTCGACAGTCAGAGAAGAACTTGTGAAGTTGGTGTGAGGCAGCGAGCATCTGTGAGCGGGTCTCCATCAGCTCCAGCAGGTCAGCCCAGGCCTCGTTCACCCCATCCTTCCATTCAGCGATGGTGGCTGCCTCTGAGTGGCCGTAGTCAATGAGCTCGTCCACCATTTGGTTGACGGCTGTCACTCGCTCCTGGCCAACGCTGCCTGTCTCCGTTGCAAACTTTGTAAACTTGTCCTGCAGGACCTGGAGATATGGCAAGACGGAAAAATCCCCCCAAAAAGTACATTACAATTAGGAGATTTTAAAAATCTCTTGATCGCATCACTACAAAAACAATAAAAATCCATTTTTGAGTCAAACTTTCATTCTGAGAGTCCCCTTTAGACACACTTACAGTGACGTGCTCAAAGTCTTGCCCCAGTTCAGGGGAGCTGGCAACCACCTCCTTCTGAGCGATCCACTGCTCCAGCTCGTCCACCTCTCTGTTGAGCTGGTAGAGCCAGTACTGTTGCTCCAGACGACTCTTTCTCTCCTCCACCAGGTCCTTCAGCGACACGTACAGACGGTCAATCTGTGACTGGCGTCTGCTGATGTGCTCGCTAAAAAAAAAGAGAGAAGTGATCAGTGTGTTGGCTGCAACTGCAGCACCTACACAGACATGACAGTCGCTCCAGTTCTTTTTCAAACAGATAAATGAAACAGCCACCAGTCTTTTCTGCTCACCAGTCTGGATGTCCCATCTCCAGCAGCTGCCGGCACTGCTGTGACAGCAAGCCGATGGTCTCGGCATAGTCCTCGATGGTCTGCTCCAGGACCAAATGTTTCTTCAGCAGCTGCAGCGTGCTTGGCTCGTCCTGGTCAGAGTGTGATAACAAACACAGATGTCATACGCAGCAAAATACAGGATTCTGCTCATTGAGACAAATACTGCATGTATTGGAGACGCACAGGGATGCATCTGTTTTCAAGCGCTCAGACACACACCTTCCCTTTCTCTTCATTCATCATGTGGAGCTCCTGTTCGCTCAGCCAGGCCTCCACCTCGGCTGTGTCAAAGAAGTACTGCTGAGCCTGGTACATGGCGTCGAGGACCAGCTGCCTCCTCTCGGTTTCCACCCAGAGAAGATTCCACAGCTGGGCCAGCTGGTCGTGGCCTGTCCGCACACTGTCTGCCTCTGGGCTGCGAATGGATGCAATGATGCCTGCTCTCTCCAGGACATCTTCAATCCTGCCTTTGTGGCCCTGTAACTCCCTCTGAAGCATCTAGAAAAAGCAATAGAAAAAGGGAGTTGTAGATTTTGCGTTAGCTTCAAAGGTGAAAGTATGAAACAAGTAAGAAAAAATAAATAAGAAGTAAAGACGTATGTATTTGTATCTGTATCTTTATTAGAATAGGTTGGCTGGTTGGATTTTCTGACCTGGTTTTTCTTCATGAGCTGCTGGACTTCCTGGAGGGTGGATCCATGCTCCTGGGACATGGCCATGGGGAGGCGCTCCTGAATCCACAACTGAAACCACAATCAAATTATGTGTCCAAACCAGAAGATGGAGACGTCTGCCCTGTATGCGGATGCGTCAGCGGCCGGTCGTCAAACTCACAATTTCATCCTCCAAGTCCCGTCTAACTTGGTGAAGCTCTTTGGACGCTAAAAGGATCCGTCTTCTCTCCTTCAGCGGCTCAATCAGACGAACCATCCTGGCTTCCACTGCGGTCTGACGCTCGCTCACCGTCTCGTTTCTTTGCGTTTGCTGCGGGATGGTGGCCGCCTGCACCTGAAGCAGCCCCACTTCTTTGTACCAGTCTTCCATCTGGTTCTCCATCGTCTGGAAAAAAGAGGAGAAAGGAGAGGGGAGCCCAGCAGGGGAGAAGAAAGGGAGCAGGGAACAAATTATCAAATTGAATGAATGAAAAGAGGAAAAGGGGGGGATGATCTTAAATAACAGGACAAACATCTCTGTGGAAGAGGATGAAAACACGGAGGACCGAATCTGAATTACATACAACCTATAAACGTAATAGGATCTAAACCAAAATTCTAATTGCAAAATCTGTCATCTTTTTTTGTGGATTCGTTTCTTTTACTCTTCCTTTTTAGGCCACAGACCGTCAGTGTTAGGCAAAGCCCAATTGGACCGCAAAAGCATGGACAGACAGGCAGTGTGGTGAAGTTTACTGTACCCCTTGCCAAGATGGATGCTGGGTGGTGGAGTGAGGAAGATGTGGTAAAGCAGTGCTAATGGCGGCTGTAAAAGGAAGCTGTAAGCAGAATGCTGTGGGAGAGGAGAGTGAGATGTCTGATGAAATGATTCAGAGATGAACAAAATTAAATGTGCTTCAACTTAGGTCACATGATCCTGATAAGCGCCGGCATCACCGAAATACTCGGGTGGGGGGAAAGAAAACTGCTGCGAGGGTTAGGGAGATGAGCATCATTCCAACATCAGCGCTCTATTTATTTATTAAATATTAAGATGAATATGTAATTGGCTTGCACTTAAAATGTGAAGTGTTTTTTTTTTCATAAGCTGACAAGCTTTTGTTCTGCGTGCATCAAATCGGTCTCAGGCTGAAAGCAGCGGTTTTATTTTTAGGACACAAAGTGAACTTCTGAAAACCACCAGAAAAGGTCAAAATATCTAATAAATATAAATACAGAGACACGAGTCTTCTGTTTGTTCAGATTTTTGGTGAAGATCATTCTAAGATGAGGGAAAAAGCATTTTTCTGTTTTGAAATATTCACTAGCAGTAGTCTTCTGTGGGAGGTGCATTAGCAAAAAAACGCCTGTTTGCCGCCATACGAAATCAAATTTAACTTCTGCTAATGTCTGGCATTATTAATTTTATTTTGACATAAAAGAAAAGGAGAGAACAATTGATTTGTTAAACTTATGTGAATTAAAGAATCCGGGCTGCTCTCACAAATACATTCATCAATAGTTCGCAGCGATTTGTCATCTGATTTTTGGATCAACTCTTGGTACAGGCGGGTGGGGAAGAAACGCTCAGCCTCCTAATGAAAAATGAACGGTGCCTTAAGAAAAAAAGCCCTAACTTTGCTCAAATTAGTTGGAAACGGAGTAGAAAGCCAAACATTTCCAAAGATGTGTCCCTCATACAGTCATGTGGTGCCTCCAGTGTCCTCGTTGGTTGTTACATGTGTGTTTAACAGTTGTGTGGACATGAAAATGAGATCAAACAAAGGTAAATTTTAATCCTACACACTTGTAGTTTCTTCAGCTGATTGTTGACGCCAGTGAGGTCCTGTCCCTGGTCAACATAGGCCAGCTGATCCTCCAGCTGATTCAGTCTCTGGTCCAGGCTTTCGTAGCTCTGCACCACCAGGTCGGCCTTGTTGGCCTCAAAGAGCTGCCGGGCTTTGGCCTGGGTGGTGCTCTCGAGATCCTGCCAGCAGTCCCTGATCTCCTCCAGCTTCCTACGGACTACTGGGCTGAGCTCTGGCTTCTCCTGCATTAGCTGCTGGCCCTCCTGGAAAGACAGGAGAAAAGATATAGAAACATTAAAGGCTGCAATGATAGACAGAAACTTTAAATACCTCATACTCGATCTCAGTGCAACTGTGCACTGCTTAGACAGGAACTTGCATGACTGACTTGGTGTATAAAAAATATATTTTCTATTTTTCCTGACTAAAAAAGCACTCCAAGAGCGCAGACCTCTGCCAAACAGCTCATTTCCCCACAGATTCTTATTTATACCAAAGTGGTAATCTGGAACATCACCAAAATGTAACCATCTGTTCCCTGGACCATTATCAACATTTCCTGAAAATGCCATTAAAATTCATATTATTTTGCTATCAGACAAACACACAAACAGACAGTAAAAACATAACCTCCTTGGCGGAGGTAATAATAATAATGTGACGAGAAGACGGCAAAGGATGGAACTATGATTAAAACCCGGTTTTAACCGACAAGGAACCATCGCTCGGATGTTGTGGGTGTGAAAGAGCGGCAGCGGCAGCTCGCTGTCCAGCGCTACACCAGCGTTCGCTGTGGTGTTGAGTTCCCCCTCACTGCTGATGCACGCTGTTCTCCACTGGGAGTGGGAGAGCTGCGTGGGCTCGGGCAGATTCACCCACGGGCTCCCAGCTGCAACTTCACACTCATGCGTATCTGTAGTTCCGAGAGCATCGTGATATTGGGCTGTTCATGCGCACGGCGGCTGTTGTTGACAGCTTTTATAGGTCACTTTTCAATATTATGATCACATAAATCTAATTTGGTTTGGTAATCTGTTAAGGCATTGCTAAAGTAATATTTACTTCTAATTTTCAGACACGAAAGAGTAAAATCAGAATTATGTAACACACAAGCACATCCCTTAATGTTTATCCTTTACATATGTTCCTGTCCATTGCTTAAAAAAAAGAGGAAACAAGGAGGGACGACCTATATAATTGAGCTTTATGAAGAGAGGGAGAAAGACAAGGAGGTTAAAGAGGAGACAGCTGTTGCTTGGTAACTGCTGCAAGCACAGGAAGAGGAAACAGGTCACACGAGACGCATCATAAAAACCTTTAACAGTCAATAAATAAATACAACCATCAACTGATTGAAATAATAGAGCCACCCGGAACATAGAGCAATTTGTCCACCTGCTACAGATGCTTCTGTATGATCGAGACAGGATGCTAAGTCCTTCAAATAAATACGAAAATAAAGAAAGAAAAAAAACCCTACTAAACAACGAGAAAGCTTTTGGGATAATCAGCAAGCCATGCTAGGTTTTAAACTCTTTACAGCTGGACGACTGGTATTATTGATACTTATATTATTGATTTTCTTTAAATGCTTTCTACTATACAATGTGACTTATGAATCATTATTCTTATAAACACCTTAGTTACCACAAAGAGAGCAAGATTAGGTTTTCCAAACACCTGACATGGGGTCACTGGCAAACTAGGAGTAGCACGAGAAAACGTGACCCTGAATGCAACTGACTTTATCCTCACTGCAGCCAATGAAGTCAAGAGTCCTTCAGAATAAAGCAGCATATGTAGCTGGGGAAAAACTTCCAACCCAATTACGTCTGCGTCAGCCGTAGCCTCAGACAAGAGGCCTGAGTCGGGGTTCACCTTCTCAGTATGGGACAGATTTTACTGGGACACGACATTGACGGTGAACGCTGTGTTCCTTAATGATGCTCTTCATGCTGTAATATTGTGTTTTTAAGTTTGCGTCAACAGGAGCTACACAAAATGGTCAGAGTTCAGATCGGTCTATCCCCCGTGAGGATTAAATGTTGACGATGATTAAAATAGGTGAGAAAACCCGCTCAACACTCACCTTTTCAATTTTATCCAGCCAGTCTTTATTTTGAGCCAACTCGGCCATGAAGGCCTGGTGCTTCAGCCATTTCTTGTGAAGTTTCTGGGACTCGTCTCGGCTACCGTCCCTCGCCATCAGCATTTTCTCATAAACCCAGTCGCCAAGCTGCAGCAGAGAGAACAGGAAAATGGCAAAACACGTTCACAGGCACTAGTGTTCATGCTAAAACAAATACACTTTATACACAAAAATACACTTTATGCTTTTTATAATTAATATTATTAGATTCCGGTAAAAAACAAAGCTAAAAAAAAAAAAGAACACCGCATCCTAATAATAAACACTCTGCTTACTCAACCAGTCGGAAATGCAAGGTCAAGCACAGAAGCATGGATAGCTACTGATGACAGGGACATGTAGGCAGATGCACGTGTACCAACAAGCATGGCTGCAAGAATTCATGTGGACTCAACCCATCGGAATAGTTTTCTACCACAGAAAACACACAACCACACACCTACACACACCGACGCCTTTTCATCAGAGAGTAAAATTAGTGTCTGTTTGAGGCAAATGCACCATGAAAACCTCCTCACGCATGTGCAGCGTCTCAGGATTCAGGTCAGCATCAGCATCAGCATCTCCGGATCGTCTCCTAACGGTGAACACGCTCACGTCCGAATATTACACTAACCCGAGCGTCTGTCTCCTTCTCAGAATCCTGACTGTAAAGCAAGTAACAGCATTACCAGCAGCATTTAACTTGAACAGCCCGCAGGATTGTGGCAGCTGCAGGCAGCAGCTATTATCCGCATCCTGGATGGTCTACTGTTACACACATGGAAAGACGCTCTTCGCCGCAGAGCCAGAAGCAGACGGGGAGCGATGGAAGAAAAAAGCGGAGCAGACAGAACCCTTCCAAGAAGGTGCTTTCCAGGTCATGCCAGTGGATGAAAAATTGAAGCGACACAAAAAAGGTGCACTAAGAGGAAAAAAAGGGAGAAAAATAAGACTTCCAACTGAGCCTGCTCTCCCTCTCTCCCTCTCTCTCTCGCTCTCCGTCCTTTCAGTGGTGCCGAGGACCTGCTGTACGCACAGCCACAAGGCAGAGAGGAGGGGCAGGGGCTGGGTCAGTGACGATAGAGAGGGCAAGAATGAGAATGAGTGAGAGGAAAAATAAGAAAAGATCCTCCCCAAAACAATAAAATGGCAGGCGGCTGCGCCGGTGTAGGAGAGCCCCTCCCCTGCCTCACACCTTCAGCGAGTGAGCAAGCGTGCATGATCAGAGGAGAGAGGGAAAGGAGGAGGATGAGAGAGGAGGGAGGAGCAAAAACTGGGATAGGGATTTTGGGGGCAGGGGAATTCTGGCAGTGCCTCAAGGCTCACCGGTCATGGCTAATCACGCTGAGTTGGGAAGGTGGGGGTGGGGGCCTTCAAATGAACAGAAATATAAAGAGAAACGGGGGCAGAAGGGATGTAGGATTTTTGGAGTAACATTAGCTAGCAGGAGGGTACAGTTTCTGTCTCGGCAAAGCGGTTTTGGGTGGTTCCTGTTGGGGCTGGAAACACCAACCCCCTTCACGATCCCCCTCTCTGCAGCACTCCCAGGCAGCTGCACTCCCCGTCTCTGGCTTGCTTTCTACTGCTGCAGTGGTAATGCAGGCATTGAGACAGAGGGAGGAAGGAGAGAGAGGAGACTGGGAACAGAAAAGATGGGTAATAGTGGACGGAGAGACATGCAGAGATTGGGTGGAGGTCTGGAGGGTGTCTTTTCTTCCATTTGTCCACTGTGTCTCCCCTTTCACACACATCGACACAAAGCAGGCAGGTAAGGACATGTCAGGTGACATGGGAAAACACACCACAAACATCAGGCCAGAGGCAGAGGAAAGCAACACACACATACACACACACAAACAGCTCATGATGGCAGAGGTCATGGACAGCCACTGCATGATGCTTCCCTTGAGACCATAAATGAATTGAATGAGGGGGGGGAAGAAGAGGGCAGATGAGTGCTTGTGAAGGTGTGTTGGGATGCTTAGAAATCAGACAGCATGAATGAGAGTGACTTTAGGGCAGTTATGAAGTTTATCTGACAGAGGAGAGTAAAAAAAAGCAAAGATGAAGTTTCTATGGTATTATCATTGCACCATTCTGGACATGAAACCTTCATCGACCAGAAATGTGAGCGCCATCTGTTTTGCATTGCTGTTTCCCAGCAAATAGAAGAGTGGGATGGACATGTGGAATGGCTCAGCACATTCGAGTCACTGATTTATGATGCTGACACTAGTTAGTCTCTCTAGAAGCCATAAAAGGGCAAAAAACACACAAAAATATGAAGAAGGCTGGAGGATTATTAGCACACAAAAGCCTGCTGTCCAAAGTTCAAAATGACAAAAACCAGCAGCTAAACACTGGTTACTATAAACTGACACGGTGTCACTCAAGTGTGCCAACTGCTCTCTTCTCTATCTCTCCATCACTCTCTCTCTCTCTCTCTCTCTCTCTCTCTCTCTCTCTCACATTCACACACACACACACACACACGCACACACGCACACGGGGTAGCCCATGTATACACTGAGATACACCCATCCTCTTCTGAATTAGTAATGAGGAGCTGTGTGGCTGAATTATTCAGTGGAGCCAAAGAGAGAAAGTTGCTGAAACTAAACAAGGTTTCAGGGCCATGATTTTACAGTCCAAGTCCAAGGAAATTAGTAACCAAACTATATGTGGAAGATAGTCAATAAAAAATGTTTATTATGGGAAGATTGTCAGATTTAACGATGCACTGTATAATTTTAAGGTGATTAGCACGCCCACATTTTATTTCCTGCAGTTTACTTTGCATGAAACCTCGTGTGTGTGACAGACTAACCAGTCATCAGCCTCTTACCTCGTGACAGTTCTGAAGGAACCTCTGAAGTTCCCACTGGTGGTTCAGTTTTTCCAGCCACTTCTGGGCCATCTCTCGGTTCTGATTCCCCCTGAAAGCGTGAGGAACACCTATTTTAACCCTCAAGTCTTACCGACCCACATTTTAAAAATCCCAAAGTCAAGATTGCACCCTGGGGCGTGACGCTAATTCATGTAAATAAAATCTGCAGCCACATGTTTTTACAATGCTGTTTCTGGCAACACACACATGGCACCAGCTGAACCATCACATGGATTTCATGGTCAGGTGTCAAGCATGGGTTCAGCTCTGGGTTGTGTACGGAGTCCTTCTGCTCCACATTCTGCTCTAACTCCTGCTAACTCTGGGTTTGTTTGGTTTTTTTTTGGCTTTGGCTGCTTCAATCTTTGTAAATGTATTTCGCTTCAGTGCACAAACAGACTGCGGGTGGTGCTGCACTTACTACACACAAATGGAAAGATCCCAATATTCATCCTGATGTGTTCTGCAGTAATTTATCGCTGCTAGTTATTTGTCTGTCTGGGATTCTAATTTGTACCTGTTGGCAAGCGTGTCGATACGTTCCCGGATGCGTTCGGAGTAGATGTTATTCTGGCTGATCAGACTCTCCCCGGCCTCGATCACAGCCTTGATCCGGTGCAGGTTCAGCTCCATGGAGGTGGTGAAATCCTTGTGCTTCTTTATGGCAGCCTCCACTGTTTCTACAGTGGTTGGCAGCTCCACGTGAGCCAGGGCGGACTCCTAAAGGCAGGACACAGGAAACAAAATCCTTATTTCTCAGTTCAGGAATGAAAAAAAAAAAAGAAACAGAAGTCAGATTAAATATTTATCCATTTTGCATTTAAGAGTATTCTGAAAATCCAGTCTCATCTGGCCGCTCTCAGCTGTCACACCTGGTTGTTGAGCAGGGATTCCGCTTGCTTGACGTCTCGCAGAAACAGGTGGAAAATGTGAGCCTGAACCAGAACCTCCCTTCTGCTCTCCCACATCTCTAACAACTTGTTCCACCCGACGTCGAGCTTTTGCAGCCACTGCTGAAGGGCAGCCTGGGGGAGAGGCGCCTCGTCAGAATCCAGCAGCTCATTCATGGACTGCAGGCGCTCATAGTCTTCTTCATATCTGGACAAAAACAACAGCGATCACAATGTTTTCACTGGACACCACGAGGAACACCGTGGGGTATTTCAAAAGCCCACCTTCCAATTTCCTCCTTTAGTGCTGCGTGTTTGTTGATGAGGGTCTCGGCCTCCTCCAGGTCATTAGGAAGCTGGTCCGAAGCGGCTACTGTCTGCGTTTGGACCAGCCAGGTGAGGAACGAATCCAGGTCCTGGTAGGACACAGCAGAAAAGCAAAAACAACTTTAAATGATTTTATTTTGCTACACCAGAAGAGTTGGTGCAAAGTGCAAACAATCAAATCCTATGCTGACTTCTTGATCACTTTCGATTAAGATATTTCATTCAGGTTTTACAGAGATGGACTTCTGTACCTGTATGAAACTTTGTAGTCTGCTTGCAACCATCAATGAGTCCTCACAACCCTGGAGAGTGTGTTTAAGCTCCTCCCACTCCACGCTTATGTCATCAAAGGGCACCAGAACCTCCATGGCCCGACTGGGGTGGGCAGTTGCCAGATTTTCTGCCTCTTCCTACACCCCCCCCACAAAAACAAACCGCATTGTGTTGTATTTTATAATGTACAATATAATTGTCAATGTAAATTAACAAATGAATGACTCGTTACCTGGAGGTGCAGCAGTTTGGGCTCCAGGACAGACAGAGCTCCCTCCATGGTGGAGAGCCGTCTCTGCAAAGCCATGACACCCCCCAGGTCGCTGCCCATGTATTGAGTGGAATCAATGGCTTTCCTTTTATCCTGAATCTGGGATTTGATCTCCACACATTCCAGTAGGTAGTTCTGCAGGCGCAGCATCGAGTTCAGCTGATTTTTCTTCTGCTCCACCAGCTCTACGATGCTGTTCCACCTGGGCAAAGAGAATACGGCACAGAACCTAAATGGGAGTGGGCTGCCAGGCGTGCCTTATTGTATGTCAAAGCAGCACCACTATTGCTTTTTCACATCTATACATCCATCCATCCACTCCTTATTCATGTTTAAGGTCATATGCATCACACTGGTGTAGAACTCAGAGATATATTCATCTAGAACCAATTCAAAACACAGATAAAGCCGATTTAGCTTGATAATAAAACGTAAAGGATGTTGGTTTCTGTCCGCTCAGTCAACATATTTGATGTGATCTGAGTCACTGCGTTTGGGTTTCAACA
>CAAE01015113.1:99218-163364 GCA_000180735.1 Tetraodon nigroviridis
CAGCAAGTGGTGAAATTTTGGATGTTGACCTCCGAATATCTGATGCAGAAAATAAACTTTAAATGGATTCATGCTCACACTGGTGTATTGGTGAAATTCCCAAGTGTAGTTTACATCGCTCACCCTGCTGTCTTCATCTGGCACCAGAGCAGAAGGGCGTCCTTAGCAGAGCGAGTTTCTCTGTTGTCTTCTGTCTCTATTTTGATGACCTGGATCTGAACAAACGTAGACATAGACAACATGTGTAACTTGGAACAATAGACTGAACACTGGGAGCATTTTAGTAGAAAAATGCTAATTGTGTATAGTGTGTGAGAGCATAAATACCACTGAGGCGTGACAGAAACGTGGCATTTGCTTTTTCTCTTTTTGTATTTGGAAAAAAAGATCCTGTGTCAGTGCTGCTGGAGCCTGGAACTGTGGTGCACATGTTGAAATACGAGTTCGGTGCATGTGGGCTTCACCATGTTTGTGTGTTCGTAGTGAGATAGGTCTAGGTGCGTGTGTGAGAGTGTGTCCTTGTTGAAGAGCAAAGCAGAAGGCACATGCTACCCTTAGGCTGCTGGGCCGTAAGTGACATTTAGGTTTTGTCCAGCAAACAGAGTGGGTTATGGCAGAGTGATGATGTGGGAGCTCTGACAACCTCCCCTGGAAATAACATTTTAAATGCTTATTGGGCGCCCTTGTGGTAACATCTGCCAGCATCCTATTCCCCTGACATAAAACATTAGAAGCCTTCCTGGTCATCCCACAATATGGCTCATCAGGAATTTGTTTATTAAAAACAATTCATATGCTTCTGTGTATGATTTCTATTTCTTTCTACCTGGAAGCGGAGAATGATGGTCCAGATAAGGCCTAAGGTGAGGCGATGGTTTCCATCCACAATATCATGAGAACCGACATTTTCTAGATGGACCCGTTGTTCTTTCAGGAACTGTAGCGCTTTGTCAACATTCTCCAGGCAATGGATCCGCATGCGGCCTCGTGTAGGCCTTGGCTGGGGGAATCAGAGAAACGCAAATGTGTGATCACAGACCTTTTTACCAAAACCTGAAAAGCTGTAAAATTTTAACAGTGGAAACATAAGAGATATAACTACAATTCACAAAGAAATTCACAATGATTTACTTGATCTGCGCTTATTTTCTGTCTTTATATCATATTTTCACACTAATTGTTTTAAACATGTATTATTAAGCTTGTTTAATAAGTAAAATAACTTAGACCTTCACACTGAATCACTAAAACTATGAGAATACAACATGATGCATGTTGTATTTGCTGCTGTGTTCCCACCAAAAGTTCTCCACTGAGGACCTCCAGAAGTCGGGTTAGCATGTATCCATCCCTCAGGTCGTTGTAGAGGTCAGATATGCGACAGGACACTCTCGACAGATGCGAGTTCACCCATTTGGTGAAGGTCTTCTTCTGTACTGCATCTCGCTCGTCTGGACAACAAGAAAATGGGCTGAGCTCAGGAACAAAAGTACGCAATTCTCACAGGGAAGAATGTGGACTTAAATGACACAGAACATTTTAATCAGTCATTAAAATAACCAAACTTAAAAAAGATGCTTACAAGGATTCCACCTAATATACTCATGTGTATAAACGTGCACATGAAATGGTCTGACCTGCCAGGGCCTTGATTCGGGAGCATTCAAACAGCTTAGAACTGGTGCACTCAGTCTCCCAGAACCCTGAACCGATGGGTCGGTTGTTGTTGTTGAGCTGGCGTTGGGCTTCGGCATTGTCCAGGTCTGAGGAGGCATTGGCCATCGCGCCAGTGTACACCTGTACACACACGTTTAATTTATATATAATAATCACACAATCATCATTTTTCCATCTTTAGTTTAAA
Source organism: Tetraodon nigroviridis (assembly GCA_000180735.1). Classification (NCBI taxonomy): domain Eukaryota; kingdom Metazoa; phylum Chordata; class Actinopteri; order Tetraodontiformes; family Tetraodontidae; genus Tetraodon; species Tetraodon nigroviridis. The sequence continues at coordinate 101,083 of CAAE01015113.1, forward strand.
AGGAAAAAAAAAAAACACCTCTAAAATGCAACAATCAAAAATAGAAGTTGCAGTGACTCACAGTTTTTCTAAAATCCCCAAAGCTGACTGGACACTAATAAATTGCAAGCTCTGATGTCAACAGAAAACCCTCCAGCAGATGAACAAGTAGCAAAGCAGAAGGCCAGAACACTGACAAGGTCAGCGGCATCCCGCCCTTTAGGTGCCTTTCTCTACCATTTCTATCGTCTAGTGGCTTGTTACACAATGTTACACCACTCATTAAATGGAAAATAACAATTCACGGCACTATTTAATGCTCTAACAGTCCTAGAATTTAAATGATTGTAATGCTCTTGAGGTCGTTTGGGAGGAAATCTTAAAAAGGCTCATCTTTAGGGGCCAGGCCACATAAAGATGCAGCTGCTCCACCCCCATTCTTCTTTGTGTTGTCTATGGATGGACATGAACAATACATTCAATGGTTGCTCTAGGAGCAGATGTGCTCGCAGGACATAAAAGATACGATGATAATCTGGCCTGAGGTGGTTTAGATCTAAAGAACATGTTTGGATATTCATTCTGCAGAGGTAAATACCTATGTCAGTAAAAAAACTTTTGGTTTTTTTACTTCCTTATGTATAAACATTTAAATAATAACGTGAGCATGGTGTTAATGTATGCGTATGTAAGAATATGACCTTAGTTTTCTTTGACGTTATCCTTGTCAAACCTCCTGGTGTCTTTCAATCAATCAAATTCACAGCTCACAAGAATGCTTGAGTGCTCTGATATGTGTGTGTGCGCGCGCGCACATGCACGCACACGTATGTGTGTGTTCATTCTAATAATCACACTCAGCTGTTGGAGGGAATATTCGGCCCTGAGCAAGTCAACACTACCATGCTTTGTCTGAAAATATATCTTTCTTTCTCTCTCACACACACGCACACACACACACACACACATAACACAGACTAAAAATAAATACAAGTAAAAATGAATTACATTGATTTTATCGGCGCTACCTTAACTGTCTTTTCAAGCCAGAGGAATGATCATCTCAAGTATGTTTTCATGTTACTCCTGATGTTCTACCTTCAAAGTTAACAAGGGTATTACAAGGGTTTTCTTTCCCCCTGCGTCATATTGCTAAATTCTATTATCATGCGGTACCCTTTAAAAGAAAAGGAAGGGAAAAGTAAAAAAAAAAGGCTGTTGTCAGGGAAACCACAGTTGCTGGGGACATCATCAACATTATCACGAGGTGAAAACATCAAAATGACATTTAATTATCTGCTAAAAAAGATAACAATCATTAAAAGGGTTGAAATTGAAACACGCGTGTGACCCATTTTTAGTTTACTGCCTCAGCCTTATGATCTGTCCGTCCTAGTCTTCCTTTTTCATCAAAACAATCAACCTGACGCAGTTATTATAAACTCTTTTATACAGGTTCCGCGTCCTATAAATATCCCCAAAGTGCTGGTTCTGAAGTTTGACCTCTGGTTTGTTTTCTCCCGGCTGGTTTTTTGTCACTGACGTCACGTTACACACTGCACTGAGTCACTTCCCCTCACTTCACCTCAGCAGTCAAACGTCTGCAGGCTGGAAGCTGCAAGCTGGAAGCCGGAGCCGCCGCCCAGTCCTGAGTTGGCAGGACAGCCGCTCTTAGTGAAAGTAGTCGCACAACACAAACAGCCGAGAGCACCGGCACGACGGCGTCTGGTCTCTCGTCCACTAACGACTCCAGCTGTGCATCTTCAGCGAGAATGTGAAGCACAGCGTCGTTATTGTAAAGGATTCTGATGGTTCAACGTATCAAAGTTGATTTTCTCTCTGTATTTGTGTAATATTGCAGTGCACAGATGCAATACAGCAGTGGCACAGTAAAGTGTTTTGCAAGAGCCTTGGCTTTTAATGTTGTTTTGCCTTATAGAGGCTCAAGGAACGAGCTCTTCAAATGTTAAAAAAAAATAATAATAAAAAGGAGTTTGTGACAATTATAGACAAATCAAAGCGGCTATCTTTGTCTTCAAGCCGGCGGCGGTGATGGGATGGTGGGTGAGGATATTGGTAACTGGAGATGAGAGTTTTAATATCAATGCAGTTCTTTCCCCTCTGCATCAAAACAAAACTGGCGTTTTCTACTAGATGTTCTGATCAAATGTGGCATGTCCTGTTTTATGCCTGCGTTGGCTTTTTGAGTTGCTAAAAAAAGCAATGAGCTGTTGGCCTTTTGTCAGTAAGATACGATAAATAATGAATAAATGCGTCCCAGTAGAGCACAAAAACTTCGACATCCCCAATATGAAATGCCACCAGAAGTGATGAGAGGGAAAAGAACAACGCAGTTTAAACTTCACCCTATTATATTTGGTCATAAATAGGACCAAACGCACAAGGACTTGGTACAGTATCAGTTGATGAGTGACATGTATTTTTGGAACGCCGTTCTTCACATGTCCACGGTGCCCAACGCCATCATCTGCAAAGTAAAGTGGAAATGAACCTTAAGGTAACCTGCCACAGGCCGCCATCAGCTCCTAAATGAGTTCACACTTTAGGGCTGCAGACATCAGCTGCACTTTCGTAGACATGCATCCTGCAAGGCAGAAAGGTGCAAAGACATGAGACAGCGCATTCCCCCTCCGGATCACTGCGGAACCCTGCAACCAAATACAGGCCGGCATCCCTTCCAAGGGGGGGAGAACACCGAACAACTCGACTCCTGACTCCCAGAACGGCAAAACGCGTCTAAAAAACAACGCACAACCCCGTGGCGGCACTTTCCTACCGTGGGCTTCAACGTCTGCCTTCTAGATTGGATTTGTCTTCTTATTGTGCCAAGACGCCGTTCCACCGAATCAATGTGAGCAGCTGGTTTATCAATGGAGGACGCAGGACGGCTAGCTTCTGTTCCAGCTGGGTTGTCCCTGGATTAGTCCCCTTTGAACAAGAAAAAGCGGTCTGTCGTGGCAATGACTGAAATAACCCGAGGAGCCAGTGCCGAGCCTCGGAGAAGGGTACCGTGTGCCCGCAGCGGTGAGCGCCCGGCCGCAGGATGCTGCGCGCACTGAGGATGTGAGCCGGCGGAGGGTGATGGTGAGATCCATAGAGGTCCCCGTTTCCACCTGACACAACCCTCCTCCTTCTCCTCCTCCTCCTCCTCCTTCTCTCCGCTGGTGATGCTGGAGGAAAATCAGCATTCGCTCGCGATACTCCTTTGGCATGCGCGAACCGGGACGGCTAGAAGCCCGTTGGCGTTAAACTCCTTGTGGATGCGCGTAGAAGTCCGGTCCGCAGTAGTTTAAGTGGCAAAGTGGCGAAAATACGCGTGTGTATCTGTTTATCCATGAGTCGCAGAGGCAAAGCTGACGAGGGAGAGACGCTGTTCAGCTGTTCAGATGGGGCTGACGGATTCTGCTGTCCAAAATATTGAACGCTAATGCTAACCCACACGCTAATGCTAAGCCTAATGCCAATTCCACCCAATAAAAAAAATTTGCGCGAGGCTCCTTGTGGGATGCGCGAGACTCCTATTGCGATGCGCGAATCGGGACGGCTAGAAGGCCGGTCGCGTTAGACCCCTTTCGGTATGCGCGAACCGGGCATGACGCTGAGGCAGGAGGCAGAGACTGTTCCAGTTGGGGCTGACGGAAAAAACTGCGTGGGACTCCTTGTGCCATGCGCGATACTCCTTTGCGCATGCGCGAGAGTCTTGGGCATGCGCTGAATCGCCGTTATACTCCTTTGCGCATGCGCGAACCGGGCATGACGCTGAGGCAGGAGGCAGAGACTGTTCACTTGCGGGCTGACGGAAACACACCTCGCGCTCGCGCACTCCTTTGGCATGCGCGAAACTCCTTTGCGCACTCGCGCGAAGCACGGCCTAGAGAGTACGCGGAGCAGAAGTAGATACAGAGACAAAGTGACAGACATACACATAGTTATATATAGAGAGAGAGATAGAGAGAGAGGGAGAGAGAGAGAGAGAGAGAGAGAGAGAGAGGGAGGGAATTTACAGATGATTTTACAGATAAGTGATCGTAAATAAAAGATGGACATGTTTGTGTTTTATTTGCAAAGAAAATAATGCTGTAATAATGAAAATGGAAGAATGTGCAGGTTTGAACGAAGCTGAGCACGCGTGCGCTGCCGGGAGTCGCGGGTGGGGGCGTGAAAGCGCCCGGCGAGGCCGGGCTCGGCGCAGCCGTCGAGGCGGAGTCCGCTGCGGAAGCGCCTCTCCGGCGCGTATCCGTGGGAGGCGTTTCTGTGCGGGGTCAACGTGTTTGTGAATTAGTGCGCCAGTGCTGGTGGTTTTGTATCTGACTACTAGGGTGGAAGCAAGCGAGGACCAATGTCGGACTCGATCAAGAACGTCGCGATATTTGGAGCGACGGGAATGACCGGACTGGCGACCCTTCCGCAGGCTGCAGCGGCAGGTGAGGAGCGCAGACACCCAGCCGGGCCAAAAGGGACACTGACCCCTACGAACCGACAGCCAGAGACGGAGGTCGTTGGTGGGACGAACCGAGACCCGGAATTCGGAAGAAATCGGGAATAATCAATGTACAACTGTTTATTATCTATATCAGGGCGTCACTGAATCTGTCACTGAAGTATTTATATAAATTGGGCAAAAACATGGTTATTCTTCATAAACTTGGCTTATGGTTAAGGTTTTATTTAGTTACCTCTTGCCTGTACTGAAGTACTACAGTATGTTGGGGTTTTTTTGCCTACAGACCTGAGGAAGTCTTATTACGTTGTGTCATGTGACTTATTTCCATATTCCTCCAAGGTCTGTTTCCAAAAGTGTTGAGTCATAGAGCATTTTGCTGAGTCAGGCAGATACTTTGGCGTGTGTGTGTGTGTCTGGGGCTGATAGTCAGAGATGTTCACTATCTTAAATGACCAAAACAGGGTGGGAGCGCAGCGAAGTTTTTGCAACGGTCTCTTGATTCTGTATCCAGTTTAAGAATTTAATGTACATTTACAGATTTTAAATACATATTACAGACACTAACTTTAACCAAACAGGTGCAACTGACATTTTCAGCGTTAGCAACAAACTAAAATGGTCATTGGGATTGTGGCACTAACACTCGGAAGTTTCCCACTTCTTCTTCCACCTTCCCCAATTTTGGCGTTTCTGTGTATAAATATTCCATCTTTTATTCCCAGGGTATAATGTGACGGTGTTGGTGCGTGACCCTGCCAAGCTCCCCGCCGACCACAACGCATCCAGAGTTGTGGTCGGGGACGTTCTTAATAAAGAGGATGTGAAAAAGACCATGGAAGGCCAGGATGCTGTGATCATCATCCTGGGCACCAGGAACGATCTCAGTAAGGATGGAGTGGGAAACATACGCTCATGAAAACACACCTAGCTTTTTATGAATCTGAATTAATATATATGCATTAATTAGTATACATATACTGAAAATAATGTAATGATTTTGTGCAGGTATATGGGAGAGTAGTTATTTTCATGGTTTCTCACTCTGAAATGTCCCTACTCTGTCAGGCCCAACCACCATGATGTCTGAGGGAACCAAGAACATTGTTAATGCCATGAAGGCCCGTGGAATCACCAAAGTGATTGGCTGCATGTCGGGTAGTAGAAAAAATAATTCACTTTCGTATTATATTTTGTGATGCTGCATTTATGAAAAAATGACAAGCTGTGTTGCTATGTTACCCTTTTCATCAAATATCACTGTCCCCTACCTACTGCCTTCCTAGAAGCCACTTTTCCACCTAAATTTTCTTTATCTTCATCTCTTCTAGCTTTTCTGCTGTGGGATCGAGCAAAGGTCCCACCTCGTTTGATTCCGGTGACGGAGGACCATGACAGGATGTACACGGTCCTAAAAACATCAGGGCTGGCCTACGTGGCTGTCATGCCACCTCACATTGACAGTCAGTAGAAAACCAGACACCACGCTGTCTTCTGATTGATATTACTGTCACAAATTCTAATGTTATTTTATGAAATATTGAGATTGATTCTAACAATTTAGAAATAATTCTGTGCGTGATTTTATGTGCTCCTTTTAGACAACCTTCCTCTGACGGAGAGCTACATGGCGACAGAGAACATGCTGAAAGGAAGAGCCATCTCAAAACATGACCTGGGACATTTCTTTGTCAAGTGTCTGTCCACCTCAGAGTGGGATGGCAAAACTGTTGGAGTGTGGGGGGAGTATAAATAATCCATGCAGCGTGACGGCCTCCAGACAACGAGGCCCTTTAAAAGATTCCGCTGACATTTTGATATGTTCTCTATTATTGACAATGTAATTTCCGATGTCAGCATCCTCGAGAAAAAACTATTTTTATGCTACATTTAATTGCTTTGCATTAGTCCTCTTTCACTTTTTCACATGAAGAACTTTACAAAGCGGCAGTAATAATACAAGGCATTACATAGTTGGTTGCTTTGTGATGAAATTAACTTGGCTTTTAGTGTTTTCAGAATCAGGACGATCGACAAAATGTACTGTTTCTTTGGCCCTTTAGGTCAACTATTTTTTGAAAATTTTATTAAATTTCCTTTGTGACTGTTTGAGTTGTTTTGTTAAAGGCCATGTGGACAAACACTGGCTTTCCTTCTACTCTGGCAGAGGTAATGGTACATTCTTTGCAACAAAAGTCTTCGGGGTTACCAGGCAGAAGACAAACTGCTCGAGATACCGCATTCGTTAAAAAAAACAAAGAACCCATTGGCTTCTGAATGCTTTTTGACGGATAGTCAGTCCTGGATCCTGTTAGATCCTTGCTTCTCCAACCGGAATCATCGTCCATACTCGGCCACCTCCACCAGCTATCCTTTCACCAAGGCTTACCTCCAAACATTCTCAGTAAATGTCATTTTACATAAAGCAATTTAAGACATAAATATCGGTGCTCTGCACCTTTTTTGCCATTATTTATCGAGATGAAATATTTCATTACAGCTGTCTTAAATAGTTACTTCCGCTGTTCATAGAAATTTGGATGGGGAGAAATATCTTTTTTTGAAAAAAAAAAAAAAAAAAAGTAACTTTTTTTATAAAGACACACAAAAAAATAACTTTTAGGTGTGAATAACGTAGCGGGGTTGCCGTCCGTGTGGTTCAGAAAACTCCATTACCCAGAATGCCCCTCGGGCCGCTGGGCCCGCCCACCGGTCCTGTAGCCAACCCCCAACTGTGGCGTAAAACTCAAATCACGAGCGGGAGATCGACGCGTTCGGTTAACGAAAGAAAATTAAAGCGTCCAAAGTTTAATTAAGTCGGATTTTTTTTTTTGTTTCGTTGTCGATCGTCTTTTAGAATGAGTCGTGAATTCAGCGTTGTTTTAAAGTAGATGTTTTTTACACACAGATCGAGGAGGATTACGACATACCAGCAGCGCGAGTAATTTTACCGAAGACACAGGAAGTGAATCAACAGGTCTGTTAAAGTCTTTTAAACTATTATTTAACATTTTTGTTCTGGATTTCAAGGTGCGACTTCAAACAGGCTTAGTCGAGCCGATTTTATATATTTTAAGATGTATATTTACGCTGATATTTCTCCCTCCCACGTACACCGCTGTAGTCTTGAAAGTAGCTAGCTAGCATTTGCTTACGTAGCAACGCCGGAAAGTTTAAAAGACCAAAAGTAACACTTCGAATATCAGCTCAGTACTTTTTGTAAATTGTATTTTGCGTTCTATGACTCATTCCTAAAGTCCAATACTATTTGTAACAAGGAGTTTTAAAAGTGCACAACTTTATGACATACTGTCATAGCCCAACTTTATGAAATGGCAATCTGAAGTAACTAAAATAATTAACTCTGGTATTTAAAAAGACTCATAACTTTGTTATTCCTCTATTCTTGAGTAAGATAGGTTATATTTAAATATACATTTTCATTTCACAAAAGGAAAGACTGAGTCTTTTCATTTCTGTCTTTGTAGGTGGACAATGATCGTCAAAGGGCAGAAGCGTAAATTCCACCCGGATGAGGATGAGGAGGAGGTGGCGGACATGAGCAGCCCTCTCTGGGAGCACCAGCGCCAGTTTGTCTTCTCTGTCTCTCTGAACAAGTATCAGCAAAGCCAAGAGCTCGCCGAGCCGAGCCTGCGGCGCTCCGTCCTCATAGCCAACACACTGAGGCAGGTCAGCCTGGAGGCCTGCGAGGCCCCCGCGGTGCTCATGGAGCTGGCGCAGCCAACGTCATCTGCATACCAAGAGGAAGACAATGGAGCAACATCCAACTCTTCTCTGGTGCTGACCAACAGCCACTCGGCCACGGCCAGTTCTCCAGTTTGCTCTTCAGAGTTCTTGCCCAAGTACGCTGCGAGCTGCCACTCAAACGCGCCCGTGTCTGAAAAAGACGACGGCGAGGACTGGGGATCTGCGTCTATGGATACCGACTTCTCCCTTTCGGCTGCTATCTCTTCTATTCTGACAGTTTTGGACTCTTCGATTGACGGAAGCCAACAGGTAGCTCCACGGATGGCTCTCAGATCCCTTGAGAACCTGTCGGGGCCCCGTGAGGACAGTCTGACGTGGCGTAAACAAGAAAGCCTAGAATACGCCGAAAGTGGGCAGGAGCAGTTGGAGAGCAATATGGAGGTCACAAAGTCCAACTACCTGGGCGAGCTCACCGTGCAGGACCTTGTCCAGGATATGGACACGTCTCTGCTTGGGAACGAGATGGCGATGCTTGAGCTCAAAGCCGCTCGTGGCGGGTGCCCCGTTGGAGACGGCGTGTTCCGGTGCTTGCCACCCTCATCTACCTCTTCCGTGTCCTCGTCCCATCCCGTTTCTCACCCTGTCAACCAGAATTTAGTGTGCCTGCCTTCGTTCTCTCTGTTTAGCTCTCTGTCTCCGTCCTCTTCACCTTCTCTTCCTTCACAACCTGCCTCTGGTCACAGTCGCGTGAGAGAGGGACTTGAGCTGGATCACCTGATGGAGATCCTAGTGGAGTCCTGACGAACTCCTCTTCCTCACCCAGACTGTTTAAAAACCCTTTTTTCCACCTAGTGAATACAAACTAAACCTACCACCAGCCTGGATCGTTAGGTAAAACTATTTCCACTGCAAGAAAGTGTTTGGTCAGGGTTATAAATTGTTATAAGAGTGCTCTAGAAATGAAAAGAGAGTTTATATAAAAGCCCTTATTAAATCCTGAAGGCAAAGCAGTGAGTCGGCACCTAGTGAGTGACTGAAAACCAGTGTACCTCAGCATGACTCGGCTATATTTAAACTATGAAGGGACAACTCTGATCGGACCAGATTTCATTCCGATTGTTTGGCTATTTTGTGCTAGAATATATCTAAAATCCTGTGTTCATATTGAACACACAAGGTAAAAAGCCTTTTGTGGAAAACCCCGTCAGGTGAACTAACAGGAATAAATCCTTTACACGCAAGCGTGGAGCTGAATACTGTGATTTTACTGGTTTCAGAAGCAGAACATTTCAAACACTACTTGTACAGGTCGCGCGTGTGAAAAGAATCCTGGGATGCAAAGACTGACTTCAGGTGCTTTCTACAAATATTCGGCAGCACAGGTGCATGATCGTCGGACTGCCATTACTGTTATTCTCTCTGTAGCTTCCTTGTTCTTAAAAATGAGTTATATTTCAATATTCAGGTCCTCTGATAACTCGGACGTTTTCAAACCATGTCCCCTCTGAGGCCGTGGGATTAAATGATCCATTACTTCAGTTGTAGCAGCCTTGAGCAGCTCTTCCATACCTGAAGCAGCTGCTCGTGTGTATATTTAACGGTTACATCTTCTTTTAATGGTATTGAACGAGTTTTTACACAGCTTTTACATTTATGCCGATGGCTGTTGTGTTCTCGCTTCTAACAGCCTGCAAGTGTTGACGAGTTTTACATTTGAATTATTGCACTTTTCATCATATGCATTCTTATCGTTCAGTCGCTTCTAAATTCACTTTTTTTTTTTTTTTTTTTGGGATCCCGAAACTGTACGTTCAGGTATAAATGGTTAAGAAAAAAATAAATTAGGTTGAGTCTGGGACAAGGGAAGAGGAATTGTTCCAGAAAATATCTAGTTCTTGTAGATCTGAATAGCTTTGTTGCAGTGTATATTTTTATTTTATAAATTTCATTTTGTTAATGGGTAAATTATGTCTTACCAGTTGGTGTTACTTTTTATTATTTTGTATTATGAAAATCCAAAATAGTCACGGACTCTTTGCTGTCTATGTGCATATAAGGGCAAAATGAAGTGTCTGCCTCTTTGTTTTTAATAAAACCTGTAAAATTAGAAGCCCGTCGCCTTTCCTTCGGAATTAGGACACCACTGCTCACTTATTGGTGAAAACACAACATTTCAGACCTGGATTCCTCACGAGCACCTTACACACACGCGCACGAGACACAAGAAGAAGCTGCTCTTTAGCCTGTGAAAACAACAGTTGGGTTTCTTGGAAGTTACTTTCAGAAACAGAAAAAGCGCCAAAAAACCCACAACCTCAAAAAAAATCTCAAAAAGGTCAGAGAAGGCGATCACACACCCACACACACCGAAGAGCACTTTCTTCGGATGATAGCGAGCAGTAAAAGTTTTAATTATAACTGAATCCAAGCAATACACAACACGTGAGAAATATTAATTTTTCTTTTTATTACTTTATTTCACGTAAACATTTTTTAGCACTCGCAGTACACACATGTGGACAGAAGAGGGCAGTAACACGCCACAAACAGAATCCACGTCCACAGACGTTTCAGCTAAAAAGTAAAGAGAAGGTGCCCAAAGACCGGTGAAGAGCTGTGCACCCTCTTACAAATCCACCCCAGTAAAAAAAACCCAAAACAAACAGGCTTTTGCTTTGTGGAAACATGCAGAACACACACAAACACACACACACACTGCAAACAGCTGTGCAACAACGTCCAACAGTGATATGAAACTAGGCAACTCTTGATGTGCTTTACCAAGTTTGTTAAAGAACATTTCACTTCTACAGGAACAACAGTGAACATCATAATAAAATGATCACGCTACAAATGTGTTTTTGTGTCCAAGTTCGTGATCGGGTGATAAACTATGTTATGGCCAGCAGAATGCCATGACTGTTTGGAAAGTTTAGTGTAGAAAAGGACAACATTAAAAATCCAAGACTAGTTTTTTTTCCAGTTGGGCCCACCAGTCTGAGTTAGGACCGAGGGGCTGTTGGAGGTAGTCGGTACCGCTCGTTCTGCCTCCGCGTGGCTCAGTCTTTGTTGATGGTGTTGTAGGAGGACTGGGATCCTGGATCCAAGGGCTTGCTGGATGCCTTCTCCGCCGGGCACGGACGCGCGGCTCGGTGTTCATTCTCCACGATGGGCTCTCTGTCTTCGTCCTGGTCCGATTCCTCACAGCGTGGCAGCTGGAGGAAGGTCGTCAGGCCGTGCAGATCAGCCATTTTGTGGAGCGTGCGCAGCAGGAGGTACATCATCATCAGACCCGTGAACAGGTAGACTGGGACAAGAACAGACACACTGGTGTCACAAGGCGTAACGCACCAACACCAGGAGCCGTCTCTGCCGAAACGGCAACAACAAAGCCACTTTTACAACCTTCCCCACGTCCAAAATCGAATGTTTGAAACATCTGCACTCTCGTAATGCTGAAAAGTGAGCGTTGACCTTTGCACAGTCAACAGTGTGCTGAAGGCTGCTGTTTTTTGACAAACGGGAGGTGATCATTTCATGTTTGAATACGCTGGAAACCTCAGAGCGTCTGACTGTGAGAACAAGCCCCAGCCTGAGCTCTAATCCTCAGCAAGCGCAGGGACTGAGGCTTTAATCTGACTCGACCCACTATCATGGTTCAGTCATTCCGGCTGGGGGTCAGGGGGAAAAAACAAGACCTCTCAGCTTGAACTTTGGTCTTATTTTCACACGAACGCCCCCACAGATTCACGCAAAAAACAAACAAACAAAAAAAACACAACTTCCTAGATGTTGTAAGAAGGGTTTGGAGAATACGGCAGATGGTTGGCAGGAGAGAAAGATGCGACAGCGGCGGAAGCGAGAAGAAGCCTCGTGGCGGCTGCATGAGCCTGGAGCATCATCAAATATGTTCCTTCATCCCTTTATCAACATTTCCTGAAATGCTGGTAAGGGGACAATAAGTTGCCATCTACAGAAAGCAGACGGATGCATTGAAACAACCACACAATTCCACACACACAAAAAAGCTGCTGAAGCAATCAGAGCAGGTTGGAGAAAGAGAAAGAAAGAAAAACAGATGCTTCAGAAGGGTGTGTGTGAAGGCCATTAGCATCTACGTGAGACAGGAGTCTCCATGTGAGAGCACCTGATTAGCAGCCAGGTGCTGTAACGAGCAGAATGCAGCCGTTCATTAAACCGCACACGAAGGAGACAGGTGATCACACGCAGCCAAAAGGGAAGTGAATGAAAAGGGTTCACGCACTCGTTTGTACCAAAACCGCATGCCCAAACCTACACTGTTGCCATGTCAACAGTGTTTCCGTGACAAACATCCTTCAGACCTCTGGCAGCTCTTTGGCTGCCAGCGTTTCACCATCGCCCCTTTCTTTTCAACTTCTTTTCTTTTCGTGAGCGTTCGTATTCATCAGTGGTAGGTGTTAAATTCCCCGTCGTCCATCTTAAGGTCAGAGATCAACATTTCACCGAACTACAAGGAGGAGCTAGCGACGGCGCGCAGGATTGACCCCAGGATTGCGGTAAAAGTCACACGCCAACAAGAAAGCTCCTCACTCGAACGTGTCTGTTCCCGCCCGGCACAGGACACAATCATGTAACACAACCGCACAAATATTCCAGAATGTCTGGGAAGAGCTGCACTCACCCATGATGCCGACCTGGTAGAGCTGCCTGTACTTCTGCCTCGGGTGTGTTGCGGGGACGAAATCCCCCAGCCCGATGGTGCAGAGCGAGATGAAACAGAAGTAGATCCCGTCCAGAAAGGACCAGGACATCTCCGCCGTGCTAAATACGACCGCTGGTGCCACGAAGAAGCCCAGAATCACCAGAAGCAGCAGGAGAAGGAAGTGGACCAGGGTGGCCGGCCGGAGCCTCATGCCCAGTCGGTGGAGGAGGCCGATGGGAGCGATGACCAGAGGATAGAGGAGCTTCTGGACGCAGACGGTCAGCACCAGCATGGTGAAGGGGACTCCGATCAGAGCGTAGAAGATGGAGAAGGCCTTCCCGGCGGCAGACAGAGGAATTGTGTTTCCATAACCTGGATGAGAAGAGGAGAGGGGGGACACAAGCGAAGAGAAAGACGGCTGATGAAACGCAGAGTATTGCGAACCACCTGAAGGGACAGATGTTGACTCAGGGTGACAGTTAAAACCGAGCACAAGATGGAGGTTATTAATGCGTGGAAAAACAAAGTGAACACGCCGTCACCTGCGTGTGAAAGTGTGAATCTGCTTTACTTGGAGGACACAAGCGTTTACGCTCAAAACCACAGTCAGAGGTTCGGTGGCTTTTCACCCTGGTTCTAATAATTAGATGTTGGTGTAACTGATCTCATTTCAGTGATTAAATAAAAACTAAAGAGCACTTCTGCTGAAACACTAACACAAATTAGGACCATTTAACCACTGGTTTGTCATGCATCTGGAAATGGGCAAAGTAATGAACAATACCAGGGAAAACACACCTTCTATCGGACGGAGTGAGCGTGAAATGAGACAAATGAGATTACAGGAGGAATCACAGGTTGGGCGTCTTCAGGCCTTCTGCAATCTGCAGGCAGACCAGCCTCCTGAGCTTCCAACTACAACAGGTCCGCTTACATCTGACACTGCTATCAACAGGAAGAACCCTGAACTGTCTGAGCCATCAGGGATTCCTCCTCTCGGGCCCACCCAACAGTAAAAGGGGTCTGAAACTTCCCTTTTTCCACCTTTGGTTTCTCGGACTCTCAAGCGCACCTGAGACACGTGGCTGGGGAAAACCCGCGCAGGTAGCTGGCTTTTGACCGAAGTAAAACAGCGTTTGTTCAAAGTTTGGGACTCTCTTTGGTCCTTTCGGTGCAACGTGTAAGGCTGGAACCTCTAAAGTGCGTGTCGCGGTGTTGGAAGCGCTGCGCGCCACGGTGGCGTCCCCGCGCCGCTTCTGCGTGAGGAACTCACCGATCGTGGTGACCAGAGTGTTGGCGAAGAACATGGAGGATGTCAGGTCCCAGCTGGAGGGAGCGGAGCTGTTCCGGAGCACCGACACGCCGGACCTGCTGGCCGCCAGAGCCTTGAGCAGGAGGCGCTCCAGGGACGCGGCGCTGGCGCAGCTCTGGTTCAGGAACTCCTGCTTCAGCAGCTCCAGCTCCCGCAGCAGCTTCTCCTCCATCGGCCGCTCGATGGCGGAGAAAACCAGAGCTCCGAACAGCAGGTAGATGACATAAAACACCACGCAGCCCGTGAGCAGCAGCCATGACTTCCCCGAAGAGTGCATGTCGACCTCGGGGGATGGTCTCACATCTGCTGGTTGCGCTTCTCCGTGCGTGCGTCGCCCGCTTGCTTTTCCCCTTCCTTCCTTTGGTTTGGGGGGCTGTCCTTGCTGAACTTGAAGCCCTTCTTCTCCTCCCACAGGGCAGAGAAGGAGGGCGTGTTCAGATCCAGCTGATCTCCAAGTCCTGCAGTGGATCCTGGATCCTGGAAAGTTGCTCAGGCTTCCATCACATGCTTTCAATATTCCCATTTTTCACCACTTTAGCACAGTTTAGGGTGAATGAAACTTCTTCAAACCTGATTAAGTTGGGGTTTTTGCGGGAATTTTTCCAACTGATTTCACTTCAAGACTTAAATGGACCAAATTTGACCACATATTATGTCCGGATGACCCACGAAGCCCTTCAAAGTCTCCTTGAATTATAATGCCAGAAGCAATGGGACTCAGATTTGGACCCAGTGAAACTGTACCTGGCACATTTTCCCCAAAAATCAGTGTTTTTGTTTCCGTAAAAGTCTGCTCCTGGAGGCGTAAACACAGCTGAGAGCAGGCTGCTGCTTGCAGGCTTGTTTCCTCCCCAGAACAAAGCTCTGTTATCAGGCTGCAGCAGGCGGCCGCCGTGACTCAGCATTCTAGAGCGCTGAAATCCCACCACAGAGCCGCTTTGTTGATCTCGCCTCAGATAGGTGCTTGTTTATTGTTTAGATTCAAATCAGAGCCAATGGGTTCTTGAATTAGGAGGTAAACTGGGCCTCGGCTCGGCCCGGTCCAGCTCAATGTGGTGTTTTCCTGTGTTGATGTTGTGGAGATGAAAACACTGCCTTTAGGCAAAGACTTGAAACCCATGACCAGGTTTCTGCAGCTACTGTGCGAATCTTTCCATATATTTTTGGACCCAACTTCTCCTAAAACTGGAGGGATTATATTCCAATAATTTGTCCATAAACTCATACATTTAGCTGCTCCTTGCATGTGAAGAGTTGAAGCCTGGGGTGTTTGTTATCTACCAAAAATAATGTCAGGGCCCATCGGTTCCGTCCCGATCGATGTCACGGTGGTGGATTGCACGAATTTGTGCCGAAAAACTGATTAGCCTTGAATAAATAGAGGTGAAAGGTTAAGATTAGAGATATTTGAATTAGAACGCGCTTTGGTGGTTGGGCTAATATTGAGCCGGGTCTGAGTGACCAAGCTAATTCTGTGTGGATGGACACACGAGTCCAGGGAGTTTATCCTCCACGCGGAGGTCGATTGGCCAGGGATACCCTCCCTCAGCGTCCCCTGTCATAGGATCCTAAAACATTCCTGAAATAAACACACCAGATGTGTGAAGGTCATGAGAAACCCGTCAGCCGCCATTCTGCATCCTTTCTGATCCCGATAGCGTGAACAGGCAGCTAGATTCAAGCGTAGCCCATGAGCATGAAACGAAAGAGAAAAGGGTTGACGGAAGCAGGACGGGATGGAGGGAAAAGGAGGAAAACATCACATGACTTTCAGTATCTGTGAATTAGTGTGTCTCTAGCAGGAGTTGTGTTTCCTCCTGCGTGTGTTTGTTCAGCGCGCAACCATGGCGCTCCTGTTGGCCCTCACTGGAAGACAAACGAGTCTCTGTGGGACAAAAGCAAGCGTGCTTCCTTCCATCCCTCTTTCCTTTTGCAGACTTGTATTCAAAGTAAATTAATGAAAAGGTAAACAAGGAAAAAGTGGACCTCTTAGGGTGTTACAGCAGATTTAAATAGTTATTTCTAGTCCTGGAAAATTGCAGACCTCATGTTGATTCAGACCTGTTACACCCTTTACACACCTCAAGTAAGAACACACACACACACACACACACACACACACACACGCACGCACACACAACCTGGATAAAAGGCTAACAAAACAAAAGGAGCATCAGAGAATGTTTTCATGGGGTTGTCAGGCCAATGTTTCTATCTCACAAACTTTTGAAATAAACCTTTTTAAACTTAAAAAGCTTCCTCGCTGTGACGTTTTTAAAGCCAGTAACACAATGCTCTGATTACATTCACACTTAAAAGGAGCTATGGTGTCGCTTTTTTGCACAATTTTCCAAATCGATGAATGTAATGGGAACGCATAAAAGCAAAAATAATGTGGTATTTATTTATTTTGAATGGCAGATGTGTGTTTTTGTTACGCTGCACCAACTTGAAAGGTACAATGAGACCATTCAGTGAGCCTCGCTGATAAAAATTAAAAAAGAAATCAACTCTGTAAGTCTAAGTGCTCAATCTGGACAATCAAACGTTGGCGGCGCAACAAGTGGCGAAGAAACAAAATTCCAGTGTTCGTCAACTCAAGCGGGAAGAGGAACGTGAAGGCAGGTGAAGTAAGTCACTCCTGATTCAATTCAAGTTCCATTTTCTGACTGGCTCAGGCCTGAAGAAGAGTGCAAAGATGAAGAGTGGAAAGAGGACAAAGACAGTCCACCTGTGGTGAAGCCAGCTCTCTGAAAAGCCCAGTCGGGCTGCTCTTCTCTGCTGTTCCTCAGGGAAAGTTGGCAGAATCCAAGCGGAACATCTACACCAGGATGTTTCTGTTGTAGTCACATGACAGGCGTCGCTTAGCAGCAGCGTTGTGAGGGTGTTGACGGGCTGCCGGGAGCCCAGGGGAGAGTCTGCGGTGGGCTGCCCAAGTGGCGGCTTGACTTTCCTGGAAAGACAAATCAGGATGCAAAACAAGCGCTGGAAATTAGAACCGGCAGCCAGTGCAGCGCACCTTTTTACATAACGATGGCTACTTTTTACTGACTGTTTGTTGCTGCTCCAGCTGCAAAGTCTTGAGCAGCAGCTCTCGAGAGAGGCCATTACCTCTGGCGAATCTCTGGCAAATGATCTTGTTCAAGTCATGGAAAACTGTCCAGCAGCCTGTAAAGACACAATCAGCCAAAACAGCAGTGATTTTTTCAGTTAACACAGCGCTAGGCTGGCCAAGAGGCCACAGAGCGCCAAGATGGCCAAGAGGCCAAGAGGCCAAGAGGCCAAGAGGCCAAGAGGCCAAGAGGCCAAGAGGCGTGCTTACCCTTTTTCATGGCTGGCTTTTCCTCGGAGAATCTGGGCCAGTGTGGAAACAGTGTCAAGGTCACAGGGGTCACTGGAAGGGGGACTGGGCAGAGAGGGGAAGGCCTCAGCAAAGACGGCCACCTACAGAAGAGCAGAGAGCAACTCAGTCCCAACAGGTCGGTAACAGAGGTCAGCAAAAGACCGTCCTGCCTTTGGAGTTTAAAAATGTTTTAATCGTCACTGATGTCAGCTGCCTAAATAATCTGTGTAGTATAGTTAATCCATATAGACCCTTTTCTAGAATCATTTCTTAGCTCTGCTCTGGTACAAACGATGCAGGATTCCCCAGATCTGGAGGGTGTATCTCTGCCGAACGTCTTAGTCTGGAGTTTACCACGTTCGGATTTGCGGAGGCCCCGTCTCTGCTCTCCTCCACGGCGCAGGTGGGCCACCACTGTCCCCCAACATCCTGACGTCCGTCGGATGAGTCCTGAGTAAAAGCTGTCCAGGTGTTGTCCGACTGGTGCAACAGGCCGTCCCTACAGGCTGGCGTCCAGCGTGCCGGATCATGGGCGATGGCATGGTTTCCAAGGTCTGGAGTTTCACACAAATCCAGTAAAGCTTCATAAAAATGCAACGGAATATCAGATTTCTGCTTCAGCGTTCCGACACAACGATTACTCGTCTCCTCACAGCGTTGTGAGAACCTGGCTGACGCTGCTGTGTCTCCTCGCTTGGAGGAACATTTCGAAGAGCCTTCGTCTCCCTCTGATGCCTGCTGCGCTCATGCGCCGCCTCCTAATGCTCCGACACGACATGATGTGTCAGACACGCCAGTCGTCTTTTGTTTGTGCCACTGTACCTTTCCCTTTTAGCGGTTGCCCCGTTCCTGGGAGCTGACGGGGGCTTCCATGCCCCCTCAGCCTCCGCGCTGAATGATTCATGACACGGAGCAAAAGATCGGTCGGGAATTCGGCTCAGGACAAACTGAAGTCTCTCTCAATTACAATTAATTTGTCCATGTCTGGAGGAAGGGGAATGTTTTCTACAGCTGGAGCGTGCGTGTCAGATCCCCAAAACGGCCAGAAGGGGGAGACAGAAGTTCAAGATGGAATTTGATACAAAGAGGTTGGCACATGAGCGAAAGGAAAACAGATTATTTGGAATAGTAATATTTTTAAAACTAGGTAAAGGAAAACAGCGGCTGATAGTGTTCAACTGTTCAAACCGCTGCAATTTTAGAGAAGCTGAATGAGGAGGAAATAAGTCCTGAGCCAGGTTTGTTTTGCCCCTCAGTGGAAAATGGGCTTAGGTGTTTATCTAAGAGGGTAAACAACAGAAAACATGAGGACATTAGGAAAAATAACTACGAACACCAAGACTCACCAACACTTTCGCTACTCCCACAAGGCACTGAGGCAGACATGGTCAGTCCCTCGTTCCACACCTTCTCCTCTGCTTGCATAAAGATCCCAAACTCATCTTCCTCATCCTCCTGGTCTTCATCTGTGCTGTCCTTCTGAGAGGCCACAGCGTAGCCCCTCTCCTCCTCACTGGGCTCCTCCAGCTCTCCTCTGTGGCTGCTCCTGCCTTCCTGGCTTCCCCCACTGAGCAACAGCCCGACTTGCTCCCCTTCCTCCTCCCTCTCCACCTCCAGAAGGAGTAGGTCAGTTGTCATGGATTCCAAGAGGGGCAAAAAGTGGGCAGGATTAGCCCGGGAGGGTGTGAGAGAGGTGGAGAGATCGGTGTTTGCAGCGTGACCGACATTAGCACTAATCTCTGAGTTAGCTCCAGCCTGGTTCCCGCTCGCTAGTCCAAAGGTATCTGGAGTCTCCTCCTTTATCCTGCATTCCTCTGCAGACAGCCGCAGCCTGAAAGTGTCTTTAAGTGCAGCCACTTCTTCAGAATTGTCCCTCTGTATGCCATTGTCCTCCAAGCCGTGAAGAGTGCAATCTCCCCCATCATCTTCACCTCCTCTCCCAGGAATTTCCCTCGGCTCGATTTTCCCTTCCCGTAGATGATCTTCTTTCTTTTCCCATGTGACTTCACCTTGTCGCTCTGCTCCACTGGTCACAGTTGTAAGAAAGCCGCAGCGGCTTGCTGATGTGACAGTCCCGTCTGTTTCTAAGATGGCTTCAATGGAAGCGTCCCTATCATCTGGCAAGCTGCTCTTTTCGTTACCTTCGAACGAGTGGAGAGGTCGAGAGCTCCTGGCCTCGGAGTTGTCCTGCACGGCTGCGGGCTCTTGCTCTGGTTGGTCAAACGTGTGAATGTCCACTTCCTCCTCACCGCTGATCTGAGATTCTGCTACTGCCTGGTCGCATTCATGGAGGCATTCTTTGCCACTCTCTCCATCGCCCAGAAGAAGACTTTGGGGCCCAAGGGTGCGGGTGCTGCCCTCTAGAGGACAGTGTTTGTGGGAGAGTTCAGCTCTGATGTAGAGAGAAGGGTTGCAAACAAAGACATCCTGGCCGCAGTCGGATACAACTAAAACCCCAGTAGAAATCTGGGTTAACGTCTCCTCCTTCTCATCAAAATCCAGACTCTTCATTCCTCCCTCTCGTTTCTCCCGATTGATGGCGTTTTTCCACGTGTTACATCTGAGTGCAAAGTCGTCTTTCCCCGGCTCAGAGGAGATGTTTGTCAGTGCCTCCAGAACCTCCGATTCTCCATCCTCGTTCTTTCCTCCACTCTTGCTGTGGGATTCTGGGTGAAATTTGCCAGTTTCCAGGTCGGAGTCGGAGCCGGCCGCTGAGAGAGACGCATCCGGCTCTCGGACGACTCTCTTGTCCTCGTCTAGTTTCCTTAGTGGCTGCGTGCCACTGTTTGGACTGTTTGAGGTGCTTCTTGCGGGACTGTCCCTCCTCTGAGCTTCGCCCCCACAGGGACTACATCCACTGGAAGGAGCCCCAACGTGGGCTTGCGGTTCTTCCACTTTCTCCTGTCTGGTTCTCCTGAGGTGCTGGGGGCTGGGGAGCGGCTTCCCCTCCGAGCCACCATTGTCTTGCTCTTCCTGCCTTTCATCCAGGGTGGTTTCTGGGTCCTCTCTCCACCTCTGTTGACCATCTCTGCTTGCCCCTTTCTTCTCCTTTCTTGCTGCGTTACAGGACTTCCTCCATCTGCGGCCAGATGGCACTCCCGCGTGGTTTGCTCCACTTTCTGCCACGGAAGTGGGCCCTTGGTCTCTCTGTCTGAGCGGGGTCTCTCTGCATCCGGATGCTCCCGCTTTCCCTTTCAGCCACCCCCCGACTCCACTGGAAGCTGCAGTCGAACCAGCACCAAAACCCGGCTTCCCGGCGGAGTATAAACAACTCCCTTTTTCAGTCTGGAGAAACAGACACTGAGTCTGTGTCTTGCCGCTCCCCTCCGAGGTCTTCAGCGAGGCGACCGTGACCAAAGCTCGGATCCCGGCCCGGCCCGCATCCGGTCCAAAAGGAAGCCCGTATGCCATGTGTCCCCACTCCCTGCTCAGGTACACGTCTGCTGGCCTGGGGCAGGCCGTGGAGCTCCTGCGGCCTGCAGGGGAGGTGACGGGAGCCTGGCCTCCCCCAAGGACACCACCGGCTTTCAGGCGATTTTTTGAACAAAGGGCCCAGGCTCTTAGGCCCCTGATGAGAGGCAGGTCTGCCAGGCCCAGCTCCAGGGCCCTGGAGAAGGGCAGAGAGGTTCTGGAGCACTTCTGTAACATCTCTGGTGTCCGATCCAACCCGTTGAGGCAGGGGTAGTTGTTGTTGTTATTCTGCTGGAGCATGATGCTGGACCTTGGCCTCATGGGTTATATTGTCGCAAATTCAAACACCGTTCGAACTCTAATCCTGATTCAGGCTTGAGGAGGAGAAACTGATCTTATGGTGAAAAAATGTGTTATCCATTCTAATATTTTCAAAATAATTTGCTTCCTTGACTAAATTAAAAATGTGACCCTATCCCAAAGCTTCTGGACGAACAGTTCATTGTAACTTTGAACTGGAACAGGTTGACTTGTTGGCTGGAGTTTACTTCAGTCTGGATGGTTGAAGAAAGCGGCCCACAATCAAAGGTGATGGTTGTGGAGCAGATATCACCTTCAGGACTGTACTGCTGCCACAACCGCCCAGGAAACAACCTGAGAGAGAGAGAGAGAAAACTAAGTTATCCAGAGTTTATAGTTAAATAAGAGGTGTGGTCGTCAGAAACAGACATTTTTTAAAAGATATAATTCAATTCAAGGTGGCAGATAAGATGCAGATCTTTGGAAAGAAGATTAAAATCAATAAAAAAAAAATTATGTAAGAATTTCTTCAATCAATCTGTGGTTTAGATTTCAGGCAGTAAAACTCTGTAAAATATTACAAATTTAAATGTAAATGTTTAATACCTATACAAGCAAACAATATGGTTTTAATCATAAATCCGTGTTTTGGATTGTTGCCACTCTTCAGTTTATTATCCTAATTAATCATCGTGATCACTGATTAAACACTTTAGAAATACATGAAATAAATCTGTTAATTCTCAAGTTTATTCATTTTTAACCTCATAACTCGTCAGAAAGGCGGTTAAAAATAGACCAGGTCCCGAACATCACTTAGCCGACACTTGTCAGCAGGATATGTACAACTGATGAATAATAAACCGTTAAACCGCCGTCAGAGGAAAAAAAAATCCACCGCAGCGAAGACGAGATGGAAAGGTTCCGTTCTTTGTCTGACCTGGTCGGGCTGCTTCGGGGTTCCTGGGGTCCGGGGCCAGGCGTCCTTCGCTCGTCGCTGCCTCCGTGTCGTCTCGGCTAAGCTGACTCAACCTTCTCGGGCATTGGAGCATCCTTCAAGGGGATCCACCACATCCGTCCGCTCGGCCTGCAACACGGGAGCCTCGGCGCTACGAAACCAGGCTGTTTGCTCTATTCCATCGTCCACTGGAGTGGAACGCGGCTGCGGATGCTCCCACGGTCACTCGCCCCGCTCCTCGGACCACTGCGCATCTTCTTCACCGCCGGAGCTCAGCGTCACAAGGCGCCGCATCGTACCGCAGTAGCCTCGGGCGCTCGGCGAGGAGGATGACGGAGAGCTGGTCGGACTCGCAGCCCACTCACCGATAGAGGGGGTAACTCGTGACAAAAGAGGAGGAGGAGGAGGAGGAGGAGGAGGAGGAGGAGGAGGAAGAGCGGAAGGTGTGTGCGCTGCCATTGCCACACACAGGACAGATCTAATACTGCTACGTCTAAAGTCGATATAACGTCCAATTTTGAAGAAGAATGAAGAAAAATAAAAAATCAAGTTAGAAAAATGAAAGAAAATTTGGAGACAGACGTTAAATACGAGAAACAAATAGTTCCACATGGTTCCCCCCCCCAAGGTAATCTGGGCGTGGGCGGTTTTAGTGATGTTTTTGTTGTTTTTACTAAAAGGAAAAAAAGAACACAGCATTTTAAATTCAATTCGAAATGTAAAATATGTATGTAATTATGTGTAAATGCCTTAGTATGTAGCGTCAAAATAAATTTCACAAAAGTTGTGTTAAAAGATCTTTATGAAAAAAAATACCAGGGTATATTTTTCCATACAATACTGAATAGCACACAGTTGCATTCCATCTACCAAGTAAAACAATTCATTTTAAAAGCTTTTCATTCCCAAAATAGAGCACAAAAACATCATGTGTTAATGTTATTGTGGGCAGTGAATAAAAAAAATAGATTACTGAACATAATTTTATATTTAAACATACTGTTTGTGAACCATTTAGGACTGAAAGTTCAATTGTCACAAATGTCCAAAGGCTTTAATTAAGGCAAAGGTTTGTTTAGCCAGTCTGTCATCATCACTGTCTTATGATATTAAATATATTGTATTTTTAGAAGGCTATTTTTAGAGGATGGTAGGAATATCAGCACCAGTCAGGTGATATATGCAAACCAAAGCAAGTACAATGTTTATTTTTTTTTTTTACAGTAACAACGTAAAAATAAAAATAGCAGCAGTGTGGCCTAAAGGTTTAAGAGCAATCTGTGAGCAAAAAAGTCACAAGTTTGACTCCTACAGCAGAAAAACCTGTCCAGAGTGAGTGAGCGAGAGAAAAGGAGAGAGAAAGAGAGAGATTCACTCACCCCTGTTTTCCCTGGATCACAGCATCAGCCAAATGTTTAAAACAAAACTGACCTATCATATATATATATATATCTATATCGACACATATAGATATATAGATATATAAAACTTCACACTTTTTGTGACGACAAACAAAATAGATCAAGAATTGTGGTCTGAGGTTGTAAATACAACAACAATTAATTTTTTTTTAACTTAAAGCAATACCGTTGCTAAAAAAGCCAGTTTTGTATTTACATATATTACTGTGGCTTCCTAGAAGGTTTTTTGATGAAAAATATGGAGCTTTGCATTCACTGTCAAATCCATGATGCTCATAAATAATAAATGATTTTTACCAGACCATTTTTTTTAAACACACACAAAAAAACAAAAATAATTATTGAAGCCATCATCTTCACATTCAACGCAAACCCAACATGTGATAAATAAGTAAGACAAATCTAACCTACCTCAGAAGTAACAATAAAGACATTGAAAAAGAAAAAAAAAGAAAGAATCCCGTATCTCTCGTTTGGATCATGGCCAATATTATCGTTAGTTTGCTTTTGCTCACATCCTACAAAGATGTAAAATACAAAATGAAGACTTTTTCTCATTTATATTTGCAAAGTTGCAGATTTAGTTGTCAACAAAACTATAACTTTTTTTTTTTTTTCTAAAACATTTAAGATATTATTACAGCATTCTCATGAGTTAAAGCTGGTGAGTTTTTGTACTGGTTACCAAAGATTCATCTGATCTCGTTTCAGCAGTAACCTGTTGCTGGGTGATTCTGGTGGTCCTGGTCACCATGGTCACAGTTGCCTCCTTAGAACAGGAGACCTGGTGTTCCTCAGACAATTGTTGTGTGGTGAAATCATGTCCCGAAGTGTGAAAGCAGAAAGAACCAGAGACGTCAGCCTCACCTCCTACCTCTCCCTCGTGTTTGGCCCGAGGAGAGCCTTCTGGAGTTATCTGGAGGAAGCCTGAACGAGGGAAGCAGACATGACAGAAACAAGACAAGTGAAGATCTTAAATGAAGGAAAATTGTTTCTGTAGTGTACTAAAGAGACAATAGGACAATTAGTTCTGCCTTCTTTTGATGAACAATTCCACGTAGCTCAGGAAGTCCAAAAAGCTAGAAATTTACAAATTGATCACACTTAAATCTGAATAATTGTAATACTTTTGTTTAGAAATTGTTGAACATATTATCCCTCTTTAGGCCTAAGCCTCAACTGTTATAAGTTAAGACTTAGGAAACCCTAATGAGGAGAGGAAAACAAATTCCCCTTTGTCTATAATTAAGAAAACACTGGGGTGCAAGAGTTGTGGTTTTACAATACAATAATAAAATATGTAACTCTGATGTGTTCTTACCAGTAGATGTTTATATTGTTAGCCCTTTGCCCTTTGACTCGTTCTCAAACTTGACCTCTGTGTTTTGCACCGATGAAATTTTGATATCCCGCACTGTGGTTTTAGTCGTTTGTGCCAGAAGGCTTGTGGATGTTGAGGGCACATCCGTTTGTGGAGGATTTACCAGGACAAAAACAGCCTTCTTGACTTTGGGTATTTGAGACCCTCCGTGCTGAAAGTCTTGCCCATAGCCATGCATCCTTGCCTCAGGAGAGGAGATGTATGGTAATGGAATGCCAAACTTAGGGATTTTGATTTTCTTTTCTGTTTTTAGTTTTTCATCATCTTCATCTTGTGATGCAATGTCAAACTCTATGTCTGGAATACTAGGAACTTTGCAAGCCACATCTGATTCAAATTTAGACCCTTTTATTTTTTTGCTGAATCCTGCTGTAGTGACATTCACATCAGGTGCTTCGACGTTTCTTCCCTCTTTTTTCCACTCATCTCCCTGGGAATGTATATCAAAATCCATAACTTTGTTTTCACCCTCTAAATGGAAACTGCCAGAAGCTGCTGTATCTGCTGTAACTTCCAGGTCTGGTGATGAGAATTGGAAGTCTTTGTCATTATCTTCTCTCTCAACATCTGGACATTTGACTTTTTCTTCAGTGGCTTCCATTTCATTGGCAGGCACATCTCCCTGATTTCCCTTTGCTTTAGACAGTGAAACATCAACTTCAGGCATCTTGATTTGTGGAAGCTTGATGTTTCCCACATCTACATCTGATCTAACTCCTCTATCTTTTTTGCCTTTGGGAATATATAATTCAACGTTAGGCATCTTGAATTGTTCGGCATCTTTTGTTTCATTTACTCTTTTTGTCTTTTCCTTTGGTAGTGAAATGTCTACTAAGGGAATTTTTTGTTCAGGCAAAGAGTTATCGAGATCTGGCGTTTTCATCATTTTATATTTTCCACCTTTCCCCTTGAACTCCACCTCTGGATTTTCAGTCTTGCCTCTTGGCAGAGAGATTTGAACATCAGGTATTTTGAGTTGAGGCATTTTGAGCTTTCCTTCTGTATATCCCTTTATTTCCACATCGGGGTCATCGACTTCCCCTGTGCAAAGAAGATCCTCAGTGTCAGGTGTGTTAGATCCTTTAAGGGACAGCTCAAGAGAGGGGATCTTGACCTTGGACTTGGCCTTGGTTTCAAGCAAAACACTTGGTTTGTCCAGATCAGAGATTGTTCCTGGATTGATACTGACTTCAGCAGACGAAAGGCCACCTTCCCTTTCCACGTTTGCATGCAGGTTGGCATTATTTTTTTCCTCTTGTTGTTGACTCTTTGATGATGAGAATTTAAAAGTTGGGAATTTTATTCTGTGCTTGGATTTATACTTGGAGCCCTCTACATTTAAATCTGGTTTAGAACTATCCGTTTTTCCACTTTTTACTTTAATATCCACATCAGGACAAGATGCGGTTACATCTTCATTCTTCATCTTCATACCTAGGACCGACATTTTAGCTTTGGGTTTTTTAATCTTGACCTTACCATTTTTATCAAACTCTACTGATGGTGCCCTATTCTGAGCTTTAGGGCCTTTTTCCGACATATTGAAATCACCACTCTTAGACTTTGCACCAAACCTGGGGAGGGACAAACTAGGGACTTTGAGAGAGACATCGGGAAAATTAAAACTTCCTCCTGAAATGGGTCTGCCTCCCTCAGCTTTCAGAAGTTCTACTTCTACATTGTCGTCTTTAGGTTTGGTGAGACCAAAATCAAAATCTACCTTGGCCTCGGGTAAGTTGACTTTAGGAAGTGACACATCAAACTTGGGCATTTTAAATGTGTTATCTTTTATCTCTGGACCCTCATCAATTCCCCCCACTGCTTCTCCTTTTGGGAGTGAGACATCAATGTCTGGCATTTCAGTCTTCTTTCCTTTGAACTCAGGCCCTGTCAATTTTATATTGCTTTCAGGAAGTTGCACTTTTGGTAAAGAGACATCAAATTTGGGCATTTTAAATTTGCCTCCTTTTCCTCCAGGGACTTTAATTTCCCCTTCACATTTCCCTTTGGGAACAGAAATATCAATGTCTGGCATTTCAATCTTCTTTCCCTTTATTTCTGGGCCTTGAACGTTGATATGGCCTTCTGGGAGATTGACCTTTGGCAAAGAAACATCAAATTTTGGCAATTTGAATTTACTTCCTTTTAGGTCAGGTCCTTCAACATCTAAATCAGCCTCAAATTCTCCACGTGGAATTGAAATGTCACCTTTAAGTTCAGGTCCTTCGACGTCGAGATCAATTCCTTTAGCTTTCATTTTAGGCATAGCAAGATCTACTGATGGCACGTGCATTCTTGCACCTTTACCCATATGTCCATCCACGTCAACGTCTCCTTTTAGGTTTCCTTTTGGAAGAGAAATATCAAGAGCTGGCATGGACACATTGCCTTCTGGGAGGTTGACTTTGGGAAGGGACACATCAAACTTGGGCATTTTAAATTTGTGTCCCTTTAACTGTGGGCCCTCAACATCAAGGTCAGTGTCAACGGATGGCAGACTTAACTTTCCACCTTTCATTTCAGGACCCTCAATGCTGACATCTACATCTGGGGATTTCACTTTTGGGAGTGAAACGTCACCTTCAATGTTGGGAATGTCAACACCAAATCCCTTTGATTTGATTTTAGGCAGAGAAACATCAAATGACGGCAGGTGAAACTTTCCTTCTTTTCCACTTTTGCCATCAATTTCAAACTCCACATCAGTCTTTCCTTTTGGAAGTGAGACGTCAACACTTGGCATTTTGATGTCCCCCTTCACACTTGGTCCTTCCACATTGGCATCAACTTTTGGAAGGCTTATTTTGGGTAGAGAAACATCAAATTTTGGCATTTTGAATTTGCCTCTTTTCCCCCCAGGGACTTTAATTTCCCCTTTACATTTTCCTTTGGGAACAGAAATATCAATATCTGGCATTTCAATCTTCTTTCCCTTTATTTCTGGGCCTTGAACGTTGATATGGCCTTCTGGGAGACTGACCTTTGGCAAGGACACATCAAATTTTGGCATTTTGAATTGACTTACTTTTAGGTCAGGTCCTTCAACATTTAAATCAGCTTCAATTTCTCCACGTGGAACTGAAATGTCACCTTTAAGTTCAGGTCCTTCGACGTCAAGATCAACTCCTTTTGCTTTCATTTTAGGCAGAGAAATATCTAGGTGAAATTTTCCTTCTTTTCCACTTTTGCCATCAATTTCAAACTCCACATCAGTCTTTCCTTTTGGAAGTGAGACGTCAACACTTGGCATTTTGATGTCCCCCTTCACACTTGGTCCTTCCACATTGGCATCAACTTTTGGAAGGCTTATTTTGGGTAGAGAAACATCAAATTTTGGCATTTTGAATTTGCCTCCTTTTACATCAGGCGGTTCAACATTTATTTCTCCCTCCATCTTTCCTTTGGGAAGTGAAATGTCAACAGCTGGTATGTTGACTTTTTCTCCTGTAATATCAGGCCCTTCCAGATTGATTTCAATATCAGAAGCCTTTACTTGAGGCAAGGAAACATCCAGTGAAGGCATATTCAGTGTTCCACCTTTAATTTCTGGGGCCTCAATTTCTGGTCCTTTAGCTTTTATTTTGGGAAGTGAGATATCAAGTGAGGGCATATGAAACTTGTTTCCTTTGCTGCCATGTCCTTCGATTTCAATCCCCCCAACTGCTTCTCCTTTTGGGAGTGAGACATCAATGTCTGGCATTTCAGTCTTCTTTCCTTTGAACTCAGGCCCTGTCAATTTTATATTGCTTTCAGGAAGTTGCACTTTTGGTAAAGAGACATCAAATTTGGGCATTTTAAATTTGCCTCCTTTTCCTCCAGGGACTTTAATTTCCCCTTCACATTTCCCTTTGGGAACAGAAATATCAATGTCTGGCATTTCAATCTTCTTTCCCTTTATTTCTGGGCCTTGAACGTTGATATGGCCTTCTGGGAGGATTGACCTTTGGCAAAGAAACATCAAATTTTTGGCAATTTGAATTTACTTCCTTTTAGGTCAGGTCCTTCAACATCTAAATCAGCCTCAAATTCTCCACGTGGAATTGAAATGTCACCTTTAAGTTCAGGTCCTTCGACGTCGAGATCAATTCCTTTAGCTTTCATTTTAGGCATAGCAAGATCTACTGATGGCACGTGCATTCTTGCACCTTTACCCATATGTCCATCCACGTCAACGTCTCCTTTTAGGTTTCCTTTTGGAAGAGAAATATCAAGAGCTGGCATGGACACATTGCCTTCTGGGAGGTTGACTTTGGGAAGGGACACATCAAACTTGGGCATTTTAAATTTGTGTCCCTTTAACTGTGGGCCCTCAACATCAAGGTCAGTGTCAACGGATGGCAGACTTAACTTTCCACCTTTCATTTCAGGACCCTCAATGCTGACATCTACATCTGGGGATTTCACTTTTGGGAGTGAAACGTCACCTTCAATGTTGGGAATGTCAACACCAAATCCCTTTGATTTGATTTTAGGTAGAGAAACATCAAATGACG
The DNA here is from genome assembly GCA_000180735.1 of Tetraodon nigroviridis. Lineage (NCBI taxonomy): Eukaryota > Metazoa > Chordata > Actinopteri > Tetraodontiformes > Tetraodontidae > Tetraodon > Tetraodon nigroviridis. Next base: position 130,535 of record CAAE01015113.1, read on the forward strand.
GCAGGTGAAACTTTCCTTCTTTTCCACTTTTGCCATCAATTTCAAACTCCACATCAGTCTTTCCTTTTGGAAGTGAGACGTCAACACTTGGCATTTTGATGTCCCCCTTCACACTTGGTCCTTCCACATTGGCATCAACTTTTGGAAGGCTTATTTTGGGTAGAGAAACATCAAATTTTGGCATTTTGAATTTGCCTCCTTTTACATCAGGCGGTTCAACATTTATTTCTCCCTCCATCTTTCCTTTGGGAAGTGAAATGTCAACAGCTGGTATGTTGACTTTTTCTCCTGTAATATCAGGCCCTTCCAGATTGATTTCAACATCAGAAGCCTTTACTTGAGGCAAGGAAACATCCAGTGAAGGCATATTCAGTGTTCCACCTTTAATTTCTGGGGCCTCAATTTCTGGTCCTTTAGCTTTTATTTTGGGAAGTGAGATATCAAGTGAGGGCATATGAAACTTGTTTTCCTTTGCTGCCATGTCCTTCGATTTCAATCCCCCCAACTGCTTCTCCTTTTGGGAGTGAGACATCAATGTCTGGCATTTCAGTCTTCTTTCCTTTGAACTCAGGCCCTGTCAATTTTATATTGCTTTCAGGAAGTTGCACTTTTGGTAAAGAGACATCAAATTTGGGCATTTTAAATTTGCCTCCTTCCATCTCAGGAACTTCAGTTCCCCCCTCAAATTTCCCTTTGGGAACAGAAATATCAATGTCTGGCATTTCAATCTTCTTTCCCTTTATTTCTGGGCCTTGAACGTTGATGTGGCCTTCTGGGAGATTGACCTTTGGCAAAGAAACATCAAATTTTGGCAATTTGAATTTACTTCCTTTTAGGTCAGGTCCTTCAACATCTAAATCAGCCTCAAATTCTCCACGTGGAATTGAAATGTCACCTTTAAGTTCAGGTCCTTCGAATGTGCGGATCAATTCCTTTAGCTTTCATTTTAGGCATAGCAAGATCTACTGATGGCACGTGCATTCTTGCACCTTTACCCATATGTCCATCCACGTCAACGTCTCCTTTTAGGTTTCCTTTTGGAAGAGAAATATCAAGAGCTGGCATGGACACATTGCCTTCTGGGAGGTTGACTTTGGGAAGGGACACATCAAACTTGGGCATTTTAAATTTGTGTCCCTTTAACTGTGGGCCCTCAACATCAAGGTCAGTGTCAACGGATGGCAAACTTAACTTTCCACCTTTCATTTCAGGACCCTCAATGCTGACATCTACATCTGGGGATTTCACTTTTGGGAGTGAAACGTCACCTTCAATGTTGGGAATGTCAACACCAAATCCCTTTGATTTGATTTTAGGTAGAGAAACATCAAATGACGGCAGGTGAAACTTTCCTTCTTTTCCACTTTTGCCATCAATTTCAAACTCCACATCAGTCTTTCCTTTTGGAAGTGAGACGTCAACACTTGGCATTTTGATGTCCCCCTTCACACTTGGCCCTTCCACATTGGCATCAACTTTTGGAAGGCTTATTTTGGGTAGAGAAACATCAAATTTTGGCATTTTGAATTTGCCTCCTTTTACATCAGGCGGTTCAACATTTATTTCTCCCTCCATCTTTCCTTTGGGAAGTGAAATGTCAACAGCTGGCATGTTGACTTTTTCTCCTGTAATATCAGGCCCTTTCAGATTGATTTCAACATCAGAAGCCTTTACTTGAGGCAAGGAAACATCCAGTGAAGGCATATTCAGTGTTCCACCTTTAATTTCTGGGGGCCTCAATTTCTGGTCCTTTAGCTTTTATTTTGGGAAGTGAGATATCAAGTGAGGGCATATGAAACTTGTTTCCTTTGCTGCCATGTCCTTCGATTTCAATTCCTCCAACTGCTTCTCCTTTTGGGAGTGAGACATCAATGTCTGGCATTTCAGTCTTCTTTCCTTTGAACTCAGGCCCTGTCAATTTTATATTGCTTTCAGGAAGTTGCACTTTTGGTAAAGAGACATCAAATTTGGGCATTTTAAATTTGCCTCCTTTTCCTCCAGGGACTTTAATTTCCCCTTCACATTTCCCTTTGGGAACAGAAATATCAATGTCTGGCATTTCAATCTTCTTTCCCTTTATTTCTGGGCCTTGAACGTTGATGTGGCCTTCTGGGAGATTGACCTTTGGCAAAGAAACATCAAATTTTGGCAATTTGAATTTACTTCCTTTTAGGTCAGGTCCTTCAACATCTAAATCAGCCTCAAATTCTCCACGTGGAATTGAAATGTCAACTTTAAGTTCAGGTCCTTCGATGTCGAGATCAACTCCTTTTGCTTTCATTTTAGGCATGGCAAGATCTACTGATGGCACGTGCATTCTTGCACCTTTACCCATATGTCCATCCACGTCAACGTCTCCTTTTAGGTTTCCTTTTGGAAGAGAAATATCAAGAGCTGGCATGGACACATTGCCTTCTGGGAGGTTGACTTTGGGAAGGGACACATCAAACTTGGGCATTTTAAATTTGTGTCCCTTTAACTGTGGGCCCTCAACATCAAGGTCAGTGTCAACGGATGGCAGACTTAACTTTCCACCTTTCATTTCAGGACCCTCAATGCTGACATCTACATCTGGGGATTTCACTTTTGGGAGTGAAATATCGCCTTCAACATCAATATCCTTTGGTGTAAGTCCCTTTGGTACAGTTGACGTCATATTTGGAATAGAAATGTCAAAGTCAGGCATTGTGAACCTTCCATCTCCACCAACATAAGAGGTCATGTCCACGTCTCCAATCCCTTTTGCCTTTGGCAAAGACACGTCAACAGTAGGTTGGCTGAATTTGTTTTTATTTTTTCTATCAAGACTGATTGATTCAGACTCATGCAATGAGAAATCAACTTTTGGAATAGAAATGTTTGGGCTCTCTACCTCATCTGAATGTCTGGTGTTTAAATCAACATCTGTCACTGGCATGTTTACGGTAGGCAATTGGGCCATAATTTCCCCCTTTTTTTGATCTCCTGAGAGTGAGACATTGATGTCAGTCTTTTCTTTCACTTTTGGTAAAGAAATATCACCGACATGGATTTGACTACTTAGGGCTTTTCCTGGGAGATCACCTTCAGCCTTCATTTTCGCAAGGTTTTCATCAGTTTCAATTCCTTTTTGGGGGGGTAAGACATCATTTTGAGGCATAGCTTTTGCTTGTACTTTAATGGCACCATCAATTTCATCTGAATGACGTGACAGCCGAACTCTGGGCAGTTTTAATTTCGGCATTCTGAGCTTTGCATCCCCTTTGCTCATGCCTCCTTCAACTTCTGCCACAGATGCATCCTGACCAGCTGTTCCTTCGGCGTCAGGTTTACCAACTTTAATGTCTGTTGTTTTCTTCATACCACTCTGTCCTGAAGGAAATGCAAACTCCACATCAGGTGTATTCATTTTAATATCTCTATTGTCTGTGTATTTATTACCAGACAAATTTAACTCTACTGATGGCGGCGTGATGGTCACACTCGGAGTCTTCAACTTCTCCGCTTCAGCATCTAAAGATGGGCTTGACTTGGAATGTTTGGTCTTGGGAAATCTTATTCCAAACTTTTGCCCCTTTTCTCTAGTGTTCACTGAAGATCCAGAAATTTCACATGGAGAGACATGTCCCTGTACTTGCCCTATTTCCATTTCCCCACTTGGCTTTGCTCCAGCATTTGTCTTTGTTTTCATTGGGGGAAACCTTGGAAAATGAAGATTTAATTTAGCGTTTTTCAAATAAATAAATAAATAAATAAAAATCTTTAACTGTCTAAAGCTCAGAATTCAGAAGATACAAAGTGTACCTAATCTTCCTTTTTGCCTTTCCCCCAGGAACCGCTCCTTCTGCTTCAACCTTTATTCTTCTCCTCTGTTTAAATGTGGGGAAAGCAAACTCCACATCCACACCCCCTGACTCAAGCCTGGGGGGTATCCCCTCGATCACCAGCTCCTCTCTGCGCTTTTCCTTTAGCCTTTTCAGACCAAAACGACCCCCTCTCTTCTTTTTGGCCTTAAACGGCTTACTACCTTTGACACTCTGAAATACAGAGAAACAAGAAATTTACTACTTTATGATGCAGTAGATTACTCCTAAAATTAAAACTCAAAGACTAAATAGTACAGTACAAAAATGTCATAACAAAATATACTGTGCATAGTTTGAGTCTGTAAAAAACACTTCATTGAATGAATTAACAGTTGCCAGTTCAGAAAATTATTCCTTACCATCTTGGTCAGTTTGGGTTTAGGTCCTTTGACCTCCACACTGGGAACACAAGGTCGCATGCTGACCTCTGCTCCAGGGATGGTCCGTTTCAGCTCAAAACTGACTTTATACGGTTCTGCACATTGAAGGATTTTCAGAGCATCTTCATACTTTACATTTTCAAAGTAGACCTTGGCACTCAGCAGCTGGTCACCTTCATGCAGAAAAACATTAGAATTTAATGTATGTAGGGCCTGTATAACGGTTTATAGTAATAGTAATAAACAGCAGACCCGTAACACATTCTCTAAGCTTAGTGATGGTTGTAGTCATGCTAGGGGGACGTTTTTGTTAAAATCTATTTTAAAAATACATTTGCAAAGTATTGCACACACTGGAGAAAGAAGTTTGTGTGTGCGAACTGACTTCTGGAATAATGTCTGCCCAATAGTACACAAAACAATCATTCATCTTTACTTTTAAAGCTGAGAATGTTTGACAAACATGCCTCTTAAATGAGCCAGACGTAAACGTAGGTACCTTCCTTGAGACTGAGATGTTTAGCAGCTGGTGAGTCTTTAAGAACGTCTTTAACAAAGATTCCTTGCTGTCCTCCTCCGGTCACACTGTAGCCACTGGCTCCAGCTTCTGCGTCTGTTTTCACCACAATTTCCACCGACTTTGAGACTTCCTCCACGTTCTAAAACACAAGAAATCATTCCGTTTTAAAGGAGGTACAGCCTGCAGTTAATACAATCTGGTTACATGTGCTCTTTTTTGTGACAGGACTTTAGGTTCCTGCTTACTCTCTGTTCTTCTGTAGGCTCTGCGTCCATCTCTGGTGCAGCTAGTTGGCAGGTGGACTCTCTAAATTGGCTTCTCTTCTTACTCAGTACCTGCTTCAGCTCTGCATGGAGCTTCTCTTTCTGGACCTGCAGAATGCACGCAATCATTTTTGTAACACATTTCTGTCATCTAACTCAAACCTGCAGGTGCCGCTCTTGCGTGGCCCGAAGTAGCACGATGTTGCTTTACAAAAACCTAAAGTGCAAACTTTGTTTTTTTTTCTTTTTACATGAATGTGGGTCACCTGCGCCTGATTTTTGTTGCCCATTTTTTATGCAGTGGCTGGCAGTTGACGGCTGTAGCGTGAAAAGGCTGTATCTGCTGAGCTAGGTTGTTGCTGATGTGGTGGACAATGACCTCACCACGTCAGCGTTGGGCTATTGTGATTCACTTTGTGAGAGGGCGGTGGGTGTTTGGGTCACAAGGTCGGCAACAATGCTGTGTTGACTTTTCCAAAAAGATCTGAAGAACAATGCAGTTCAACAGTTTCTGTGCATGCCAAGAACTTTCAGGGTCCTCAGATCACTGTTGCAGCATCCGTTTTTTTGGTTCCCTTAACCTGTTTGTGTGCTTGGACTTCATTGAATGTGTAAATGAAATAAAGACTTCAAGGATATTCAGACTTCAAGAACATGCACGTTTGGTCTCTGTTTTGTGCGGGTAAGCGTGTTTGTGTTACACTGACCAGTCTCTCAGGGCTCTCCTGTTCGTCTGTGGTACTGCTGTGATGAGGGTTGCGCTGCGAGGAGGAGGGGGATCTGTGAGAGGGCGGCGACCTCTTCTTGTTTTTCACCTGCCCACATAACAGAGGATAAAGTCAAGCTCATGCGCAAAGCTTGTGTGTCTGCAGTCGCTCGCACACACACCAATATAAACCAGAGTGCTTTTAGAGTGCTGTTTATTCTAAAGAACTAAATTCCAGCCTAGAATTTATCATTATAAAACACAATATAATCCTTAGTAAATGTATTTATGGAGATTGCTGAAATTGCACATCGACAGACACCCATTTTCTTATGAACCCATTGAAAAAAAGTGTTTAAATAGTGGCTATTGTCAGCCGTGATGGACATTTAAGAGGTTTGGCAGCAGAGGAAAGGAAAGAGAGCAAATAGGAAGAAAAAAACCCAAAGTGCAGCAACAATTATCACAATGTTTGGTATACTTACAGCTGGATCTCTGGTGTGACTAAAAGCATGGCTGTCATCTGGATCTCTATCAGAATCTGAAAAGAAAAAAAAATATACATTTATATTGACAGACATTGACAGAATAAGGACATTTTTGAGTGGTGAGGACATATCGGCAGGTTTTACAGGTAAATTTAGGATTGGGTTTAGGTTAAGGTGAAGAGCTACTTTTCGACGAAGTACTTCATGGTTTGGTTTAGGGTTGGGGCTAATGTTGAGTGTCCTCACAAAGATAGCATTACAGATGTGTATGTGTGGTAGTTGCAGACATGTAGTGTGTCAGCAAGGATGCCGTGCATGTTTGAGTGGGTATCTGGTATCTTAGAGGTCACAGAAACACATAACACACATTCACGGCTGCCCAGCTATCAGTATTTATTCATAGAAAAGGGAGTGGCACCTTGAGAGAACAGGTTTATACAAGTGGGATAATATGAGCAGAAAATACTAAAGCTCCCTCCGCTCTGTTCGTAGAGATAAGAAAATAAAATCCTGTGGAGGTTTAATATTGCAATAACCTTTAATCATAATCCCAAACTGAGGCCTAGCAACACTAACAACACACTTCTACGCAACAGCGTGCCTTGGAAGAGATAAGTAGCAAAAGGACTGGCAGGAGGAAAATGAAACGACTAATCCAAGAAGACAATTCCAGGAGCATTATTCCAAGGCAAGAAAGCCTCCATGAACATTTAGAATCCAGTCACCGAAGAAGCCGGTCAGCACACAAAGTGTCAAACCTTTCGTTAATGACACGGAGGTGGGGCCCAGACGGCACACGTCATGACGGCTGCCTTTCATTAACATGGTGTCACAAGATGTCAAATATTGACGCTTTTAACTCCAACAACTACAACTGCTTGTGACAGACAGGCTGCAGCAGGTGGAGGAGGAGGGGACTCTCTCTGGATGCAGCTGGGAAACGGAGGAATGGCAGAGAGGAGGAGGAGGAGGTGAAGATCTGAAATGCCCTGCAGAGCTGTCTTATTATAGACCAGACTCACACATCTGCATACTTCCACATGCATGACAAGTGCCCCCTAGTAAATATGGATCATAGCAGGGCGGCTTTGCACCCCCCCACCCCCAAATGTTGGCATGTAGACATAATCAGTGGTCAACGAAAACTTCTTTACAAAATAATCTATGGAAAAAAACATTTTTGGAGTACTGGATAAAGAAGGGGATATTTTTAAAAAGACCGTCTGTCTGTCATTGACTCATCATGGGCTCAACACCAGAGAATAAGGCAGCTGAAGACCTGTCGGTTCCGTCAGCAACTCCGAAGTCTGTCTAGCAGCAGCTGGATTAAAGTATTTAACCTGACACAGATGGCTTGGTGAGGTCACAGAGTGCTAAAGCAAACATGAGTCCTGCCACCAGACATTTCGTTCCATATTCCACTGCAGATTCTTGCAGCATCTTCATAAAACAGGTGGGCATATTTAAATATTGAAAATGTTGCAAGACTGCAACATTTCTCTCCAGTAAACTTTTCATATAATTCTCCAACACACTAACCAGAGACCTGAAACACAATATACACAATTTTGCTCTATAACATCTCTACTGTCTGCGAATGGAAACCAAAACTGAAGAGTTGTTGTTGTGATGGGAGAGTCTAAGCATCAAATTCCACAAAGGTTCCACATGGTCGCTTCTGTTTTACAGATTTTTTCATTTTACAAATGTGACATTGTAAAGTATTTTTGGACTGAAGGTCAACAGAGGTCAGAAAATATTCTTTTCCCTGGCATATTTCCACAGGAGTACACTCAGCCAGGAAATATCAATTCCACAATGGGTGGTAGCCTGAGTGCAAAACACAACTCTTATTCCAAATACTTTTATGACAAAGACAACAGCAGAGGAAGGAAACCATTTCTATTTCGGTCCCAGACTGGCTCATTAGTTCCAAAAAACAAACTCAAAATCACCGGAATCTTTAGTGAGCGGGAGCCGTGAACTCCACGCACTTTATGAAGAAACTGTTTCCCTCTAAGAAGTGATCACATTTCTTCCATGGGAGCGAATCTAAAAACACAAAACATTGTGATTTGTACAGAAAAACACGGGTAAGTGATGAGGCGGAGCTGGATCCAAGAATCCAGGTATCCGAGTATATAACTGTGATAAAGGTTTGTCACCTCTTTGTAGAATCATTTGGCCAAAGCTGCAACATGAGATAAAAGCCAGATGACTGTAAATCAGAGGACAACCACTCACTTTCACATTCCTCCTGACACAAAGCTGCTGAGGGAGGGAGCGGGTCTTAGTGCCAGGACAGACACAATACTCAGCGGGAAGTTCTTCCTCCACTGCTGAGGAACCACATAAGACCAGGGGTCAGGGAAACAAATGTTGAAGCTGCTCAGATTTCCTGCTCGTAGCAGCGCCTCATTTACAGGAACAAGTTGTGCATCTGCAGCAGCTGCTCTGCCCTCTGAAACGCTCTTCATCGTTTGGTCAGTGGTGGGCCAGAACTAGGAACTGTCTGCACCCCAGGGGTGTCTCCAGGACGCTTGAGACATCAGATGGACAAAACAAGACGCACCCACAGACAAGAGCCGCTTGGCAGGAAATGCCTCCGAGTAAACAGGAAAACCTAAAACCATATTTTATCACAAGATCACCTGATTTCTCCTAGGAGGATGGAAACAACTCCCAACATTTTAGGAAAAATAAAAAAGAAGTAAACAATACACCAAACTCCCGGTGACATTCGTGTTTGACACCATGGTTTACATGAGTTTTCCTTCCTTGAAAACCTTCTGGCTCTCTGTGCGAGCTGAGGGAAGTGTGCCCTCAAACGTACGTCACGCCCTGTTTCCTCACCAGGGCTCCCTCCTGAACCGCTCCATCTTCTCTTGACCCCATGTCCTGGTCTAAAATTACCCACACCCACACGCCCAATCGCTACCACTCCGAAGTTTGTCCCCGGGAAGCTGCTCCCAAGCCTTTTTTCTGTATTTTACCGTTTTCTATTTTCTTTTATCTGCTGCTGCACAAGAAAAGGGAATTGTATAATATTATCCTGACCACTACAAAACCCTGTCAACCATTCCAGGGTACTACAGAATCAGCGGACGGCTCTGTCCAGGAGTTATGCAAGTGGCTGCCACATAGCTGGGCTGTTTTGGCGGCAGGGGTCAGAATATAAACTCTGGGGTGTGTGCGCGCCGCAGCGGAGTTGGAATCAGGAGGAGAACAGATCCTGTGACCATCACACAGCAGCTGTTCCTGCTAATAATACTGAGATGGGGGGTATTTGTAATGACTGCACATTGCCACCAGCAGCTCTGCTCCGCAGCGCCGTCGGAACCAGTTGAGGTGCTGGTAAACAATCTGGATTTCGTACTCATCTCCTCCAGTCCTGATCTAAAGCTCGAGTCAATGCAGATGCAATGTTCCTTTCAGTGTTCTTTAGACCCAGGTCCAACTGCAGACTCCTCCAACTGCAAATAGCTAGCATAAACCTCCGTCAATGCCCAACTGTGTGTAAGCAACAACTGGCATGTTGGAATAGACAACTGTCCGATTAAACTGGCTTTGCTTCCAGACAACACGCTGTTGTTGTGCTCTCCAACGTCAGCACTGTGGAGGCTGCAGGCGGTGGTATCAGCGGTTTTGCGTAGCGGCAGAGGGGTATTTTCAGGAGTTTAAAATACAACATTCAAACAGGGTATAGACACTTTTAAAGCCAAGATTCCATGTGTGAGCCCACTTCCAGGAAATCCTGCTAATACCTGCTGGGCTGTCAGTGCCAGAGCCTTTATCCATCCGCATCCATCCATCCTACCTTAATACTCTGCCCCAGCGTGCTGCCTCCAGAGCTTCCACAATCACAGCGTTCCACCTGCAGCAGCTACAACTGGATCTCAGTCTCTCTCCTTTTATTGTGCGTCTGACTGTCTCTTTCTCGTTTCCTGTCTGACCTCGGGTCTCCTCTGCTGTTTCCCTTGCTTTTTTTCCTTTTTTAATCGTTTCCCTCCTGCCTTTCTTTAGCTCTTGTCACCATCCAGCCTGTTGTCCCCCTCACTGAGGTCCCGGGCCTGGCTCGGGCCCTTGCCATGTCCCGGGCAGAAGCATTGAGCCACCTGATTGGTTGGCAGGCTAAAAGATGCCCCATATTAGGGCAGAAGGAGGCGGGGCCCCAACTAGAAGTTTATGACAGGGTGTGTTTTTCAGCCTCTTTTCCTTTTCCTGTCAATATAATATCAATTCCTAATGGAATTGATATTATATTTCTATTATATTTTTTAATCCTGGATCAGAACAATTTAGTAAACATTTATAATGCAGCTCAGTGTAAGTTTTAAATTATTCTTCTTTCATGTTATAAATATTTAGGAGGAAAAATGATAAGAACAATAAAAATAATATTCTTTATCAACAGAGATGAGGGCTGTTTGTGATTTAAATAATGATCAGAGAAGCATTATTCAGGAGAGGATCTGCTAGTGTCAGTTAAGAGACTTAACGTGAGGGATGAAGAAGGCAATAAGAACTCGCGAGGCTGTGACAAAATGAACTCACCAGAATGAGTTGAGATGTGTTTAGAGGTTATTTTTATCCCAGCAGCTCAAAATAGTAACATCAGGCAAGAGATCCTGTTGTAGAGAAAGTGTGGGAACAGCTGCCGTTTGGAGTTTAACAATGTGCGTGTGTGTGTGTGTTTGTGTGTGTTTGTGTGTGCTAGCTTAATCTCCAGGACAGCCTTAATACTCATTCTATTCTGTCCGTATTTACTTGCTACAGTGGTGTGTGCACGCTGTACCGAGGCCACATCGACCTGTCAGGAAGAAGGAGGTAAAGTGGGATACAGGGAATAGAGTTGATTCCCGTGTCTCCGTACGGATGATCCAGCCATTCCTCCATCAGCTAACAGAGTCATTGTTCTGCTCCAGCTCAGCACAAAGCCTGAATTTACCCAGGAGATAAACCTAAACATGGGCTGAGCAAAAAGGCACGTATTCACCGGAATGGTGGAACGTATTCCGCGGATGTCTAATATTCAGACATTAAACACCTGTCTGATGGTCTGTCCCTCACTGACGTGATGCCAGAACAGCTTTGGCCTGCCGAGACACACGCAGGGGTCCTCTGAGGGCATCCTGCGCTTCCTGGCATGGAGATACTGGCAAAGGACCACTTCCCCTCCCGCTGATAGATATAGCTTCTGTTTGATCCGGGGTGCCGTGACTTCCTGTCAGTGCTGGGATCTATGGAGTCTCTCTAAGGAATCTCGGGTCAAAACTACAAACCTAATCCTGACTTTTAAATAGCATCCAGGTTTAAGATGCTAACATTGCGGTGCTGGGGAGGGGTGTGAGGGTCGGGGTTTGTGGACGAAAGAGCGCTGGGGTGTGTTGATGGGCACGGAGGGATCTGCATGCACGGTGGACACGGACGACAAAGTCCCACAGTGTGTGTGTGTGTGAAGGTGTGTTCTCTCGTAATGCCTCACAAACAGATATTTCTGGACTGAAAGGAGGGAGCATCTCCGAAAACATTTTCATGTAGATAGATTTCTACACTCAAACACAAACGCAGCCTTGAAACAGCTTCAAACAGGAAGGAGGTTGCTTGAAATTGGACGCAAACGGCTGTTTTCACTGACGCTTCCTGCCGACTTCGCCGGGACCTGCAGCTGAACGACCCCCCTGTGTGCTGACCTGACTTCTTCATGTTATTAGAACCGAATCTGAGGCCTTTGCTCCTGATACACAATCTACATGTGTATGTACGCGTGCACTAACTAGAATCGAAAAGATGGCGTGGCTTTGAGTGAGGTTGCAGCTTTTCCCTTTGCATTTAAGTTGTTTGTAAGACGTTGATTTCTTTTTTAATGCTAAAGAACCAGTTACTAACTTGGCTGCATTTTGTATTGCACTTTAACCAGAGAAGTTGTAAAAGTGCTGAACTATTTCCAAATTTGAAGACTTTTTTCAGTAATTAGTGCCATTTTGATGACACTTTTATCAACATAAAAACTTCTCCCCTAAAGTAGCCATGATGTACAAAAATTAAGAATAACTATTCAAAGTATACTGACAAACAACTACATGCACAGTTTTTCCACAACCACACAGCAGAATCACACCAGCAGACCCTCAGACCTCATCAGCCATTCAGCATTTAGAAGAAATAAATTCACCTGTGTAAGTTAGAGAGGGACTATGGGGCGATGCTGCTGGATAAATGCGTTTGCTAACCTCCACACACACCAAAACACACTGACTCATCCTGACCTGCGCTGGAGGAAGGTGTCCAGGTGACTCTGAATATTCCACGCAGACACTCACACATGGTCAGCAGCAGCAGGAGGTGCGTCGGTGGAGGAAAAGCCCCCGTGGAACAGCCCAGGGGCGGTGGGGCCGAGGGGCCGAGGGGCCGAGGGGCCGGGAGCGCCGAGCAGCACAGGCGGGTCAGCCAGGTGATCTGAGGTGATCCGGGGAGCAGGCTGCTCTCTCGCTGTGGAACACAGATTAAAAGAAAGCAAGGGAGCGGAGAGCTCCTGTGCTCAGAGAGAGAGGGGAGGATGGACGGACGGATAGAGGAATGGGTAGGGAAAGAGGGGAAGTGATCAGAGAGAGAAAGCGTAAAAACAGAAGAGCAGGACCGTCTCTCACGTGTGTGTACATCCCAACATGTGGACCACAGAACTTTTTTTTTTAACCAACTACCAGAGGAAGAGGTGCGTGCGCGTGCATGTGCGTGTGTGTGTGTGTGTGTGCATGAGGCGACAGCTGTGAGACAGGGCAGAATAGAGGTGCATTAACACTAGTGGACAGTCAGCAGTTTGCTGCGGGCCCGTGTAAAGCCCTGCTCCATTGTCTGCAGCGCTGCAGGCTTTAGCTGTGGCCCAGCAGGGCCTTGTTACTGGGCTTAGTGGGGCTGGACACTGGATACCAGTCAGACACAACCGCAGCCAGCACACTTCCAATCGGACATCACAACTCCTGCTGTTTTTGCTGATGGAAAATGAATTCATTGTTTCCAACTCTTTTAAAGGCCGGGATCAGGAAAACGAGACACGGATACAATCTTGATGCTAAAAAAATAAAATCAAACACTCTTTTCTAGGTGGAATGAATAAAGTTTCAAGACCTCACAAGTAGATGCTTTTTACTGCTATTTTAATATTGTGGTGTTTTCCACCAGATTATTTTGGTTATTCAGATCACCAAAATACCCATCTGTTGTCTAAAACTACACAAAACCTAATAACAAAGAACTAATTGAAAGCTTTGGTATCTGGATGTTGAAACAAAAACCACCAGGTCACGACAAACGCCGTAGGTCCATTTTTCCTGCAGAACCTCGCACACACTCTTCAGGAAGAAGCCACAGCCACCAAAGCATTGCATCAATGTTTATGAATATGTGCAGAAACACCGGCTCTGGCGTGCCCCGCAGGTTTCACTGAGTGGAGGGCTTTGGACGATTACCAGCTGGACAGAAATAACCTTCAGGGTCGGGCGCTGCTGCATTCCACGACCTCCTGGACGACACTAAATAGCTCACACACCAAGTGACATGGTGGAGATGCGGATGGTGGTGGTGTGTGTGTGTGTGTGGGGGCAGGAGACACAGAAAGTGACAGAGATATAAAAACTATCCGTGATTCGGTGAAGAGATAGTTAACTTTGATTTAACTGACGTTGAAAGATAACCCTCTTTTTTCAAGCGTCGTGTACGTGCGCCAACATCGCCACCTTGTGTTCAAACGTGTTACTGCAGCTATAATGACCACGGGAAATTCAACTTCCTCAAATTCCCTCTCCCCTTTTCTCTATTTATACTTTTCTTTTTAACAACCATGACGTTTAGAGCAAGCATAAAGCATAAAATGCTGGTCCCATTATTAGGTGTGGTCCCGTTATTAATTTCAGATGACCTGGAATGGTTCTGGAATGCGGACCTACTGTGGGAGCGGAGGCCCTCAGGGACCCCCAGAGGGTGTCCCCCACCTCAGGAGCGTCCGGATGCCAGAGCAGAGGAGCGTGACGAAGAGTTTCCTCTCTTTGATCTGCGTCAGAGGAAAGCGCTTCACGTTAGGAGTAAAACAAAATATGTTTTCTTTTTCTCCTACCTTCATTCCTGCGGTGATGTCCTTATTTGGCCAGAAAGCCGTGACCTCTCGGGCAGGACGAGGAGCTCAGCGGGACTGTGGTGGCATGTGCAGGAGAATCTGACCCACTGTCCCCTCGAAGAGGAGGATCTAAGACGATTCAACGTGCACAAAACAAGACTTGCGGAGCAGGAAGGACACACTAGTTGTGTTTTCCAGACACACAGAACATTTATCTGATGAAATTTGTAAAATGTGGCCTTTAGAAAAACAGAAAAAAAAAAATCTACTTGTCAAATCGCTAAAAAATGCTGGTATGGCTATAAAACCTTTATAGGGTTAAGAGCAAGGAACATAATTGCAAATGCTGCAGGTAGAAAATGCCCTTTATTATGTAGTTGCCATGACAACCACTGGACAAATCTGCGGTTGAAAACGGTCCACACGGTGGAAGTGACCCTGGTTCATCCTGTTCAGCTATTTCTGCAAACATTCATTTGACTGAGTGGAATTTCAAAAGCTTGTCCTGTTACCAGTAGGAGGCAGCAGCAGAGAAGCGTCATTTTCTCTGTCACGCTTTGGGAAAATCTCCCGATTGACCTTCAAAGTCCAACGCGTCATACGCCTTGTACTTCCGGACCAGCGACGGTCGCTGGTCTGACTGGTGTATCGCCCAGTCTGCAGCGCTGCCTGGGACAACCTAGGGACACAGGTCTTTGGCGTTGGAGTGCTGGGAGAGAGGAGTGCTGTAGGCAGAGTCCCAGTCCCGCTCAAACACAGCCCTCAGCTGGGACTGGACCGTCGTCTCTGAGGACGGAGCGGAGCTCTGGTTGACAACTAGCGCCGATCCTGCTGTGTTCACAAAGTAGTCACCTGACCAGTTAGAGGTACCTGAAAAAGGGGAAGAACCACCCGTTCAGCGCTGCGAAGCTCTATAATCTGCGTGTGCGGCACGCGTAGCCGTACCTATATAGGCTACCCTGTCGGTAACCATGTACTTGTTGTGGTTGACTCTGGCGAAAGGAATCTCTTTCTGCTCGGGGCTGGCAGGCACCACAAAAAGCCTCTGTGGAAGGTACACAGCGTTAGCGGAGGAAGGCTGCAAACCCCACACTTCCCCCGCAGACCCCGGGGCTCCTCCATATTGGTGTGCGCCGAGGACCGACACACTGTTAGCCTCCGTAGCTACATAGCTGGCCTTTATTCTCCTGTTGCTCTGTAATGAGGTGGTTTAAAGGAGGTGAATGTAACAATCAGGTTTACAGGCGATATAAACCGGGCTGCACTAAACAAACAACATGCTGTCAGCAGGGAGCAGTTATCTTCATAGAGAATTTTATCAGAATGACAGCTGTGATCAGAGGAAGCTGCACCACCATCAACTATTCTAGATAACAACAATGAAAGTGTCCTACTGACACCTGCTGCTTGGCAGAACTCGGCATTTTATTACAGAACGTGCGGCGTAACACGGATACAGACCAGAAAGCCGAGCCTGGCCTGGACGGAGGAGAAGCCACCTACCACCTGGATGTCCAGTTTGCTTTTGAGGTCGTAAACGGAGGCCAGAGACTTGAGGAAGGGAAACATGAGCGGCTGGGTGCTGGCCCAGCAGCTGATCAGCAGGCGAACCTTGACCCGCTTCTCGTACGCCACCCTCCTCAGCTGGGTGTCGATGTCCGCCCAGTACCTGCAGGAGCAGCCGCGCGCCCAGGCGTCAACACAAGGACGACCTTCGGGTTTTACACCGGCAGCCGAATACGAAAGCGAGTCTTCTTCGCTTGTACCTTTTAGGGTGCGAGAACTCCATGGTGGGGAGGTAGTTCATGACGGCGATGTAAATGAAGCTCCGGGCGTCCTCCATGACGCTGAGGATGGACTGGAGGTCCTGAGTCCTGCCAGCTGCACAGAGCGATGGAGGGGAGCTCTGAGCGAAAGGGGAAGCAGATGTGGTTCTGCAGCAGATCGCACAGGGTTGCTTCCACAAAGTAAGAAAGGTCTTACAGACAGATAGACCCTGGAGGGCGTGTTGTTGAGTGGCAGCTGCAGGGGCGTGTCCTTGTTGTAGCGGGTGGTGAATCGGTCCGGCCACGGGGACGGGACGGACTGACTGGCGCCCAGGAACCAGTAGGCCTCAAAGATCTTCCCCAGGTCTGCCGCCAGGCAGCTGCAGTTGTAGATGGCGGTGCCCAGCTCTTTGACCTACACACACAACCAGCCTGGTTTTACTACAACAAATATAAAATATAAACACACACCGCAGTCGTGTGTGTGTGTGTGTGTGTGGGTACCTGTGTGAGGGACCTCCAGTCCATGTTGGCACTTCCAATGTAAACGTGCTTCTTATCTACGATCCAGAACTTTGTGTGAAGGACGCCTGAGGTGAGATCTCTCATGTTGACTGTCCGGATGTCAGCTCCTGGGATATTTTTCACACGTTTCAGAAAGCGACACTGATTTCAGCAAGCAAGTACAGCAAAACTGTCAACTCATTAGAAATGAAACGCACCACATTTATACAGTCTCCACTCGACTAGCAGGAAGGGGAAGCGGTTTTCACCGCAGCATAATTACACCGACGGTGAAAGCGACACTTTGGAGGAGTGAAAAACGCTGAGGCGTCAGTGTACCAACAGCTAAAGTCACCTGAGTTGTTGAGGAGCCTGAGGTCGTCGTTTTTACGCCCCACAGGGGTGTTCACTGCGATACGAACGGACAGTTTCCCCGAGAGCTGAGCTAGCCTCTTCAGAACGGTCTCTCCCTGAGAACAAAGTAAACCGTGCCGTCAAGACTAGACAGATCCTCCGGAGGTCTGATCCCAGCTGACCTGTTCGGCTGTCGGCTCCTGGGTGCCGGTGTCGCTGTTGGTGAGGGTCCAGTAGAAGGAGGCGATATCAACGCTGCTCCGAGCCTCGTTCATGAGAGCCAGCCAGGCCTGGAAGATGGAGGGGTGAGCGGTGCTGGAGTTAAACTGCAGACCTTCAGGGATGCTCTCCACCAGAACAATGCTGAAGAGGAGAAAGAGAAGAAAGGAAAAGAAGGGAAACCTGCCGAAGAGCTGCGCAGACAACATCTGTGCTTCGTCTCTGTGCTTACTTGCAGGGGTCTGAGCAGGTTTGGGGTTGGCCGAGGCTGCTGCTCAGGGATGGGTGGAGGAAAGGAACCTTAGGGCTCAGGAAATGGTAGCTGGCCATACAGACCAGCAGCAGCGTGGCCAGAGCGATGAGAACAATTACACATCTGGAATACTGGAGAACACAAGAGCAGCATGTGAAGTTAAGGATAAAGATCAGGTTAAAGATCACCAGTTCTGGAGTTGATGGCTTTTCTTCGCCAGTGTCTGGTTTGTGTCTGTGACGTACAAACTGAGCCTTCCTGGCGTGCTCCTGTCTCCTCCGCAGCATTTCGTCCAGCTGGCAGCAAAAAAAAAAGATTAAAAAAAGTATTGATCAGGTAATGAACTGTTAGACTGATCGGGCATTTACAGATATTCTTGTCCAAGATCCAAAGCAAACGCACTTTAAGCTTAAAAATAAGCAATGATGATTTCCAGAGGTTTGTAAACCAGCTAATACTGGCAAAGAGATTGTTCTTTTGAATATAATCAATTCAAATTCCCTAAATGTCATTGTAACACACTCACACTTACTCTAATTGCAAATAAGTGTTTCTATTTTTTAAAAAAGGAATCCAAAATTAAAAATAAGCTTGGTCAATTTAAATAAAACATTTAAAGGCTTCTTACGGGAAAGTAAGAAATATCTGTCTTCATCTTTACAATGGTCCAAAATATGGAAGATCCAGCGTCAACCGGATGGATTCTCTGTCTCTGAGACCAAAACATGAACAAAACATGAAATTAAATCATTTAGTGGTGGTAAAAGTATGACAAACACCTAATATTAAGGCTGTAAAAGCAAATCATTTTTACAAAATACATTTGCAAAAACACACTCGAGTGCTGAGGGTACTTTGAAGCAAATATTACGCTTCTTGTTTTATAAAAATAGAGTTGATCTGACAAGAGCACAGATCTTCTAATCAAACAACCGTTATTGTCGTTCATCTTTGTCACACACAGTTTATACAACACTGCCTCACATAGGTGGACGGGACAAAGAGACGGCTCTAGAGGTTTCCAACACACAGGGAGAGAAAGGACAACATGCGGAGCTCAACTCTTCCACAGCCGCACACGAGCAGGCACAGACGTGGATTCCGGCTGTGCGGGCCACACAAATGGACTCTGCCAATGGAAGATGAGGTCTTGTGACTGGCCTTGGTTGATGGCTAAACACAAGAAAGGAAGTCATAAAGCCTAATGCTGACACAGGAAGTTTGACTCAGGAACATGTGAACTTCCAGACAGAACCGATACTGTGGGAGCATTATTTCCTCCTACAGGGACAAAAACACACTGAACTATCAAGACAATACATTTACTGTATTTTGGAAGACCTGGTTTTTCTACATTCCCACTCTCCAAAAAAAACCTTCCTCATAGAACTTTTCTGCTATTCTGTTGTCTGTCACAAAGGAATTGTGCCGTTCATGCACATATACACAAATTTCAAGAAAATAGTCTGAACAAAAGGAAAGCAAATACGAAATTACAATTTACAAATAATAATAATAAATAAAGATAAGCTTAGATGATTAGAAATGTCTGTTGTATATGACGGTAAATAAATGGGAATTTCAAACAGGCGAAGAGTCACAAACTAGCCGACATAACAAAACAAAAACACGCCACTTTCGACCAGTAATAAAATCATCTCACCTGTTGGTAACGTCCGGATTAAACAAAATACTGAAAAGATATGGTCTTTCCTTCAAACGATGACCGTCCTTGGGTAATTATTTGTTAAATAGAGACAGAGAAGAAACTTTTTTACGGAGTGGCTACATGTTAGGACACAAACACGGCGAGAAGGAAGGTTGGTCATGTGACTCAGAGGAGCCATCCAATTAGAGGCGAGCTCCCAGCGTGACGTAGCATATTTGGGATGGTGCTGTTCCGTATATTCTCCACAAGGCGTCGCTATTTATATTTCTGCTACAACCTCTCCACAATAAGGTTTAATAACGCGATAAAAGATGGTTCTAAAATGTTTCTTTTACACTGCCCACACTATAGCTATAGATTATCTTTTAAACAGTTTACGTTTATTAGTTTCTATTTTCCTGGAAATTTAAATTTCATTTCACAAATTAAATTTACAGCAACGAAATCCAGTTCCCCCCGGTCTAAAAAACATTTTTACATAATTTTTTACAATTGACATTACCTATTCTGTTATGTACCCGTTTTTCATAATGTGTTTCTTTTTCTTTCTTACTTCAAATTCTTCTTACAACGTTCCGCAACTCATTTTGTACAGCTACAACCTCACAACACAAACTCTGATCAAAGGGGGGCAGTATTCCTCTGCTTCTCAATAACCTGATTCCGACTGGCTGCGTCTGGAAAAATGGCTAAAATTCCCACTTGCAACAGGCGACGTCGCAAATAGTGCCATCTTCCAGCCTGTCTCCTTTATGGCAACAAAGAAGTTAACAGTGAGGACTCATGTATATCATTGTTACTTGTTTAATGTTTTTGGTAGCAACTCATTTCATAGTAAACCTGCCAAAAAGATACACGTGTAAAAAATCCTGCTGATTAGATGTTACTTCTGTAAAAGAAACACCAAGCCCATTTAATGCCCAACTACAACAATATTTACAATTTCCCCTCTATTAAACCTCACTCAGGAACATGTTCTCCCTTATGGGGCAGAATTTGGGGATTTTTGATGAATTTGTGTTTTATTAACAGGAAGTGACTAGAACCCTTACTGAGAGGACAGGTTTCGCTTCTCTCCACCTCTGCCGCAGCCATTGTTTGATTGTCTTGTGTTTACCCTTGAAGGCAATACTTTAGGCACAATAATTACTTTAATAGGGAAGTTGGCAGCTCAGCCTGTTGCAGACTGGGCTGGTCCGAGTCAGGTGTGCCGGTAGCAGGAGAAGACATCTTTCAGTGTATGCCGAGGCACCCCTGAGCAAGGTAGGGAACCCCTCAAAAGCTCTGATAGGGTCCAGCAGCCTGCCTCTCACCCAAGGGTGGGATAGGCTCCAGCAGCCTCTCCGCAACCCTGCCAGGGTAAAACTGGTTTCCTTTATTTATCACTATTGTATCATACTCTAATATGACCGACTCAGTTTGGGGAAAAAAAAAAAAACTGCATAAGAAAAATAGAAAAGATAAACCACAGAGTTCATTTGCATCTCTGGAAATGTGTGAGCCTATTAACGTCAAACAGGCCACTGTTTTCGTTTCAATCAGCAGAGCCTCAAAACGGTTTGAGCTATTTATGACTGTGTGAGCCATAAACAGCTCTGACATCACTGAACCAGGCCAGCAACAGCCAGTGAAGCGACAGTAGCCTAATAGTTTTATAGTAGCTTTGTCAGACTCACAGCCAGACCACAGAAAGATAGTTTCTATTTTCCATATCATTTCTAATCAGAATCATCCTGATTCAACTTTACTGACTGTCTAACTTATAATTAAAGAGATGTTATGTAAGGGTTTTTAAAAAAAAAAAAAAAAATCACTCTAACTCCTCAACTGGGGATTTAAAAAATATATTGCTAAATTATCATTATCGCGTAAACCAGCTATTCCCAGTTGGCTGGAATCTCCAACCCCACTGACTCATGTCCCTTCCACAAAATTAGTCATTTACTATCGATCTGTTGTTCTTCTGCATGTCCTCTCTCTCCCTCTCTCTCTCTCTCCCTCTCTCCCTCCCTCTCTGTCACGAACACACACCTTCCAGGATCTTAGGAAAGCTCTGTCGTATGTGCAGTTAAAGGATGCAGAGAAGGAAGTGGAGCGCTTACTCAAGCTGCAAAATCCAGTCAACACCCAGCTAACTGACTGACTGGTTGATTAAATGGCTGTTTGACTTGTTGGACGTCCAGGTGGAGAGACAGGTTATATCTCCCACAGCCACCACTCCAACTGTGCTGCTAACAGTAGAAATATAAATGTGACCAAATGTAAAAAAAAAAAAAAATAACTCAATAAAAAAAGACTCTTGATGTGACTAAACTTTTGGTTTCTGCCTGTTTCACCTTTAACAGCTAAAGTTATAAAATCTTGATTTCATACAAGATTGGCTAGAGCCATATATGATCCGTCCGACTTGATGAGGTTCCTGATGAAATCGTACCAGCTCTCCACTGCACTAGAGAGTAAATAAAACGGAGGCAAAATTGATTTTGTTTCTGAGCCAGGTTGCTATGTTCCCCATCCGCCTGGGGAACAGGCTGGTGGGAGCGTGGGCGAAGATGGAGAAGTGACAGCGAGGGAGAGCAGGACAGGGAACAGAGCACGCCGTTCACAGTAAACAGTTCACATAAGAAATCCAACCGTGACCAATTGTTACTTAAAATTAATAATCTGATTTGCAATTCTGTCCATTGAAAAAAAAACATATTCACAGAATCAAAGTTTGGTCCGTCTTAAATAAGAGTTGTAAATGATAGAAGCCCAAAGGGACAAAAAAAAAAAAGTTAAATTTTTTCCTAATCTTCAACAAAGACACAACAAATCAATTTCTGGAGATCGAGATTTGAAACCACTTATGAAAAAGTTTCATGCTAACCTTTTTAATGACACAGAGTGCAGATGCGATCATTTTTTTCAAAGCGTTCATCAGAAAGAACATAGCCTGCCTTTTTCAGTGGACTTTGGGGGCTTGTGTGTGTGTGTGTGTGTGTGTGTGTGTGTGTGTGTGTGTGTGTGCCAGCAGGCTGTGTAGGTAGATTAGGTCAGATAGGGCAGGTAACTGATTACCCAGTCTGGTCGAACCAGGTCTGCTTGTGCGTAGAGGAGGGGAGAAGAAGAGGGAGGTGGTCATCCTGAAATGTACCTTTATGTCCTCATTAGCTGAACCCTTAAAGCTTTCAAGTCTAAACTTCACACTCTGACCCTAAATGAGAAGGATTTCCTTCTTTGTGTTTAAAAGCGCATTTTTGTTCAGCTAAGATGCAGCAAAACAAATGGGAGTAAAGCTGTTTGAAGAGGTGAAGATTGTGCAGGTAGGACAAACAAGCTTTGGCCACCGAGGGTTTCGAATAACGACCTGCTCTTTGGTTTGAATGAATCCAAGAATTTTCTCCAACATTCCCGACACCCACATGAATTCCCTGTGCAAGGAAAATAAAATTCAGCATGAACAAGCAAAGAAAGAGAGCTCGAGGTGGAAACAAAACCGCATTAAACAGCAAAAGAACAATAAATAAATGAATAAATAGAGAATGTCGAAGGACTCCAGCACATGTTGGATGCAGTTTTTGGTGTGTTGCCTGGATAAGCTCCTGCTATAAATCAATCAGTCTGTTCAGTCTCATTGGTGAGAAGGAGGAAGTCCGGTCAGTCTGGCGGGGTTAAAGGTGAATGTGGATGTCATGGCAACCTCTTTTAGGTGAGTATCAGAGGGGTCTTATCAGTTCCCAACTTTTCTGCCTCATCCTCACATTCCATGTTCCCTGGTTGGAGTTCTGCTCGACGGAAACAGCCACGCTGCTGAAGGCTTTTTACCTGACATCTGGTTTTTGACTGTTTTTGGATGAAAATATGACATGAAGATTTCCACGGTGAACCAAACTACCAGTTTCCACCAGTACTCCCACAGATACCCTCTTGTGCTGCAGTTTTGATCTTTCCCGCCGATCACAGACAAACTATTTCACCCAGGAAACGTTTCTGTGGCACCTTGCTGTCTGCTTTTATGACTTCATCAGTCTGAATTCTTCCCTCGTCATCTCTTACATATCAACATACAGCATCAACAATACCACCGAAGGCGGACAACAAAGGTCCGGGCACCATGTTGTGTGGCCCCTCCCCCCAGAACTCACTCTGCCTTCCTTCTTATCACTCCTGGACACCCCCCCCCCCCCCACCCTTTTTACTCCTGTAGCGCTGTGCCACATTGCCACTGTTACTAATTAACCAGGACTTCCTTTTATCCAGCCCAGACAACCCCAGCGGTCACTGCCCGTGGTTTCTGATATGGCCGTACTGCCCATTTGTCTCTCAAATGCCATTGAAACAGAACATGACAAATGCAGGAATAGTACCGGAATCTCACCGTCGACACACGTCAGAAACAAAACACCAACTCGGGATTTTTCCACTAAGTGGCCGAACGAATGAGTGGCAGGTGATTTACTGGACCTGGTGTCACCGCCGTTTTGATCTGGGCGTTGATATCACGTTGAGAGAGGTGGAGGCGTTAAAAAGGCCAATGTAGGTTGCAGACAGATGCAGAGGAAAGAAAAGAAAGAGGGAGAAAATGGATGTAGGTTTTATCAGTTCCAAACAAATCAAATACCTAATGGTCCAACACACGCTTATTTCTCCACATTATAGATTATCAGTCAGGTTTAAGCATCAAGACTGTCGTCTACGTGGTCTATTTTTACTGCTAAATAATAATAAAAGAAAAACTTCACAGTGGAACTGGGAATAACAGTTGATTCCTTCAAGAAAGGGAATGACCAAGTGTGTGTGTGTGTGTGTTGAGCTCCAGTTTTTGAACACAAAGTTACAAACGCAGCGAGGAAGTCCTACACGGAACTCCGCCGTGGCTCCTGCAGGATGCCTGATGTCACATAAAAGCCTGCAGCCGGCACCTGTAGGTAGTTGGGTGTGCACTGGTGTGCATCTTACTGTGAACAGACGCCAGTGTGGATAACAAGCCTCCCTCCATCACTCCCTGTAACTGCTGATATTAATCAGGATCTGCAGAGCCTCATCAATGGGCTCCATTTTGTTTGATCTGATGTTTCTTGGTCAGTTGTAGCCTCTAGAAGCCTACCGTGACCATAACGCTCTTCGCGTCCGACTGTGTGATTCTGAGTTTTTAGACAGTTACTTCAACCCTGTTATCATTTTTTTCATATCCTGGCCCTTTCCACTCAGCCATATCGACATTAACCTGAGAGGATAAGCAAATCTTTTGCTTCTGTGACATACTGGAGGTGCAAAAACTGTGAAAGGCATGTGCCTACTCGATAAGATTCAGGTTTCCTCGGTGCCTGAATGATAAAGGCTCGGGCTGAAGTAAAGGAGCTGGGTGAAGACAGGAGGCAGGCCTGAGCAATCATTAATGCAGCAGGTATGCCCCATGCTGTTATCAGCTGGCAAAGAGTCAAGTCCCAAGCTGGAAAAACAGCAAAAATATGGCTGATCATGTCGGCTTGGCTGCTGGCTATTCAGGCTGGGAGACTTGAAGGTGAACCTCTGAGGTGGGAAACGAAGGCCAACACTGGCACTCAACCAGTCTTCCTGCTTAGGCCTTTATTCTCTTTAATTCTTCTTTTGTCTTATTTTAATTTTGAGATGGTGCACACACCCAAAACCCTCTCAGCCTTGTCAATCAAACAAGGGTGGGGTTGAGGCAGGGTCACACGGAGGCTTCCAACTGATCCCATCAAAACCCATCAACTGTGGTTGGTGTGTGTGTGTTTGCACAGTGGTAAAATCCTGAAAGAACCACCCCCCACCCTTCTTTCTATTCTATAAACCCTCCCCTTTACCAGGAACCTCCCACGACACCCAGGTGTGACAGATCAGACACACACACACACACACACCCACACACATTAAAGGTATCAGCTCGTTTGTGTTCACTTCACTTTATGCAGAACAATAAAAACCGCCTGCTCTATAGTTCATGATAAATGTGTGTATGTCTGTGTGTGGTGTGCGTGCGTGCATGCATGCGTGCGTGCGTGGGTGTGTGTGTGTGTGGCCTGAGACCCCTGTCCCCGGCACTGACAGATAGAGACAGTGCTATTAGCTCAGTGCCAGGTGAGTCTGTGAGTAAACATGACAGACAATGGATCCAGCCCATCTCCTCCTGACGGCCTGGCTCAGTCAAAGCCGACTATTGTTCTGCACAACCTCCGTGTGTTTGTAGTGTGTGTGTGTGTGTGTGTGTGTGTTAGAGAGAGAGAGAGAGAGAGAGAGAGAGAAAGACAGATCTCTACTATACCGCTACAAGGTACACAGTTACTTTAATGCGCACAAAACAGGCAACAACTGTGATAGAACAAAAAAGTTGGATACATATTGCCATTTTACATTAAAATTTTAACACACTCATACACACACACACACACACACACACATGCACACTGCATCTGTAGAGCTGTAGCTAAAGGGTTATTGATCTATATATACTGTACCAACATGCCACTGAGCCCCATGGTCCAAAATACTATTTGACAGAACTGTTTATCATCTGTGTTTGTCTCCCCAAACCTCTGGTGGTCACAGAGGCTGGGAAATGAAACGATTATTCGAGTGGAGCATTCTTTAATTCATACGAGACCACCGCCATCATAAAGTCAGGTGAAAATCCTGCCTGACTTTATGATGGCGGTGGTCTATAATCGACATGAGACGACTGCCATCATAAAGTCCTGTGACAATCTTAGAAATACACAGATATAACGCCATCCCCGGCGGTATCTGCTGCAGATGAGCGACATCCGTGACTGAGGGTAACATCCCAGCCCCTCCTTAGGCTCTCCCTCCCAGCCAACATATTGTGCAAACAGACCATGTAAACAGTTGGCAAGAGCACGTGTGTAAAAGTGTGTGTGTGGGACCTTATAGTATATGTTACTGCTGTTGGTCTGCTTGTGAGAGTGCAACATTAGGACAGATCGTTTTAAAATCTTTCAAAAAAGCAGAATTAAAGAACATAAAATTAAAAACTAGTGATAAATCCCATGCAGCGACTCTAACCTGCCTTCTTCTCTTCTCGGAGGTGTCTCACACTTTAACCCTGTGACTTCTTGACCTCTTAAACCCCAGTTACCCCCCTCCTTCGTCTTCTCCCTTCACACCCTGCAGCATTCATCCCTCCATCTCAGCATCACTCCGCCCTGCACTCCATCCCAGTGCAAACACTCCTCAGTGCAGCGGGAACAAAGCACAGATGAATAATGGCGGTGAAATGTCACCATTTCTTCATGGCTGCCGCCTCCTCCCCTCGCTCTCCACCAGCGAGCCAAGCCCAGCGTTAACCATTAGCCAGCTGGCAGAACACCTGAATGCAGAACAATGAATAGAAAGAGGGAGGGCGTGATGGGTAACGCAGGTACGGACGTTCAGAGACAACAGCCCTGTGGAGGATGGAAGTGGTTAATGTAGTTATTGGCCTTTTTCACCTATATCTATACATTGGCGATCAAAACACCTCAACATCTTTACTTTCTTCCCTCCTCGTCAGGAGGAAGAAGAAGTGAAAGAAGAAGTGAGAAGAAAATTTGACCCTGATAATTCATTTATTTAATTTTATTGATCTTTAACGCTTTTTATCACAAAAAACAGATATGTGCACTGAAATTAGAAGCAGTAATGTGATTCATTTCACATGTATTGCCACGGCAACTAAATTTTGCACTGATCCTTGTTTTCTGGCAAACCAACAAAGGGGGTAAGTGGAGTGAGGACTTGGAGAAAGTTGTGTTTACTTTTAAGGTATGAAATGTTCTTTCCACCTTTTGTGTTTCTGATTGGAAAAGTACAGAGTGAAGATGGAGGAAGAAGGCCTAAAGTATCAAAACGATCAAAGCCTTGACGTAAAAAAGCCCAGTTAAAAAAAACTCAGCGGTCCAACTGAGCTAATATTGATTCTGAAAACCTTTGAAGAGCCCGTCCGATCATTTGTCTGACAGAAAACTACTTGATGGCACACATCTGTAGCGACATCAGCCCCGGCCCAGAGGATTTGTGTGTTTTAAAACCAGTGTGACAGGCGTCGGTGGTTGTCCGTCCTGTCTTAAGTCCTCCTTGGTTGTGCCAAGCTTGTGTTAAGCTCAGCCAAGACTAAACACACTTCAGGTGGTTCCAAAGAATTTTATCTGCTTTTAGGACCTTTACATATCAAGCTAGTGTTTACCCGTCTGAATATCACATGAAGGTCAAGAAACCTTGCTGATCTAACTTATGGTGGCATTCCTCAAATTTTCTATGTATATTCTTTTTAAATGAGCATCAACAAGCCTTGTTGTTTATCCCCACATTCAGAACCCTCCTTCTGCTGCCGCTCTCTAGATTTTTCCCTATAAATACTTCAGTGTGTTCACTCTCTCCTTGACTCCGTGGCCAACACAGGTACCTTTGTAGGGTTAGCATGCCAGATGAGACTAAAATTAAATGCGCTTTAATTGCAGCCCGGACTCTGGCATGTGTGAGAGGTGAGGAGGATTTACCGAGAGGAAACGATATTTTTAGTCTGCTGTTCGGTGATGACAACCTGTTACTGTTAAATATATTACGCACAATCTAAGCAGTTATTTTTCCTTGCACAACAAAGTCAAGAAATAAGAAATTAATAATGAAACATAAATGAGAAAAACTGAGGAAAATATATCTTGTAATATGTCCTTGATTGCCATCATTAAATTGTTAAATAATCAGAATTTATCTTATAATATTTGTCATATGTATTCAATATGAAGTAATAAAAATATTCAATGATTTGAGGTACTTAATTTAAAAATAACTCAAGGAACCACAGTTGCTTATTTATTACTAATTTTATCACATCTTTTTTTTTCTACCTTTAGAAGGTAGAAGCCTCTTTGAATCTTCGTGGTTTGTAGAGAACCACCCTGGTAAGCGAAGACCATCAAAGAACCTTCGTCTCTCCGGCTGCAGGAGAAGGGACGGGCGTTGGGGGGGGGGGGATCCAGAGGACGGGGCTGAGGCCGGTGGGTTGAGCCAGGGAAGGGCAGAAGTCGAGGGCATGGCACAGTGGCACAGCCGGAGGAGGGGTACCATTCTGTAAATGAGATGTCTGATTCATGAAGCGGATGTTTTGAAGGAAACAGTCTGAGGAGGTAGCTGCACTAGCTGTACTCTGTGGCTCTCGCTCCCTTCCTGGTTTGAACTGAAGAAAAGGAGAGAACTGGACCTGTTCTGTTCCCCTGTGACTGGAATCCCACCTGGGCCTGGAGCAGGACACCTTGTCCCAATCGATCTTCACATATCTCGCTCACTTTTCCTGAAACATTTATTCTAGATGGAATAAAGTGTATTATTTGATTTTTAAAATTTGGGTTGTTCAGATTATTGTTGAGTCCTGTGCTATCTGCGTGGACCTGCTTGTGTGCCACTAAAGGCCAAAATAAATAAATAAATATAACTGGAAGGAATTTTTTCAGATGGCGAGAGGAGCGCCCACATTTCCCTCAACCTTCCCTAGATTCTATTAAAAAAAAAAAAAAACCAGCCTGACCAGTTTGTCCCAGTGCTGTTCTGTTTGTTCTGAACCAGCACCCCCCTCGCGCTCTCTCCTCTGCACGACTCAGCTCCAAGAACCTGTTTTACTGAACCTTTCAGCCTCAACTTTCTCTTGTGGTTTGGAACAGATATTCCAAATGTGCAATACTGTCATTTTTAATTCCACATTATTTTTTTTCTTTTAAATAAAATATACTGAAACACAGTAAACTACAAAGTACTTTTCATTAAGCAGTCTCTCGAGCATTATTTTTGTAAAAGTGCCAAATAGGAATACATTCTCTTCCACTTTAATGTTTCTGAGGTAGTTCTTTATTATTTCTCTGCAAGTATAGATGGATGTTAATGGCCAAAATATAGGCGGTATAGGATTTAGATAATAAAAACAATAATATAATAATAAAAATAGTAATAATAATGACATGCTCTTACTATACTTGTACATTAGGATGTGGTTTAGGTTGAAGTCAAGAAAGAGAACAGCAAGGAAAGAGCAAAGCATCAGGCCAGAGATAAGGCCATTAACACTTCCATCAGTCCGTGCCCGTTCAGGTACAGGAAATTAACACACACACACACGCACTCGCACACGCACACACACACACCATTCCCTGTCTGTGTGTGACTCATTCGTGGGTACACATTGTTAGTTCGGTGAAAATCCTCACAGGTTCCTGGAAGGATTGAAGAGGTTGAGGCGACACCAGGATGCAAGACCGTCCTGCAGAACTGGTGCTGCCCCCCACGCACCCCAAGGCCTTGACCAAAACTTTACAAATCTGCACAGCCTCTGCCATCTGGTACATACTGATCTCTCCAACACTTTGCTACGATCATGACACTAAAAATGGGAAAATTCAAACATCATTGTTAAAATGCAAGTGCATTCATTGTTGGGTGCTTTTTTTTTGTTGTTTCCTCTGCCCCAGTTTTCTCCCACCACAGCCCAGACTCCTTCCCCTACTTTTTAGCCTCCTGTGTGTTGATCTGATCTTTATTTGGCCTTTTTTTTTAACCACAGCTTTTTGAATAAAGCTACACAGAATTTTTAAGGGAAGCGCAACATCACAACCATCCCCCTCACACTCCCAAAATGAGTCTTTTCCAAACTGGTTTTCATAAAACCTGCTAATTTATAGAGACAGGTCAGATTTAGAACATCTCCCGCTCTTTAGCACAACCGCCGCGACAAGACGTGGCTGAAAACGAGGGGAATCTAAATTTAAACCTGCAGAAAGGTAGCTCTGTGAATCCAGAAGTGACCGCACGGAACAAGTGAGGGATCATGAGGGGAGATATGATAGGAAATATCCCTCTTTGGATTTTTTTACAGTTAATTTTTTCCTGTTTGTGGGCTGTTCGAGGTCACTCTTACTATATGAGAAATAAGACTTTTTCTGCCTATTAAAACATCATCATTCATAATCATATGAAAATGAAAAGAGTGTGCTTGTGTAACAGTACATGCTGTCGGCCCAACTGAACCAGTGGCACTTTGGAGGAGACAGAAACAGAAAGTGTCAGACGGGAAGAAATTCCCTATTTCACGGCCTAGGAGCCGCTGGACGGTTGCGTTCTCGCCGGCCCATGAAAGGTAGAATTGTATCCCGATTTCCCTGAGCCAGGAAAGTTCCCCCAGCGGTGGTCAGCGGCCCCTCTATCTGCCAGGACTGCATGGCCAATAAGAGAAACCGGGGCTGGTTATGTCAGATACCGTCCTGGAGACGGCAAAGGATTGAGTGAAAAAAAAGGGTAAAAAGCTGCTTTTCAATGTGTGTTATAAATACTTTTGAGGAACAGACACACTCACTGAACATGTTTACACACACACACACACACACAGAGGACAGTGGGGCCCTAAACGAGGCTGCCGGCTGGAAACGTCTGAATGAAAAGAAGGGCAGCTCTCAATGTGTTTATTTTGACGGGAGGGAGCGAGAGTGAGGGGTGAGGTCGGGAAGGGGGACAGAAATGGACAGGGAGATGAAGAGGAAAAGTATTTTAGGCATGGATATTCCTTCAAGTACAAAAACAGAGTCGGAGAAGTAGCTGCTCTCTAATGAAAACCACGCTCAGGCTGCCCTGACGCTGTCTCCCACTGCTGGACTCAGGAGATTCAAACTTGGGTTTTGTATCCAGTATTCAACAAATACGGATGGAGCACAGCAGATGGTCTGAGTATCCATATTATCTTTCAATTGTGTCAGCATGATAAAAAAAGCAGCATAAAATGCAAAAAAAAGCATGTAAGAGAAACACCCGATGACCAGTAAATGACTCCTAAATTCACTGCAAATGGCATCATGGGAGTTTTTACATGTCCCTTGCACCGTGGACGCCGGCGCAGTTCGTGTCTTTTGCATCTGTTCCAACTGCCTATGCTAATGTTTCAGTTCCAAGCAGAACTGAATGTGTGAAAGGAACTTAAAACAGTTTGCTTTGCTTCTTAGTGATTAACGTGGCTTACGGGTGGGGTGGGGTCGGCAGGCAGAGGACTCACGTGGTAATAAAGATGCCTCCAGGCCTTCATGACTATTCTATTCAAACAGAATAGCCCCGAGTACTAACTGATCCTGCTGTGCTGTCAAGGCAACTGTTTCAGCAGACTAGAAGCCGAAATATTGCTATTTTTTTAGTTAGAGAAGTTTTGTGCTCTGTTAGTCTTTCTATTGCGTTTTGGTAAAAGCACAGTTTAATTGTTAATGCGGTTCAGCGCATGATTATGATGAGGTACCAGTTAAACGTGTTCATAACCCTTGACTCTGTAAAATCTAATTATATTAAAAACGCTTTCCTGTCCCAATGATGCACCTTAATCTGTGATCTCAGGTTTTTATTGATGTTAACGACAGTAATAGTCCAAAATGAATCATTATCGTCATTTTTGTTTGTGAATGTCTTCATATCAAACAGGCCACATGACCACTGCTAATAGATCAGTTGTGACCAACAGGTCAACAAGAAAATAAATAACCAGGACCAATCATTGGTGATGAATTTCTACATTTCTGGTCCAAGCTGTGAAGTGTGGTGTGTTTCAGCCTCTGCTCTGAAAAGAAGCGAAGTTTGTCTACCTGAGCATGCGAGGCCGTCAGCTACACACTCGCACTCGCACTCACACTCACACTCACACACATGGTCTGGAGCCAGTAGACATAGTAGCACTCATTCATCCTCTGGCAGCAGTTGCGCTCCTCAGCTTCCCCCACCACTGGCCTTCAGTCCTTCCCCTTGCTTTTTTTGGTTCCTCTGCCCTCGTTCTTCTCCTCCTCTTCATCATAACCCCCCCACCTTTCTGAGACCACATCCATTTTGGGTTTTGGAACGGTAGGAAAAACAGCCTGATGGGTAACCAAACAGGCTGGATTCATCCGTAGCACAAACTGGGACATTAAAGTCAGCATGAGCTCAACCACGATCCCCTGTCTGTCTGTTTACCTGCCTGCCTGCCTGCCTGTCTGCCTGCCTGTCTGTCTGTATGTACCACTAACCCCAACCACTTGTTGATTGCAAAGTACTGAGTCATTACTGGTGATAATAAATCATTATTTCAGTCTCTCTCTCTCTCTCTCACCCATCTCTTGGGTGCGTGGGTGTCATGTTCAGCACAAAGGGTGGCTAAAGGCCACTCGACTGCCCAGCTGGATGCTGGGGCTGCCTGTCTATTCAGTGTGTTGCTGTTAATTGGTGCTGGCCAGGGGGGCTCTGATTGGATACACTGAGAACACACATCAGCTGCAGTAACAGGTTGGTGAAAGTGAACGAGATCTTCAGATTCCTCTGGACCGTGTCAGTGAGCGGCTGGTGGGAATGGCTCTTGGGAAAGGAGCTGGGATACCAACCAGTGTCGGTCTGCTGGTGATATCTATTAACATAAATATAAATATAAGGTGGTAAAAAAGGTATTTATTCATAAAAAACAAATGTATTTGTTTATTCTATATGTAGATTGGAGTTAAACATTGTGAGTGGCAACAGCACTTAAGAACAAGTGTTGACCTAAATCAAGTGTTAACATAAACCCTTGACAAGACCAATGCAACACAAATCAGTGTTATCTTTTACTTGTCTTGCTTTATTGTGTACAATATTATATGACCGGTGGTGATATGGAGAGAACATCCCACTTTCTGCCAGCTGGACTCAAATTTGCTAATTGGACTTACTGCCCCCATTTTCCTCTGCAACACTTGAGAGCCTTACACCCAGCTGCTAGATT
>CAAE01015113.1:170075-191289 GCA_000180735.1 Tetraodon nigroviridis
AATCTTTGTTGCTGTATCTAGTGGGTGTAAACCTATCTTATCAGACAAACTTTTCTGAAGGGACTATTGTGTTGGAAAGTGACAACAAGCTGCCTTAGATTCCAACTGAAACCAGCATCCGTATTTTAAGATGGGTATGTTTTTGGAAAAAAAACAGAGGGAGAGAGACCGAGAGAGAGAGAGAGAGAGAGAGAGCACTGGGCACATCTAGTATCCAGGTATTGATGGTGTATCATAAAATGCTATAATTATCAGAAAAATGCTGTAGTTACTAAAGCAACAGGCTCCATTACAGGTTCTTTGGGCGGTTCATTGATTGGAAGTGCAATTAAGTGATGTGGCTTTAGTGTTTAACATATATAAGTGTTTGCCCTGTCTGCAGTCTATATTTTCGAAGCCTCGGGACTTGTCATCTCCGGCATTGACGTGACAGGGGAAAAAAAAAGGGAAAAAAAAAGTGACACATACGTGACTCGCACAAAGTGGGTTGGGTTGAGTAACCGCCAGGCAGCAGACAGGCGGATCCAGCGACAGGCAGCGAGACAGGAGGGTTGGCGTCAGGGAAGGGACACTGGAGGCCAGAGGGCGAGTTACAAAGTCAATAAATTAACTTTTTATTTTCCTGCAGAAGTAATGACAGGAACCTATCAGAAAAGCTTCTACGTTAACGTTTAATAGGTTTAAAGCTATGGTTTCGGGACTTTTATAAATACATTGTATTATTATTGCTTTTTGCTGCAGGTTTATATATTATATATACTGTTATACTGTTGTTTTAAAAAGGTAAAAATTTCAAGGAAAAGGTTTGATTTGTCAAGAAAAGCCTCAAAGTTGAGCAAACAGCAAAGATAAAAAAGCAAAATGCCCAGCTTGAACTTTTTGTCCTTGTATCGTTAACTTGCTGATAATTTGTCTAGTGCAGGTTCAGAGGGAGGTCAGGCATTTTCGGAGAGGTCCTGGTCTCGTGCACGTGTAGACCCGGGCCAGGGGCCCGTGCAGAGGTCCGTTTGAATCTCTCAGTGGGATCCGCTCGTGTTTAGTCTACCAGTCCTGCATGTCAGGAGCTGTTTCAACAAGACGATGCTATTCCTGCAGCAGCGCCGCTAAAAAAGAGGCCTGACTGATTGATTGATTGATTGACTAGGGGGACCATGGAGGAACCATGGAGGAACCATGGAGGAACACTGATGATGATGATGACTAGGGGCCATGAGAACCATGAGACCATGGAGAACCATGCAGAACGATGTTCCTCCATGGCAGAACCACGT
Source organism: Tetraodon nigroviridis (assembly GCA_000180735.1). Classification (NCBI taxonomy): domain Eukaryota; kingdom Metazoa; phylum Chordata; class Actinopteri; order Tetraodontiformes; family Tetraodontidae; genus Tetraodon; species Tetraodon nigroviridis. Next base: position 171,347 of record CAAE01015113.1, read on the forward strand.
CCTACCACCAATACAACACGATCCAAAACAACCTATTCAGAGACATTTGTTTAATTTACTTGACTGGGAAAAAAGGTGTGTAAACAGTTTTATACAGTAGTACCAGGACTTAATTTTACCCCTGTAGCCTGATAAAAGTTTAAAAGAGATTATTTTCCTATATATAAGTATTCTAAATGAAAAAAATTAGAACATAGGCCTAAAAGCTACTACATAAAAGAACACTGCAATCTTCTCCCCACATTTTTGTCTTTTTTAATAAGAAAAACAGAAACATGAATCATTTAAATCACATTTAAACCTACACAAATGACAAAAAAAACCAATATATTATATCAGCACACTTTCAAAGTTTGAAAATTAACATAGTTTAAATAAAAGACATGTCAAACTCGAACCAGCTAGGAAATCATGTGACCTGAAAGTTCTACATCCTTAGCTGTTTATCAGAATAATCCTTCAACAATTGTCGGTACATTGATCCCTCGTCAGATCAGCAGTCGTTTAAAGAAAATGCACTTCTTTTCTGGACGGTGACGTTTATCTTTAACACCCTGACACCGCTGAACGGATCCCATTGAGCTGGTGTATTGACGGTGTAAGGGGGTGTTCTTAAGTATTGTAACACACACTATCAGCCCACCTAGCAAGTGGGAGCTCCATAGTGCAAAGTACTATATGTAAATCCTCCCACAGTGCATCTCTCCTCCCCTCTACCCTCACGGTAACTGACCAAACTCCCCCATGCACCTCACCTATGCCACTATCTGCTATTCAAAATGTTTATCATAGAGCCTTCGCTTCGAGACGGCGAGTTGAAAGCGAGTCCGTATGAAGTACTCGAGCCTCAGAGAACCAAACTCCATATTGAAATGCAAAAACTTCCTAAAATAAGGTCGTTGTCATCAGATACTTCACTTTGACGGCTTGCAGCATCGTGTTCGTCGTTTAAAACTGCCTTTTTACGCAGACAAAACAGTTCATGTGGGTGGTAATTCAGCATTGGTCCACGAAAAGTTCCAGAGCACGCACCGCCAACCCAGAAAACGCTCTCTCTCCTCACCCTTAGCTCAGTAACACCAGAAAATGTTTGTGGGAAATTAAACATATAAACACTTTTTTTTTTTACCCAGTTTTTTTGTAAGTTTTTTTGTTGTTTTTTGGGGTTTTCTTTGGGTTTTTTTTTTTGTTTTTTTACCACAGATACCTTGCCTCCGTCCTTCTGATTGCAGAAGGGAAAAAATTGGGTTTTTTTTTTCTTCTTCATATTAGCCAAAAAAATAAACTTGAAAGTAGAGACTTTGTGAGCTACATTACAATGCCATGACACAAAATTGAGTGAAATGCTGCAACATGAAAAAAAGGGAAATAAAACAAAAATTAAAACTGTAGTAACATCTGCTAAAAGCAGTAACCTGAAACTTGTCGTGTCTTCAGTTAAAAAAAGCTCACACTGGGGATGTAACTGGTCACCAGAACGCTATACAAGATATATTAAAATTTATTCCCTTCATAAATAAATGCAAATATCCTTTTCCCCGAACTGTATTTCTATATACATTTTGTACAAAATGGATTTCACAAGCTGCTGCGCGGCTGAGACAGGACGCAGTCAAACGTCCATCAGTTAGGACCTCCGGCCGTCCACACGCGCCTCTGTCCGCCTTGTAACCGACCCGTCTCCATGTTTGTCAGAAAGCAACTGATCTTTCGCCTCTCGAACGCAGCAGCCATTTTAAACGTCTCTCCCAAGGCCATTGGACATGAGCCATAGAGAGAGAGGGAGAGAGGGAGAGAGGGAGAGAGGGAGAGAGAGAGGAATGACAAAGCTTCGGTGTCCATTTTAGATGTGTGTTTCAGTGTTTGTGTTCCTTTGTGCGAGCGAGTCTGCATTATGATGCGTTGAGAACCGAGCGGCTGTACAGAGTTTGGTAATAAGTGCCAGAGTCCATGGTGGCGGGCCCTGAGCTGTCGTAGATGGGCTTGGCTGCCACGGGAGAGCTGCCGGCGTAGCTGTTGTAGGCCATCACCTGGTCCTGGTACGACTTGAGGTCCATCTTCTGCTCGTTGGACATGAGGTTGGTGATGGAAAAGGGGTGGTTGAAGTTGTAGTGGGGGTCCAGGGACTTCAGCGGGTCGCTCTGTAGATCCATGTGGTGCTGCATAGCACTGGGTAGGAGGTGAGGGCTGCCCACTAGGGACTGGGAGTGGAGCAGTGGGTTGGAGGAGGAGCTGGCTGAGAGAGATAAGGAAGATGGAGCGAGGGCAGAGGAGACGGAGGAGGCAGTCATGGAGACGGGCGTGCTGTGAAGATGTGAGGATGACAGCGGAGGGCAGTCCAGTGGAACCAGGGAGTTGCGGGAATGCTGCTGGTCATCTGAGGAGCCCGGGTGGGAGTTGTCTGAGTGGGCCGAGTCGGCACCCTCCGATCCTCCTGTGGGGCTGTGATCCTCCGCCAGGTGATCCCCGCTGTGGTTACCTTTCCCGGAGCCCTCCTGACTCTTCCCTTTCTTTGCCTTGTCTTCAATCTTGAAGCGTTTCTGGCGCCGCAGGTAGCAGCCATTTTCAAACATGTTGCCTGACTGCGGGTGCAGAGTCCAGTACGAGCCTTTGCCGGGCTTGTCCGGAGAACGGGCCACCTTCACAAAGCAGTCATTGAAGGACAGCGAGTGGCGGATGGAGTTCTGCCAGCGCTGCTGGTTCTCTCGGTAGTAGGGGAACAGGTCCATGATCCACTGGTAGATCTCGTTCAGCGTGAGCATCTTGCTGCTACTCTGCTGGATTGCCATGGTAATAAGGGAGATGTAGGAGTACGGCGGTTTGGCGTGAGTCAGGGAGCGTCGGTAGGGCTTGGGGGGAATCTCTTTAGGACCGGTGCGAGTCAGCGAAGCATTGCTAGTGTATCCCAGCTGTCCCATGGACTGACCCATGTTCTGGTAATGGGGCAAGGAACCTAGGGAGGCAGGAGGAGCGGTGGTAAGCTGGGTTAACGGACCCGAAGCGAGAGACGAAGCCACCGGGGAGAGGGACATGTGTGTTGGCCCAGAGCCCATCGAGGCCAGCGTGGAACTGCTGAGGCTGGAGCTCGGGTACGCCATGTTCATACTGGCAGGAGACGCTGTGGCTGCATTCAGGTTGATGTAGCTGTTGATGGAGCCCATCGACCCCATGGAAGCAAGACCAGAATTCATGGTGCTGGGAGAGGAATACATCTGGAAGCACAACGCAAAGGCTTTTAGTTTTCTGCAGCAGGATGGAATAACAGTTATATGTGATGACCCATTCCTGACTTTCTACACATTTAGGGGAAAGTTGTTCTTTTTTTTTTTTCTAAGAATATATTCTGAAGAATGCTCACATTTAAAAATAAATGGGTTCAACTTTCCGCGTAAAAAGTGACTTTTTATCAATGCACAATGAAGCTCTCAGTGCGCAGAGAGAACCATGGATTTCACACACCGATGTTAACCTGAAAATGCGTAAAAGCGCGTCACGGTGCCCCTCGGTCCAGACGGCCTCCTCCACCGCTCCAGTGGAAGAAGAAGAAGAAGAAGAAAAACCAGAAGAACTGCTCTTTTTAGCCGAAAACTATTCTGCTTTAAAATGTATTTTGGTCTGTAAAATACAGCACAACAGCCACCATTCCCGTATTTCACCAAAAGTTTGAGAAATCCCCCAAAGTCCTTGACACGAAAACGTATTTAATAAGTGATAAAGAAAAATCAATAAAGAGAGGAGCTCGTTCGATAATGAGTTAATTATTATCGCGCTCTTTCTTCTCGGTAATTTCATCAGGTCGAGGCGAGGTGAGAACTGAAGCTGCTGATGGAATTATCCCTAATTCAATTAGGAAAGAAAAAAAAAAAAACCTCTTGTCACATTTACACCTGAATCGTCGCGAAGCTGAGCGAGAACCGAAAAGGAGCTTAAAGTTCTCACACGACGACAAAGACCAAAAAACAGAATCAGGTCGACCAGCTCCTGGACCAGCTGGTTCATCCCACCCAAAATTCTATTTTGTTTCAGTTCGATTCCTAAAACGAATAAAGCAGCAGGTTGATATTTATGGCTCGTTGCATCGAGTTAAGTCCTGTAAAAATGTGCGCTCCGTTAGCCAATCGCTTTTACACAAGACTGTTGGGAAATGGTTTTTAAAAAACCTTTTCCTGGGACTTAAAGTTTAGAGGTGAAAAATAAATAATATACCTGTGTTTTTTCACTAAAGAATTACAGCTGCAACTCTTAAAACTGTCGAAAAATGTGCGCAAATGGAACTGTAGCCGTTCTTTAAAGGAGCAGTGGCTAAAATATAATAACAAATAAATTAAACAATAACAGAGAATATATATTTGTTTAAAACGATTATCAAGTTGAGGGAAATTGCTTCTTACCTCGCTGGCCTCGCTGTAGAAAGTATTCCACTCTGGTAGATCGTGGGTTTCCATCTTCACCGAGCTCAACATCCCCAACTCGAGTCTTAGAAAGAAAAGGCTAATATATGGCTGGAAAATCTAAAATAATTAAAAAGCAGTATAAAATCCTTAATTTTGTTTCCTGAGGGAAATGTCCCAGTTTTTCCTGTCACTCTGAGGACAGAGGAGAGAAAAAAAAAATCTCAAGTTGCTGGAGGAAAACAAAGTCTTTGGCTGGAAACAGTCAGGTCGGTATTTCTTATTTGTCAGTCATCCATTATTTCAAAACTTTAATTGGGTCAGCAAATGTTAGCTTCTTCTTGTTTTTCTTCTTCTTCTGCTCCTCCTGGTCCGTAATGTTCCTGTTCTGGCCGCAGCGTGAGACGGGCGGGCAGCGGCGCGCAAACACAGCCAGGGAACCTGGAGCTGGCGCTTTATAAGGCGCCGGCGCGTCCCGCCCTGCACATATTTGAATATGATGGCTGGTTCCAGGAAAGGCCCGCGAAAGGGCCGATGTGGCCCCCTGGTGTGCTGTATATTGGCGCGGCGGCAACATCGGGGCCACCGGGATGAGGAGACGAACAGATGTGCCGATGCGCAACCAGCCTGTCCGAAACGGGCTTGGATGGAAATGACAAAGTATTCCCACCGAAGCAAGAATATTAAAGGAAAAAAAAAAAAAGGTTTCTCTGAGTTTTTCCTTCAAAATAAAATCCTAAATATGTGACAAAGCCGAATAAAATATAAAATTCAACCGCGTCACCCCGACGCTTAGCAACATCATCACATCGTCTTATTCGTCAAAAACAGAGAATATGGTCGCCTCTGGGAGCGCGCGCGGCCTGCTCGGACAGGAGGGCACGTTTCAAAGGCGCGTTCTCTCAGGGTCGTTAGCAACGGGCGACGTTATTTCGGATTCTGATTTGGTATTCAAATGTCCCCGCGTGGTCATTAAGAAATAAATAATCAAGATTCGTGAAGAAAACAGCTTATTTGACTGTCAAACGAAGGTTATCGCGATATCAAGTCCCCCCAGTCAGATACCCGAAGGCAGCAGATGGACGGATAAACGTCCCCACCAAGAACCTTTCAGGCCCGCCTGGCTGGGAAACGCTTCACACCGCAGAAAAGACAAGAAATAATGTAACCCCGGTGTGATGCAGAAGGCCGGAGCCCGGGATTGTGGAATACACATCGGCCTGGGCGCAGACGGAGGCCCGTGAATGTCAATGGCTCCTTCTAACGGCCGCTCAATGGAGATGTAATTGATGCGCAGGCGGGAGGCCAACGGGATTAGACTGTGAGAAAAGGAAAAAGAGAACTAACAGGAAGACCCATCAGTAGGCAGATGCAGACGCAAAAGACGCCAAGAAAAGTTGGAATCAGTTGGAGTCAAACGGTTCCACGGGCGTTTTACGCGATAGCGGCTTTCATCGGCGGCGAGGGGCGACTGTACCTCCGTGGCTGGGGGCCAGGCCCGGCTTCCACGGGCACGTTTCCGAGACTCTTTGCGTGGCTGAGGTGCATATTGTCAATCAGACTCTCCACAGGCCAACATCTGCAAGAGCCGCCGATTATCGCTGTTTGCAAAACGCTGTCAAATCGATTAACACGTGGAATCAACTACCAGCGCGGCGTCTGCGACCATAAAGCCCAACGAGGTGGTTTCATCCGCACAGAAGCAGCATCCTCCGAACGCCGCTGCTACACTTTCTACACCAGCGCTGACATTTGGTTTCCAAGTCTTGGAAAATTTTAAATTTCCGAAAAATTTCCTAGTCTTCAAATTTTAAAACCCGAATTTAACTTTGCATAAAGGCCCCAAATCATTCAGGTGTAGAAAAAAATATATATATATAAAAAAAACCAGACGATTGTTCTGAGAGATGGTCACATTTGTCTCCTGCGTGACTTTTAACACGGAAACTCGAACATCGTTTAATTGTTTTTCATCACCAAAAAGAGCAAAAGAGAAAAGTCTGTTCGAGTGACGTTAAATAAAGTGGTTGATTGCACGCAAATCACCGTCCCTTCCTCATTTCGCCCACGTCCTCTCTCCGCGGGTCGTTTTAAATCCCAAATAGACCATCCGCGCCCATTAACACCTTTTAATTGGTTTAACAAAAGGCGGCGATAAACCGACGCTAATGGAGGAAACCGCACATCGGTCTGATGGCTGGATGATGGATGGATGGCAGACATGGAGAGTGAGGAGGAGGAGGAGGAGGAGGAGGTCAAACCTTCATCCCGTAAGAAAACAGCTGATCTGCGGGCTTCAGATATGACGCGTCTGAGCCGGAAAGACACGGGCGGCCCCTGGCGGCCAAACGGACTCATTACACAACGGACGCGTCCGAAGTTTGGATTCGATTATTGAACAACAGGTCAGCAGAAAGAACGTTTTAAAACCTGTTAAATACAACCAATAAAAAAAAAATAAAAATAAAAAACTCAGGGACAAGACTCCATCCCATTTATTCATGGTTTCTGTTTGTACATGAAGCTGCGATAAAGCCAACAGATATTAAAAAAAAGAAAATACAAAGAGAAAGAGGGAAACGCTAGGAGATGCTATATTCAAAGAGTGAACAGGCAGATGAGTTTACATAAGCTCTGATAAAACCAAAATCCGTCTGATGGTGGCTGAAGGGAAACAATTTCAGGTTAATCTATGACTGGACAATAAAAAGTCATTGCACTCCTACATCCCCTGAGGTTCCCACACACACACAATCAGACGGTAAACAGTTTAAAAAGGCACTTAGCGAGGGATTGCATGATACGTCAGTGCATATGAAAGAAAAGAGAAATCATTGAAAGATATTGAACTCAAACCGACCTGATCTGCGGGATACACTTTAATACCAAAGGCCTATTTAATAGTCTGCTGAACAGGCCTTCCTATCGCTATCGAACACCACATACACGAGACCACGTGGCCTGTAGGCTGCAACGGCGTGATGAAGAACACCAGTGAAGAGCTGGGCGGGAAATATAGAACCGCGTTTATACTTTTCCAAAAATACCCACAAACAGCTGCTGGGCACAAAATTACCTTTGGTCTGCCTGTGCTTCGGTACTCACAAGTACATGCACACAAAAAAAACACAAAAAAAAGAAAAGAAAAGAGAGAGAATCCACCAAAAATGTTGAATGCGGAAGAGAATAAATCAAAAGTGGAAATGAAATCCCTGCACAGTGTTAGATAACGCACACAGGCCTAGGACGGGACAGGCTGGACTGGACAGTGTGTATACGCTTCCACAAATGTGACAGACTGTGAGGAGCCTTGTGGAATAGAAACCTTTATTTTCACTTTAGTTCCAGGAGAGAAGAACAAACTAATGGCTAAATATGCGTCTCGGGATTACAGGAAACGTCGCGCTTTCGGGTGGATTCTCGCTTTAAAATCAGAAAGGTTGCAAAAATGAAAGGTTGGTGTTTACTTGCTGAACTGTTGCATATACTATGACAAAGAATTGCACAACTTACTATGATAACTCTATTGGGTAAATAACATCAACATTCTACTGCAGTATAAAATATAGATCTAGGCTATCGGTTCATATACATTCGGGTTAAAGCGAAGGCTGGGCTGGATCTTGACATAAGCAACATTTAAATATAATCAGAGTCTCTGCAGCTCGCTGTTGCTCTGACAGAGAAATTGGTTATTTCTACACAGCAAATGTCATCCTCGAACCGTCTCCAGAATCAGGGTTAAACGCACTGAGAAATGTCATTACTGGCATTGTGTCCGCATCTCAGGGTTTTACGAGACCTTTTGGATTCGTTTGGACCTGAATTCAATCACAAAGCGACAAAAAAACCCACCAAAACTGAAAGTACGCTCTGTTGTCATTGTCGGTTGCGTGTCGGCTGTGAACAAACTGTACAAAAGTGGAATTTTCTGAAAAGCAGCAGAGCTAAACTGAGCCCGGCTTGTGTTTTAGTGCAAACACGGACCTGCTGCACACCGACGGCCACGTCTGCTCACCGCTGGGACAACCACCGTGCTCAGGATCCATCTACGATTTGTCTGTGCAAGTTTTAGTGCATTCCTCTGTACGATGGATGTACAGTTCTGACAAAGACGGGGCCCCGGGCTATATTTGAGGGGCCGGGCGGGGTGAGGGCGAGCGAAAACAACCAGTAATGAAATATCAGGGTTGCTGGCACCTTTCGTTTTTGGGAAATACATCTTTTTATCAGCTGGACTATTTCATTCTTGTGCATGGCAAAACATACTCGAGTAAAACAGCTGAGGGAACCGGGTGTTCCCTCAGCTGTTTTGTTTAATGTATATTAATAATGAGTGCAGAAAACAACAACGGAACAAACATGTCTTGGTGGTTCTGTGCGAGCTCAGTCACAGAAACCGGCTGAAGAGCGGCTCAGGCGAAGGAGCTCCTCCTGATGCTGCTACAGATGTGGACGTGACTTTCCGCTCAACTCTGACAGAACCCAGATTTCAGTGTCGTTTCAGGTCAACGTGTAAGGTGCATCTTAGTTTCAGAGAACTTTTGACAATCATCAGAATTAGGACTCGTTTGTGTTACTCTGAACTACTGAAGCCGAGCAGCGTTAACTGGGAATAGTCGCTTCCTCCCACAGCTGCTCGACACCAGGTAGCCGATCTTCGGCCCCGACTAAGCGCAGACGTCACGTAGTCAGGTTTTCTAAACTGTTTACCAGCTACCGTATCAAGAAGGTTGTGCTTTATCGTCTTTAATATCGCTGTTGGTTACTGGCTTGAACATCTGACAAAAGCAATAAATGCTCTAAAATCTTGAAGGGATTGATTACATTTGCTTTTATATTTTCATTACTTGAAATTCTGAGATTTAGCATGAACGCGGCTGATCAAAGTGGGTGGTGAGTAGGGTAAAACAGGACCTGGTTTTCATCTGAAGTGTGTCACTGCAGTAGCCTCTGCTCCAGAACTCGCAGCAGTCCAGTGCAAACGTCTCCTTCTGGTCCTTGAGAAAGCTCTGGGAAAGCAACACAGCAATGTCAGACCTTAACGTCCTCACGCTGAAGCTTTTTACACACACACACACACACAAAAAAAAATCATCTTTACAATTGAAATGAGAAGGTGTATTCTGTAACAGAAAAGTCTGATCAAACAAGGTTTCCACTTTGAACAGTAAAACATGAAACTCCAGGATTGGCGGATTTCTGTGCACGTACCCGTCGCTGTGTTGGATCCTGTTATTCGTTATCATGTCTCTCTCTCTTTCTTGACCGTCACGTCGGAGCCGGCTCCCCCGGCCGACCCGCCCCCGGCTGCGGGGGCACCAGGCGCTCCAGGACCAGCTCCAGCGGCAGCATTGGATGCGGCTCCTGCGGCGGCGGTGCCCAGTATGGTGGAGACTTCTCCCTGCATGAAAGCCCACGGAGGGCTGTTTGGAGAGTTATCCAGTGGACAGCGCTCTCCGCTCGGGCAGTACACCTCTCCGTCCCCTCGCCGGCTCTGTATGTACACTCTGGTGCAGGGGAAACAGAACCTGTTTGTTGGAAGCAAGAAAGACCAAAACAAAAAAAAGTTAGCATATAACTAACTGGTTTAACACTTATTTGGATTAAAATAAATCTTCTGAAAGGATCACCGACCTATGTCCTGGCACCGATGGACACTGAACAAAGTGTGTGTCTTCCAGCCTCTCGTGACACAGGGTACAGGACAGGGTGTTTCCAGCCGGGTGTGCGTTGCTGGAGGATGCTGACCCATGCTCAGAGGCACCAGTGTGCGGTAATGCTGCAGCGGTGGTGGCTGCCTCTGACGAGGTGCTGGATCCAATAGGCTCCCCGCCAGACCTCGATGTCAGGGGGCGCTGCTGCCTGGCTGGGGATGAGGCGGGCTTCGGGCTCGTTTGGCTCACACTTCCAGCCAAGGATGATGACAAAGGTAGACCTGTACTCTTGCTAGCGATGCTGCCAGCCACTGAGGTGTGGACCTGTGTCTTGGACTGGTTTTGGGTGGAACTGAGCTCTCGCTCTAGCTCCGGAGTGATGAAAGGAGCTATCCCCATCATCCCCAGCTGCCTGCGGTTCATCTCGGCCAACACCGGGGCAGGGAAAATCATATGGCTGTTTGCAGGGGCTGTTCTGGCGGTCAGACCGGCCGGCATGCTTGCAAGCAACCCCGGGGGGATACCTGCAATGCTTTGCGTTACAAGATTGGGCGGGATGGCAGCACCTAGCATGGGTCTGCGGCTGCCACTGCCGCTCTGGCTGTTGACTTCTTGGGGCGTCTGGCCGTCACGGTGCAACCCGTTGGGCGGAACCCGAGCAGATGACCCAGTACTTTCTCCTCTTCCTCCCCTCTCAAAACGGTCGGGATGTGACCTGGCACTCTCTCCCACAGGTTCTCCTCTGCTAGACGCGCCGTGCTTATTTGGAGAAGGACCAGGAGATCGGACGTTTCCATCCTGTATCCCATGAGTTCGTTTGAGCTGCCGTGCGCTCGCTATAAGAAACTCAATCTGATTTGCTCCCTCGTAGTTCACACAACCACGACACACGACTTCGCTAAAGTCCCACACTACCGTCCACGGCATCTTTGGCAGGTCGCACAAGTAGCACCATTGGCGTCTGGAAGAGGAGGGGGACGACATGGCTGCTAACTTAGCTTGCTAGCTAACCTTTGCGGGTTTAACGAGCCAGCTACACTGCTAACGCGTTAGCGCACGTTAGCTTCCTAACCTACTTATTTTTGACAACAACACTGTGTATTTACTGCGGAATTTTTACATCAACGAGCGTACATTCGCACTAAAACAATGTTAAACATACTACAGATATGAAGTTGGACAAAACGTTTTGGTAATTTTGGCTCTCTAATCATATGTTTATTTTGTTTACCCAACTCGGCCTGCTCTTCTCTGCTGTCAACCGCTTCCCAGGCGGACAACGGAAAATTACGTAACACTTTAAAATGCATTATGGGAGTTAGAGTTTCCCTCCCGACGCTCGCTATTCAATTCTGTGCCCTGGGTCAGTGTTGGGAACTACAACCAACACTCGCCAGGAAGTGACGTATGTTAGGGTCAGAGTTCATTTGGTGTCACACGTGGGCGCAACGAAGACATGCTTTTTCCGGAAAAGTACATTTAGTTTGAAGCATTGTTTAAACATTAAAAATGCCGAAGGACGTATTATCATCAAGCGAAGGTGAATCGGCGAATCCCACCGCAGGATCACAGCCAAAACAATTAGGTACGTCGATTTAGATAAATTTATACGATAGAGGCCATAACGGAGTGGTTGTAAATGGATCTGTTGGCAGCATTATCCATAGTAATATCTACAAAATTTTCAAGTTCATCCGCAATACAGTTTTGCTGTGTTATTATTAAAGTTAAAAAAAACTAAAAACACTTTTTCCATCCACAGGTAAGGCTGCCAGGTACCAGTGTCCGGTTGATTTTGTGTCTGTCTCCTATAAGCCCTGCAGAAGCACTTTCAGGAAAAAGCTGAAGAAAAACAGCAATGAATTATGGCTGATTAAGGCTCCTGCCAGCTTTGACCCGAAATGGTGGGTGTAGTCTACTTTCTATTTTGTTCTTATTGCATTAGATGTAACATAATCTCTTTTCTCCTGTTTTTCTCCAGTTTTCAGGACATTCAAGTTCCTCTCTCAGGGCCTCAGACCCTGAGGGTCCATGAAGGTGGAGACCAAAAGAACTATAATGTCAGGGCATCTGCCCACGGAACATCAGAGCTTTACCTCCTCACCAGTGACAAGAATTCATCAGAAAGTTTGGTTTTTGGCCCTACTTTTTCAGGTCTTTTAACCGTGTGTGAGAGTTACGAAGAGAGGAGTGGTAAGCAGCCTCTCCAGGTCATCCCTGCCGCTCCAGCACCCTCCATACCACCGGGACTGTCGCACCGCTTCCCCCTGTTGAACCAGACAACGACCACACAGACCTGTGCAGCAGAAGAACCAGATGAACTTGCCAAACGTTTTATAGAAGAAACAGGGGAGGAGGAAGGCAGAAAAAAGAAGAAGAAGCAGAAGAAGGAGAAAAAAATTAAGTTGGAGCAAGAAGAGGAAACCGACACTCTAAGAGTGAATGAAAATGTTTCTGAAATTCAGGATGAAATGAAGACAGAACCGCCCTTCCAGGAGGGCAGTGTTTTAGAGGAAAAGAAGAGAAAGAAGAAGAAGAAGAAAAGAGACAATGAACAAGAGACGGAGCAGGTGGTGGAAGAGGTGAAATGTGAACCGGTGGACAGTTGGAGCAATGATGCTGTGGAAGGCTCCAAAAAAAAGAAGAAAAAGAAAAGAAAAATCGATGAAGACTAGTTTCATTATTACTCTTTTGCGATCTCAGTTTGTTGCGCTGTCCGTTGACCTCTCTTCAAATGTACAAGTTGAACAGGGACACACAGACAAGCAGATTAATCAAAGGGTTTTTGGACTGATGGATGTCACACACAGTGGTTGTGTTGGACGCGTGTGTGTGTGGCTAATGGGCGAACTTCCGGTTTGTCTGTGAACTTGTGATGATTTTTTTCTGTCATTGTGCTCACCGAGTTGTCTTTATCTCAATAAAGGCAGATTTAAAAACCAAATGACATGTGAAGGTAGCAATAATAATAGTTTTGTGTGGTTTTATGCTCCGGTTTAGCTGTTTTCTGTTGCATCATGGACGTTTTAATGAACCCCGGCAGGAAAACAGTCGCAACAGCAAGATGGCGCTAGACTCCAGGCTGTTGTGCACCAGCAGTCTGCAGATTGGAAACGCCTCTTAATCCTCACGATGTGTGAGTTTTAACAAACACAATGCGGATTCTCTGATGAAGTCCAGACACACAGAAAATATTTTCCAGTTATTTTCCAATCAGCTGAAAATGATGGGAGGAGGCTGGCCACGCGTCCCTCCCATCCCTGTGCTCTGCACCAGAGTGTGGTCCTGTTTCCTAATGAGCTCAGGCACCTCTGGAGACAGCCCTCTAACCCTCTGTACTACACACTGCACACATTTTATTGCTTTATTGATCACAACTAAGGGTCAACCTCACCCCGCTGAGAGTTGTGTGGAATTGGTCGAGTGTTTTTGTCCATTCAGGCGTTGAACAATCACGCGTCACACATCTGTATCGTGCTATTGACAAAAGCGTAACGTGCTAAAATTAAACTAGGTATGAAAGAAACGGACTCACTCTCAGCCGAGGTTCACGGTGGATTCGACCCCTGAACTAGAATGAAACACTTGCGTTCAGTGTGAAGGTAAAGGTGGCAACTTGCAACAGCTTGTGTTTACAGCCCTGCAGGCAGAAAGGTGTTGCATCCTATCCTTGTAGCGGAACAGCTCCTGGTTGGATTCCCAGCTTTCCCGCGTCTTTGTCTGCTGTCTCCAGGTCCTCTGGGTGCCTCCAGCAGCGCAGAGACACACACACTTGGCTGGGCCGAGCCCCTGTCGCCCCTGGCTGTGAGGGTTTGTGGGAACGTCTCATCTGATGCCTCCTGGGTCAGCAGCTCCCAGTGACCCTGATCAAAAATGAGAATTTCACAATCAATCATTGAAATTCATACAAACATAGCAAAGATGACATTTTAACAATAACTTAACTGTATAATAATAATTAGCAATAACTCTTAATCGTGCGTGTGTATCGGCCTCTGGTTGTTCTTTGCTCAGATTCAGTTCAAATGTGTGTGTGTGTGTTTTCCTGTAGTTGGTCACTGAGTATCAAAACACCTATTCTAATAGCAAAGTGAGGACATTTTGGAATATGTGGGCTCACAACTTTAAAAGCCTGTTTAAGTGTGTTTAAATCAGTTTTAAGGTTAGGAGTTAGAATCGGGTTTAGGTCAGGTGTAGGTGTGTGTAAGGAGCATTAGTCTCTATGAAAGTCTTCACGAAGACTGAAGTACAAAGATGTGTGTGTATGTGTGTGAATATGTGTGTGTGTGCAGCTGTAAGTGTCAAGCTACGGTATGTCTGCCAAGAAGAAGGATGAATAATAAATGCAGTCTTAAGTTTGGATCAAACGTGTTCAGACTACAGAGCAGAGCAGAGGCCTTTCCATGGCCCAGCCGGGCCGATGCCTGTGATAAGATTCAGGGGGAGGGAGATTGGGGAGCTGTGTGTCATGTGTGTGTGTGTGTGTGTATTAGGGGGCTGTATATGAATTGAAGTCTTAAGCCTGGATCTTTCCTATTCACTCTGCAGTGCATCTTTCTCCCCTATCTCTGTCACATACACACACACAAATATCATAACAGACACACACACAGACACACACACACACACACACACACGCGTTTGTGTGAGTCTCTGTGTGTGAGCATTAGGGCCATGGCATGAATTGAAGTCTTGCCTGCTTTCACAGCTCTCGGCAGTGACCCATTCTCCCGGATGACTCTACACGTACACACAAGCAAAGACATACACACACACAGACACACACACACACACGCCCACGAGCCAGCCCATCGATGTAACCATCTACCATGGCAACTTGGACTTTCGAAGGACCTCATCTATCGAGAGAAACACATTTAAAGGGAAGACAGTAGAGGTGCAGCTAATCAGTGTCTGACACACCCCAGTCTCAACAAAACACTCCCACGATCTATCCATCTATCTATCTATCTATCTATCTATCTATCTATCTATCTATCTATCTATCTATCTATCTATCTAATCTATCTATCTATCAATCTATCTATCTATTTTACCTAATTACTAAAATTACTGCACTGCGAAGAGAACACAGAGGTCATGCTGATGAGTGTGTGTGTGTCTGTGTGTGTGAGAGAGGGAGCTGGTCTTATAATTAGCCCCTCCACTAACAGTCAGTGATACACAGCCCAGTAACTGGATATATAAATCTTCCCAGCACAAACTGTGTTTCTGTGTATTTGGTTTGCTATTTTCTCAGACAACAGAGAGAAAACAACTGCTGTTGTTTCTGTGTCACTGAGTGTGTGAGTGTGTGTGTGTGTGTGTGTGAGACATTGCAGTGCAGACTTGAAAGGACGCAGCAGCTGTCGACAGGCAACGTTCCCGCTGCACCACTAACTTGATTGCATACTGATGTTTTGATACCACGCGTCTCGGTCTCATCTTCCAGGTCGGATAATCAACCTCCCAGCTCGTCGGTGTCTCCGTCTCCCACCTCCACCCTTCACGGGTCTCTCCCTGTGTCTCTACCTCCACTGCCACCTTGTTCTTCACATTGTGCAGCGAGGATATGGCACAGCGCCGCGGCTGGTAACCACCTCTGCAGCAGCTTTTAATCACGTTGGACCACATGGGACGCAGAGAAACTAATGAGCGAGTTTCAGCGGGAGAGTGGCGCGCGCACCTCCCGTCAGCGTCTGACTTGCATTTAAATTGACGGATCATAATTTAATAGAAGCAGTGATCAATTTCAGATGACTGGTTCTGGTTCTGGATGGCTCTTTGTGTGCTCATCAAGCCTCTCCGTCTCATGGCTCTGCTTTGCTTTTTCTGCATTTTGAAGCACTGAGGGAAGATTTCTTTGCCTGGATCATTGCAGGCTGCTGACAGACAGCAAGTCAAATGTTAGACCAGTGAACACTGAGAGACAATGTGATAGGCTGCACACAGAGTCTGTTGCCATGCTGACTGTGAACATACCAGTCAAGTCTGACATATGTTTTCAAAGCAGTCCTCTTGGCAGCTTGCAGCAGTTGCCATGGAAACCCCAATGCCATTTCCCTCCATTGTTTGTACCGCTCGATAACCTGAAAGCGTTTTTTCTTTTTTTTTGAGTCTTGTTTTTTCAAAGCTGGCAAGACCACCACTGAACAAAAGACCAAGAGTTTGTTTTGTTTGGTTTAATTGTGTGTCTGTGTAAATGGGTGTGTGCATGGATGGTACATATATGTGCGCGCACGTGGGTGTCCTTCGTGCGACCTTCAGAGCGGACCCAGACGCGGTGCTGAGCCCGCGCTGCTGTCCAAACACCAACCGATGTTGACGTCTAAAAACTGTGGAAAAGCACTTCAAGCTTCAGAATCAACATCCGCTTTTCAGGCATTTTTGGCAAGAATGGGTCATCATGTATTTACGGGGCCGTTCTGGCAAGCTAATTCTGTATAATATTGTCTGAAAGAGCCTATTGTCGGTAATATAATGTGAGCTCTTTTCTAAGGGTTTGATTCCTCTTAATGATAGAGAAGGAATAAAGATATACATAAAAAGAAAGAAAAATGGAAAATGATTCATCTATAATCCATCCATTCACTGATTAATGTCAGCTCTTCCCACTTGAGCTGTTCCAATCTTATTCTAAGATGCTCTGGGGTTATTTCCATACTGATCAGTTGATGGATTTATGGTTTTGTATGTCACTGATCTTTGACTGTGCACAGCCCATCACCTTTCCAAAAACATTCTCCTAAAATTACAGCACAGGCTTCATTTGGTCATCTTCTGCTCTTATCTGGACCATGAAATGTGGGACCTGGGTCAAAGTTCAGGCTGCTGAATCAGAACTGAATCGGCCATCAGAGGTGAGCTTTCACTCCTCACCCTGAGGTCCCGGAGCCTGCAGCTTAGCTATCTGAGTCTATAATTCCATATTTTAGGTCAATTTAGTTACTTGAGATAATCATATTTGCAATATAGCATGTTAAAGAGAGATATTTGAAGACATTGTCCACTATTTTTGACAATTTAAGATGTATTCCATCTAATTTTTGTGAAATCACGTCTGTCTGACCTCGTGGCCTTACAATAACCATGCATTATCCTAATTATGTCCACACAGATCCGTTTAACTGGCCGAGGACTGTAATAACAGAAAGTGGAGGTTTGCGATGTGATTAGCCTTGAAATCTGAAGGAACTAGAAGGAAGGAAAGACTTAAACCTCAGAGCAACGAAAGCGAAACCAGGATAGAAAATCTAAAGTATTCAAGGCTGCAGGATGGAAAAGAAGCAAGCAAATAGTTGTTTGTGAAACATACATTTTATCAGCAGTAGTGTGTGTGTGTGTGTGTGTGTGTGTGACAAGAGCTCATGTCTCCCGAAAAAGTTGGCGTCATGCTGCTGTTGTCTCTGTGTGTGTGTGTGTGTGCACGCAGCTCCCTGCTGAGCGTGTCTGCAGGCTGTTCTACTGTGATTAACAGAATCTACCTGTGCTCACGCCTCACCTGAGGGCAAACCTCTGAAGGTGGACCTTTCTGATCCTTTACTTCTACAGCGTTCAGAGACGAAGAAGCCATGAAACCAAACGACTCCTGTGATGGATTCTAAAGCCAGAGGTCGGACCCAAAACGCAGGAGCCTGAAATATTCTGTTGAAGGCGCCGGGGGATGGTGCTCATCTTTAGCCTCTTTGTTCAAGACAACAGTTCTAGTTATTGCCACTAGAAGGCACCAAAACAAAACTTTATTTATGGATTAAAGATTAAAAATCTGATTTAAATCCAGGTCCAACCCCAACCTTAAAACCAAATCCTAACACTCAGACCGGTCTTTGAGGTTGTGGGGACCAGCTAAGTGTCCTCACTTCCAAACATGTCTCTCACTTTGCACTTTGCACAGCAAGTAAAATAACAAGCACACACACACACACACACACACACACACACACACACACACACACACACACACACACGCGCGTACTGTATGTTTAGGATTACCTAAACTTGCTTGTGTGTAAATTATGCTAATCTGTTCTCGGCAGCCCACACACAGCATTATGATGCAGCACACAGCATCAGCCGCTGCACACCAGAGTTTTTTTGTTATTCAAACCAGAACAAAATGGTAAAAAGTGTGTAGGTTGGAGGTTTGGAAATGCATCACTGTATCCTCAAAAACACAAATTCAGATGTAGGGTTACTGTCATTGTTGCTTTGACAATATACCTACAAGTAAGGGGCTTTTTTAATGATTATTAGCAACAAAAATGTTGCTGTAAATAAAAATTGTTTAAAAGATTCATAAAAAGGTAAAAGATAAAGATTGTCCTGGTGAAATGTTGAGAGAAATGTCTTTTCAAAAAGATAATTTTACTCATTTTGAATGGAATATAATCCTTACAATAAATCTATCTATCAAACACAAATATCAAAAATAACTGAACTGGAGAGCAAAAGATTAGCTGTCAGTGATAAAATCTGATGGCGGACACAGATAATTTGATGAAGTGAGACAAAGAAACAACCGATTGCAGTCGGTCAAAAGTGTCTGAAGTGTCACATTAAGTGTTTAATCTTACCTTTAGTGCAACCAGCCTCCATTTTCCCCTGAAAACATTTCAACAACAGAAGTAAAGTTTACTGAAAAAGGAGACGGAACGTATGTGAAAAACAGTGGTTTTATGCTGCTGTACAAAAACAATACAACACAATTTCTCTGTGATTTAGTTTTGCTTTTAGCAAAAACATCAACAAAACATATATATATATATATATATATATATATATATATATATATATATATATACATACATATATATATATATACATACATATACAAATACATATTTATAAAGTGCATTTATTAAAGTAGTTAAAAACATAAACAGCAAATACAAATAAAGAAAACTGATATAAAAAAATCACTCTTCATACTACAGTGCTGAAATTACAGTTTTTGTAATTGAGTAAATATAATAAAACCTTCTTTTGTATTGCTGATTCATTGTAAACATACTAAAAATTCTTTCTTCGATGGATATAGTTTGAATTTGAAGTTCAAAATTTTAGGAACAAATATAAACAAACACCTGCAGAAGGTCAGATTTAAATTTCTTAAATTATATTTTAAATGCTGAAGCATATTTAGGTTGTAGGAGGAAATGTTACAAATTGTTTTTTTAACTTATTATTGAACTGTTTTTTTTTTGTATTATTTTTTTAAAAGAAACAAGAAAAAGAAATGTTGTCAAAACTGTTCTCATTTCTGTCCTTGGTAATTGTAAGATTGTAAGAATTGATGCTACTTTAAAAGCAGCACAAACCTTTTTATGTTACAGATTTTTTTCTCTGTGATAACAGAATTTAAAATTATTGGTCATTACAGTTGAAACAGGCACAGATATGAAAAATGCACGTCAAAGCCACAGTTTCAATGATTAGTTGAGCCCTTTGTGCATTTTTACATCATTATTTGAGTTAACCATCATTTTCCGACACAACAGAACCACATTGCTCCGGCAGAGCTGTCTGCATATTGCACCAGAGGGTTGCTAGGCAGCCAGCGTTACCTCTAGTGTACCTTGGAACAACTATTCATCACAATATTTTCCTTTTTTACTCTCAAGCGCTCTAAAAGATACTTTCTGCTCCACCAGGAAACAGAAACACCCTGCAGGGTTTATTGACTAATTTATGACTTCTACTAATAACGTTGATGTTTCTGGGGGATGCTGACACAGAGTTTCTTGGTGCTGCACAGCCAGTCTCTACACGCTGGCTGTAAACAGGTTCTTTCCCCGGGTGGTGACACTGGTGATGCCGTGATTTTCAGTTTTCCTGCTCCGACTAAGCCAGTTTTCTTTTCCTGTTTGCCTGGTGCTGGTGCGCTCTGTGTTCTTTT
>CAAE01015113.1:201376-225127 GCA_000180735.1 Tetraodon nigroviridis
ATTAAGGCAAAAAAAAAAGAAAATTTTTATTAAAAAAAGAAAAGAAAAAAAAAATCAGTGTACTCCGATAAAAAAATAATAACAACAACAACACTAAACAAACAAAACAAAAAAACATTAAAAGAAGCGTCTTCCGAAGCTTCCTGGATCTATAATGGGCAGTAAACCAGTTGCGGAGGGAACGCAGCTTGCAAACCCTGCTGGACTCCCTGGAAACAGGTTGAAAATGTGTCCTGCCTGGCCGTCAGCGCACCGGCAGTCAGACGGGTTTGATACGGGCGAAGAATCAGCGAGCCTGGCCTGTCCTGATATGCAGGCTGCCGTGAAATGGCAACTCTTCTGGTGGGACTTGCAGATTAGCAGCGGACCTCCGATGAGCAATACTTTCTCGGTGCCAGTGTTTTGCACTTCTCAGTAGTACATTGTCAGTTTTAAGTGCTTTTTACTCGCATGGGCCCGTGAGCGGAACCGGAGAACCGCAGACCCAACAGCATCTCAGAACATACTTCTGCTCACTTGTTCGTAGTTGTTGCAAATGTAGGTGAGCTGTGTCAGGGTTTTTTATTTTTTTTTTTTAAATCAAAACAGGCATTTTACAGGAGGATCTTCGGTTCCAAGTGTGACAAGCATTGACCGTAACTAAAGCTGCCCGAGTTTTATTTTATACTTGACATTTTCTTGCTAATCTGGAGGTCTCGCTGCTGTCTGCATCGTTGGTGAATTCCCTTCTCTAGCACCAATATGGCATCGTGAGTGTTGTCTGTCGTGTGTGCATGTGTGTGCATTCCCTGTACTTTCTTTGACTGGATATAGGTTTATATATAGATATAGTGATCCTTCACTGTATTGATCTCAATGCCTGGGGCGGCTTTCTTCCTAGACTTAAATAAGACATATATTACACTATGTGACATTACTATTCATCTGCACTTAAATTAAAACAAAAGATTCAAATCAAAAATAGTCTCATTTACATTCATGTCAACCTGATTTCACAGATTTTTATAAAAGAAACACTAAGCTTGTTTTAAGGGTGAACTCGTTAATAAATAATGACGATGACGGCGATTCCTATCGTAACAATGATCACACTGTTTTTACAGCAGACTGCAAAAAAAATGCCATAAATTCTGTGTGTTTGCCGCAGCTTGCACAGTTTCACTCTCGTCAATTACAGGTTTTGCACTACGTGAGATCATCAGCGTGCACTTCAGCATCCTAGCTCGAATATCAGGTGTGCACATGAGTGTGCGACCTGCTGTAGCAACCTGGGGCCCAGTGCTGCTGCTGGAGGATAAATCACGGGGTGCACAGGGGAGGGGAAGGTCAGGTACGGGCCGCAAATGAAGAAACACCCAGCTGATTAGCCCCCCCGCGCCTCTCCAGAGTTTCACCTCCGACCTTCTTTTGGCTTCCAGAAAGAAGAAAGAAGAGACAAGAGGACGAATCCTAAACTGGAGGGAGAAGAAAACCTGTCGGGGATCGGGCCGTTTAAGGATATTTCTTCTTTCACGCATTGGCTGAAAATCCGCAGTATTTTTTTTTTTTTTTGCTATAAAACCCTTATAAAAACGGAAGGTTGTATAAGGGGCTTTAGAGGGGAGGTGGGGCAAAAGGTGGAGGGGTAAAAAAAAAATTGTTGGACTGCATTGTTGGGTGAGGGTTTTCCTTTCTCACAAAAAGTGTTTGGATAAGGGGTGGAGGGTTGTACCCAGTAAACACAAGCTGCTCCACCCCAACCCAGCCACCAGCGCCCTTCCCTTCCTCCCCCTACGTCCTGCAGCCTTTCAGGTAGTCTACATAGCATCTCAGCTTTGTTCACATGGTACACAAACAGCTACAGCATATAATGTTACTAACCGCAAACAAAGAAACAAAACAATAATAAAAAAAAAAAAAATCCCAAAAGGTCAAGACGTTAAGTAATAAAACCTTATTTACATGTTACACTTTTTTTTTCTTGGTTTTTCAGCGAGATAATTTGCTCCTCTTCATCCTCATCTTCTCAGCACGTTTTTGCTCTGCGTCATTTTTTTCTTTAACTACAGAATACTGAAGACACGCAGAAGAACTGTAGAGAAGATTCCTTCTGACTTTGCTGCTCTCCTCTCCTTTATCCATTCTCATTCACTTTTTTATACTCCTCCCCCAGACCCCCACTTTTTCCTTTTATCCTCCTCATTTTATTTTATTGGCTGTCAAGTTTAGCCCACTTTCTGTGGGTTGGTGGCACGTACCCCCTGCTCATAGGTGATCCGCTGGCTGATTAGGTACTGTGCAGCCTGTGTCGCAGCCTGGGAACCTGTGATGGTAACCTTCCTGTTCCGAGTTCCAGGGATGAACTCGCCTTTCTTGGAGATCTGGATCCTGGCTCCAGTCAGCTCCTGGTACTCTACTAGCGTCTTCCCTCCTTTTCCCAGGATTGCTCCCACCAAGTTTTCCGGTACAGCGATTTCGACCACTTCTTTAGCTCCCTCTGCTAGCTTCTCTGTGGCCAGTAGAGATGATGCCACTAGTGGCGATGCGGCGCTTAGGTAGCCGTTAGTAGCCCCTGTAGCAGCAGCTAAAGACCCCAGGGAGAAGCCTCCGAGACTGGCTGCTGGGTGAGCAGCACTGGTTGATGCATCACTGGCGTAGGATGCTAACAAATTGGCTGCGGCGGCTGCTGCTGGATTAGCGTTAGCCGCGACAGCAGCTAACACCCCCGAGGCTGCTGCTGGATTCAGCCCCAGACCAAGGGAGTTGGTGTTATAGCCATAGCTGGCCAGAGTGTTGAGGGCTGATGTGATGGCCAGCAGGTCGTTGCCTGAGAGGTTGGACATGGTGGTTGGGAAAGCCCCAACACCAGCCAAGCTGGCCTGGCCCAGCAGAGAGGAAGCTGTGGCTGCTGCAGCAGCTGCTGCAGCTGGAATGACCTCAGTGGAGTTGGCGTACGGAGAACCGGTGGGGTTGGAGTTGGCAACAGGCCCTGTGATGTTGGAGTAAGAGATGTTGAGACAGGAAGAGCTCTGCGGATCTTCCTGGATCTTCTGGACAATGATCTCCACAGCTTTGCGGTTCTGCTCAGGTTCTCCACTGATGGTGACAACACGTTCCTGGAGGTTGATGCCTTCTGGCTTTTGGGAAAGCTGGACCCACGCACCAGACTGTTCCATTACAGCCTTGACTGTAGCTCCACCTTTTCCGATAATCAAGCCCGCCGTACTGTTGGGGACAATCAGCTTGGCCTGGAAAAAAGAGCGACAAAGACACCTATCAAAATCTGCAAAATGTGGCGGTCGAAATGTAAGGTGTCAACGTATAAAATAGATAACTAAAAATATGAGTATATATTTGAAATAAATAATATGTCATATGAGAACAACTCTTTAAGAATTTAGAACAAAATCTTAACTTAATGGGAACTTTTGCCTTTTAAAACCGTTTTCACACAAAGTACACAAGGCAAGGTCGATTTTGAAAAGGGGCTTAGTCAGAAGCTGCTTTCCAAGGGCGTTCTTGAACAAGACAGATATTCAAGAGAAAAAAAAAAAAAATCAGAGCTAATATAATGCAGGTGTGTCTGCTTCATGGGCAAGTCGAACACTTTACCGAGAAAATGCTTCAGGATTTGACCTTGTGGATTGGAGAGCTTAATTCCAGCTCTCGGGTAGAGAAAATAAAAGTATTATTATAAGAAAAACAACAAAGATAGATAGATAGATGGATAGATAGAAAGATAAATAGATAGAATTCTAAAGAGTTTTGGTGTGTGGAAAAAAACTGACTCCCAGGTCACCGTTTCCACGGAAACACAGCTCTGGCATTCAAAAGGTTGTGAAAGGAAGTGATGCAGTACCAAGTGTGCACGTACAAGCAGCAACCCCGTACGCGTCTGTCCAAGGTTATTCTACTGAAAAGGTTGTTTGCAGCTGCGCGTTTCGATTGTTCCGCTAAGATTTGCATCAGAAAGTTGTGTCGGTGGTTCAAAGAACATGGCAGAGCTGAAACATGAACGGATGCTTTTTGTGGCTGCACTGATGCAGCCAGTCAGCCATGCGTGACGCCGCGGCGACACTGAGAAGAACCTAAAAGGACAAAATGTTGCCAACTTTGGCTGCGCGGATTAAACGCCTCCGTTGGTGCACGTGCGTGCGTCAACTTTGCTGCACCTTCCTGCTTGGGGTTGACTGAATGTTGCGTTTTTAACTGGAGGGCAGGAACACAGTGTGGGCTGCAGAGAGAAGACGGGGAGGAAGGACTGAAGCGACAAAAGGCTTGCTATAGAAAAGATAAAATAAGAGGCAGAGCCAGCGATGAGCGCTGATTAATTCAACAAACGGATGAAAGAGAAGGATAAATGATAAATCCCAGGGATTGAGTCAGCGTTCAGCAGGAAAACACGAAGGCCAAGCCAATTACCTTATCCAGTTTGTCTCACCCTCTGTTTGATCCTTTTCTCTCCCTCCCTCATTCCCGCACACTTCTGAAATGAACAGCTCCAGATGGGAGACAGCCCGTACGCAGAGGTCACCGTTCTGTCAGGCCAACTAACGAGGAATTTGAATAGGAATGAAACATTTGCATTCGCGAGGCAGCTGATAAAGAATCAGTGTCCAAACCTGCGGACACTAAATCAAACACACCAAATAAATAAATGAAATCACCGTCTTTACATCAGAGCCAATTCTTTTCCTCTGCTGAGTGTGAACATTAACCGCTCGAATATTTGCAAAGAAAGCATGAGAATCTCTGGTTTCTCGTGACCGGTGCCAGCGAGCGTGACGCAAAGCCAGGTAATGTCAACTTGTCTTGTTTATGCCTCCTGCCTATTAGACAGCTGTCCAGGCAGCTGTCTCGTGTCCTCGTGTCCTCGTGGGGGCCGTTGCCGGATTTACCACGGCTGACTCTCCAATCCTGATCGGTAAAACGATCCCAGCTGACCCACCGCGGGAGCCGATCACCCCAGGTGGGGTGTCCTCTGAGGGGTTCCAGGGGTAATTGTCGGAAAAGATGATCGTCATTTAAACGGAGCAGTCTCAGTCAGAGGATGAACAGGATAGAAACACGTTGATACATTTCAGATTTTCTGCATTAAAATGTGGCCAATTTTAATGGGAATGAGGATTTAAACATACACAAACACACACACACACACACACACACACACAGAATTGGGAGGAAAAGCGTGACAGAGTGATGCCTCCCTCCAGCGTTATTGATCATTTAGCATTTTTACATCAAGTTGGTTCTCTCCTAATGAGGCTCCCTTTCCTCCTCTCCTTTCCCTCCACTCCTCTCCAAATCTCACACTTCCCTCCTGACTTCTCTCACTCTGTGAAGTTCTTTTCCCTCTGCTTTCACTTCAGCTCTACAGCGTGTAGCAGATTTTTTCCCGCCCTCCCACATCTTCAGTTTTGAGTTTATTTTGATTCAACACACATCGGTGAGTGTGTACACCAATTACAAGCTGAAGTAACAGACAAGCTACCGCAGCTACACACTTTTTCATGTTTTTTTCCTTCATGGCCACACACATGCAGGCGTTTCCTCTTTGCTGCTGTATCCCTTTGTTTTTTACTTAAACAGCACGATATCGCCTGGGAATAATGTCTTTGCAGAAGAAAAGGAGTTTTGGCCTCCATCCAACTGCAGAGACGAACATCTGCTAGGCCGAGGTCAAAGGCCAAAGCCAATCTTCTGTATTCATGAATATATTCAGGCAAACACCGAGAAGGAGCAAATGTGGTCATCAGCAGGGAGCACAGTAAAGATGATGAGCTCGAATCAATGTGCAAAACAATTCAGCCAAGAAATAATCAGGCCTTTCTATCCGCGTACTAGCATGGTGTACTAGTTTGCAAACTTGGCTTGCACTTGGGTGAACACACACTTTTGTCAAGTGACTCTTGACCTTCTATTTTCTTCTCTGGCTGTATTCTTATCCGATGAAAATGCCTAAACGGAGATATAAAATTTCAGCCACCACACAATTAAATTTACTGTTGCTGTTAGAAAATGTGCTGTTGATCGAGGTTCTGTTGAGAACACAATTAAATATTCAAATATAAACCCATTTAAATCCTTTAAGTGAGATCAGTGCTGCTAAACAGTAGCTCCCATCATATGACTCTATTATCACAAACAGCACCCCCTACAGGACATCGTGTGTACAAGCCAGTTCTATTTAGTCTGTTTAAACAACTCCTCAACTTTCACTTTAAATTCATCCTTCCATATTTTCATAGTACCCTTCTTTCTGTCTCCGTGGCTGTCAGAGCAGCCACATGGTGACGAAGTCTTGTTTTCGCATCAGAACTTTGTATTGCGTTCCATGCAGGTCACAATCTGGCCATCTGTCACTGCTGTCATTAGAGGCCAACATAAACACACAAACACACACACACGCGCACACACACACACACACACACACACGCAAAGAAGAAAATATTCATGCATGAAAAGCACATGAACAGTGACACAGAAAGGCTAAAAACACATTTTAATGGCATGTATTTGCACGAGTACACACACACACACACACACACACACACACAAGCACACACACATGCACATAAAAACAGACAGCAGCAAGTGGATGACAGCAGACAACTGTGGAGTTTGAACTCTGAAGTCTTAAGCTGGAGACTTAATCTGCCTCCCCATGATCCGCAGGCTTAGTCGTCCTGCGCCCTGTCTATCTTTTCTCTGTCATCCCTCTTTTTCCATCCCCTCTCCCTCCCTCTCTCTTTCCCGCTCTCTCTCTTCCTCTCTCTCTCCTTTTTTTCCCTGGTCTGTATAAGAGCACTCTGCTACAGGTTAAAAATAACTGCAGGACCGAAAACTAGAGGCTACAATAACACACACATGAGAATATATTAGACATCAACGTTTCCTCCCACCGACTGAAAACCACGATCTGCTGGCTTTGAATCACAACATAATAAATCCAATTTTATAAGAGGAGAAATGTAATTACGTTTGTCAAATCCCCATTTTGCGTTCATGCCTAATTATCATTTCTTGTGTTTCTCACGGTGCAGTGAAAAATGAATGGTTGGAGAGATAACGCAGAGCAGACCGTCGACCGGGAGCAGATAAGACGCTGTTCTGCCTGGTCAGCACCGAGGCAGAGGCTGTAAATCACAACTGCCGCATGAAAAAATAGATAAACGATTACGTAAGACTGTAGAGTCACTGTCAACATCCTAGCATGTGGAATCGCAAGTGAACAGCTAACGCACGTGAAGTTTTATCTGCTAAAAAGGCCAGAGTGGATGATTTAAAATGGCAGAAATATGACAGAAACCCCTCGTTTACTGTTCAGTCGTCTTGTCCGAGGCCTTAGTGGCTTGGATGAGATCACTTCCAGGTGCAGGCATCACCCCAGAAAAACAAAAAAGACAGATGCTAAGCACGGAGAACAAATTTATTGAGGGACTTAAAGGATCCAGGTTTAATAAAACAGTCTTAACTCTGCCCTATTTTCTTCTCCTGTTCATCAATCAATGGCTCCTGTTTGTCTCCTCTCATATGTTGGATAAAACTAGATTACTCCTCCTTCCAGCAGACTCTCTCCATCAGCGGACACAAGGTGAGCCAGCCTGCACTTTTTATGCCTGGTTATATAAATTTCCTGTGCAATGGGGCAATAACAGGAAGTAGGAAACAGGTGTTAAAGTCAAAGGCAAGAGGTAAAGGGAAAAGCCCCTTTCTCTTACAGGAAGACAGTGGAGGGAAAAGGGCTCCATTCGCACCAGTGTGTGTGTGTGTGTGTGTGTGTGTGTGTATTGGTGTTCGATCTCATATCTCGAGCCTCCGCCAATACAGATGAACAAAGTCCGAGAGCTGCTGCAGTTTTGAGTCCTGCTAAAGGGCGGCGCCGCGCCAAATATAGAGCCAGAGCGATCCCAAAACAAAGCTGCAGACCATTTACGGCTGACCTCACGGGACACGCTCGGCGCTTACTTCCTAACACCGTAATGCAACAATAACAGACAAAAGGGTGTGTTTGACGAGAAAACAGAGCAGAGGCCTCCGGAGCGCTTGGGCCCTCTTCGCTACTGTCGCTTCACCTTCTTCATCTTCTGCCATCACATTAGAAAAAAGCAATTAGCAGTAAAGTTTTTCTGTACGGCCATGTGGGAAATGCAGGTTTAATGTATCAGTGCATTCATGCATTACTTATCATTTATCACACAAACCTGGACTCTGAGTTCAAGGGTGGCGCTAAAGGTCGATCCTGCGGCGGTTTGCTAACGTGCGCTAATATCACAGAAAGACAATTAGTAAAAAGAATATTAACAATGTTAAAAATCTTCAGACGAGTCTGCCCATTCATAAATCATGTCAGACCACATCGGCGGCCATAAGGGGCCCATAAATCATTCTCTCCATGGCTCTGCCCTCCTCTTATGCAGCATTGAAGCGTGGCGTCTCGTCCGTCAGCGTCCCTGCTCTGCTTTTCTTTCTATCAACAGCTGCTTCACCATCAGTCTGCAGCTGTCACTAACAAGAGTTCAGATCTGCTTCCAGCTTTCAGTCACCCACTCAGCCATCCAGGCTCTTCTTTTTGGCAACCGATCGCGCTCTCTCTCTCTCTCTCTCTCTCTCTCTCCCCCCACTCTTTCTACCGTTTGCTCCCTCTTTCTTTCCATTTCGCCTCTGTTCCACATGCTCTCAATTTAACCCTTCTTCTTTTACACAACATCTTAAGCACTGGTCATACATCATTTCTCTCTCTCGCACCCTCTTTTTCTCTTTTCCACAGGCTCACAGGGCTGAACCGCTCGGGCCCACAACACATGCTGCAACAGCCGCTCTCCTGACAGAAGGGAGGCCTTTTACCCCCAACCTGAAATAGCGGACAACCAGTGGCTGCAGCCCACCAGAGATCCATTCATCTTTCATGAAGACACATGTGCAAGACTCTGTGAGTGAGTGCGTGGGTGCGTGTGTGTGCGCGGGTGTGATGTGTGTGGGACCATTAATTGAAAAATGTGAAGTTTTATCATTTTTTAAGGATTTCTTATTGGGTTTAATCATGCGTGTGTGTGTGTGTGTGTGTCTCTCTCTCTCTCTACTTTACTCACTTGCCTTTCCAGCATAAATAGCCTGGAGAGCAGCGAGGGACTCGCCCTCTTTTATTAGCATTTAAGTATCAACAGCTATTAGCCTGGTTGTATCCTTTTGGCGGCTCGCTCACGGAAAACCCGATTTCTTTACTGTCAGTCATCCGTAGCCATAAATGACGTAAGGAATTACTAAATGACACAACATTACAAAAGTCTACCACACTGGGCTCTGACAGGCTCCAGGGTGCCATAAAAGTGTCTGTGGAGAGTTTCTAGGAGAAATATTCACAAAAAGCTACATCAAACACCTTTAGTGATGACTCTCACCAAATGTGTGTGAGTGTGTGTGCAAAGATGATGATTACAATTCCTCAAAGCACTTCTAAGCCCACTGCGTCTACAATTTTATGAATATATGAAGCGACACTCATCTTATAGAAGCTATTTTCACATTTCAATGGGAATTTGAGTTAATGAGTTCCTGAGTAGGCGTGCACGCCGGTGCACGTGGGCTCTCTGGTAGCGCTGAACAGTCAATAATCTGAAGCAAAGCCAGACCTGAGCGGTCGATAAACATGGTCAGGAATCCCGGCTATAACCACATAAACAGGTTGGAATCAGAATCAGTGGCTGCACTAATTGGCCTCCACGACTTTACTGGCCAGCAGACGAACCAGCATCTTCCAAAACTCTTTAATTACAGGTGTTTATCCCATGTCTCATGTCTCATTTGTCCATCATGTCTTTGTTCGCTGGGGAATTTTGCTACAACAGTAATAGAAGATAATTTAGATGTTAAGAAACATGTTTAGAGTCCTAAAGATGATGATCATGATGTGTGTGTGTGTGTGTGTGTCATGGAGTATATGTTCACACCTCACACCCCGTCTCTGTGGATTTTTCCATTCTTCATCTTCCCTCTCTCCTGTTTGTCAGCCTGGACCTTCCTTCCCTTTTCCTCCTTGCCCTTCCATCTCAACTCCGGTTTTTCTTGTTTTTCTCTACTCTTTCCTACTCCCCAAAACCTTTTTTCGCATGTTTGGTTTTCCGCTCCGTGTTTATTTTGCTGCCTCGTTCAGTCGCGCTCAGACAGAAAATCACAAACACCATTTTGTCATCCGAAAAGCAAACACTCGCCTCTCCATTTTCCTCATCTGACCTGAGGCATGGCTGGCAGATGTAAACACACACATGCACGCTGCGCCTGCAACAGCTTATTTAGCATTTCCGACTGCTGAGAGGGGAAAAGGCGGATGGAGGAGGGCGGGCCTCACCTGTTTGACGCGGTCTGGGTTGACGGTGGTCTGTGGCTGCAGGATGCTGACTGGCTCTGTCTTCTGGGTGCTCTGGGGCATCTCCCTCACCTTCTCAGCGATGAAGTTGTGGACACCGTTCAGCGCTTCCACCGTCCCCTGGATTAGACACACCCGCTCTGTCGTCCCTGCACGCACAGAGGGCAAATGATGTTAGCCGTGGTTATAAATTTGCATCTCTGGTGATTTACCGTGCAGGAATCCTTTGCTGCTGCAGCAGGAAATGATGCAAAGAAATAACTGATTCGTTTCAATTGCAAAATTGCACGAGACCAATAAAAGCTACTAAATAGAACCTCATAATTTCAAGCAACTGACTCACAATTACTGCGCAAATCACCGCATAAAGGCACAATCAACTTTTGTAGGTTAAAAGACTGATATTAAAAAAACAGCGCAGGCAAGGAGTCAAGGCCAAATCACCGTCCATCTGCTTGTTTCCTTGATGTTCCTGACTACACTGTTTCCTTTTCCTCTCCGACTGCCCATTGTGTTCCCTGGGACTTGCTCTTATCTCTGGTGAGCAGCAAGCTGGCTTTTGTTTTCTTCCGCTTCTCTCATTTCCTCACTAAAACCACCTCTCATCCAAGATCAGCAAGATCATTATTATTACTATTATTATTACTATTATTATTGATTGAAAACGTGGACAAATTCTGTATTTACTGTTGGTGCAGGGGTAAAACCACGCAGGTTCCAAAAACACAACTCTCAGCTGCTGGCTGCATTTGGCTACAGGACCCCACTTTGTAATGTCTGTAACGCCTGTTAGCATTACAGTGTTATTAATTCCTGCTGCTATTTTTGCAGCAGCTGATGACAACGGTGACAAACAGCAGCTGAAGGTTTCTGTTGGGCCGAACGACTACAAGCTAACAAATCAAACAAACGAGAAGCTAGCATGACTTTGAAGTGCACCGCCATGTCAGCGCACCTGAGGATTGTGTGTCTCTGTGTTTATGAGTGTTGTGTGTGTGTGTATATATGTGTGTGTGTATGTGTGTGTGTGTGTGTGTGTGTGCATGTGTGTGTGTGTGGGGGGGTATGTGTGAGACTGGGGGGGGGGGGATTTCAGTCATATTTTTAGGCCCAACCATATTTTCAGGCCAAAATTATAGGTCTGACAATTGTCGGTTTGTGTGTGTGTGCGCGCACACAAGCACGCACGCATGCCTGTGCGCTGATACTGAGAAAACTGGGCTATGCCTCTCTCTGACAGCTGGTGCCCTCTGGGTAATCTGGACTCAACCAATCATAAACAAGGATTAGGAGGCCATTGTCTTGGCATCAGTGTGGGTTTGTCATATTTCAGCATTGTGACAGTGTGTGCAATTGTGTGTGTGTGTGTGTGTGTAATGGCAGCGGGAAAGGCCGCTCTGCAGAGATCACACTGCAGCATCTGCACAGCTGTGCTACCACGAGCCTCCTAAACTTGATTATGAAATATCAACCAGGGTTTAACAAAAAGACCAATGGATAAACTGGGGCACATTAAACGGCCATCTAGAGCCTCGTCTGACGCTTGCGTCCAGGTAATTCTGCGCAAATGGCCGTCGGGCACGGCTCTCTGGCTGCTTGCTGCTCCACTTTTTTCACCTTCAACCTCGGCTCTGCGCGTTGAAAGCGAGCGCCTGCTGCTGCTGATGTCAGGTTGGTAAACCACCGTGGGCCGACAGGAACGGTGAACGAGGTAAAAGGTCCTGTAGCGCTCAGTCAATTTGGATGATCTAAAGATCACAATGCTGAGCCAACAGCATCTTTAATCAAATTTGAACGGTTGTAATTTTGACATAAAGCTGTTTCCCTTATTTCATTAAAATCTGGGTGTTTTGAGTCGCTCTGCAATCACCTACTGAGCTAAATGTAAACCGAGTAAACCGACGTGATAGTTACCGTCACCATCAAAGAGGCCATGAACTCTCTCAGATGCTTTTATTTCAGTCTAACTAGCATGACTCACTCCTTCCTCCCCTGCTCTCCTCCTCCTCCTCCTCCTCCTCCTCCTCCCCTCCTTCTCCCTGATGACCAGAGAGGCTCCGTAGGCAACAAACAGAAAAGTACGCTGAGCTTCTCCTTCTGCTTCTCTAAGGGCGACTAAACGCAACAGCTAAACGTAAAAGTCAAACGAACTGTGATTATTATTATTAGCATTGTTTGTTTTTTTCTTTATTTTTGGGGGGATCTGTTCTCCAAATTAGAGAGATCTGAATTTCATCCTCAAACTACCGAGTCAAGTGAGTCATTAAAACAGCAAAGGAATGATTCATAAACTAGCTGTAAACTAGGGCTGGAAGGAGTGTTTTATAAATTTACTGCATGATGTAAAAAAACGGGTAACTTTTCAGAGAGCTTCAATGAGCCGAAAAAAAAAGAAAGGGAAAAAAAAACGGCCGCCTTCTTGTTTTATTAATGCTGTTTTTCGGTGCAGAGAACCACTGAAGGCAAAAACATTCTGGTTTTTGACTAAAATCAACAGAAAACTGTCAAAAATAGTCTGGCATATTCCTGCAAAAGTGACCCATTTCTGAGATACGATTCTCCCCGAGATCCCTTTCAGGGTCCACAAAGTTCTCACTTTCTCAAACTTTCGCAAACAGTTGAGGAATCTGAGCCGAGACGGCGAAGAAGTGACGCGGAGAGAAGACGAGATGTGACAGCATGGCCCCGGGTCCCGTGTTCACAGGTACAGGCGCTCCCGCCACGGCTGCTGGATGTACACATTTACACTTCCAGCACCGCTGGGGTGAAGAAGGGAGGGGACGGTTGCCGACGGCGACGGGTAAAGGGGGAGACCTGCAGGTTCGCACGACTTGTGTCACATCTGAAAAACATCAAGCCGGCTGGAGGCAGGCGGAGACGCGGGAATGGACGGAAGGAGAGGAGGACCGGCAGAAAGTCGGGCCGGTGGTGTCAAAATGGAGCGACAGAGGGAGACGGAGTCGAGCGGAGAGATGGACAGAAATGGATGGAGGGAGAGCGACCCCTGTGTAACCTGTCACAACACAGTACTGTCAGCAAACAGAGAGGAAGACAGAAAGAGACACCACCAGTCTGCGAGATGGGCTCGGGAATGAAGAATCCAGAGGGGAAGATATGATCTATCTATATGTTATATGTCTATACAGCTTTGACAAGGATATCGGCCTGGGGGCGACACCTCAGGAGCCAGCTGGACTCACGGGAACGTTGGTTTGAGGCTAAGTTCATTAAAGACGTCTCCTAAGTCTGAGGATAAGCTCAGGTTAACTGGACACATCTGATCAGCTCTGCTGGATAAGTCAGCCGGTAGCAGGAAGGCTCAACGCCCTCCAACCCGCCGGGTGTAAGCATGGAGAAGATGGCCTTTAGGGCAGGAGGAGGTCAACCGAGAGCACCTCATCACCACAGCCTGGGGAAGTTTCCCTCCGCCATCCTTTGTTTAACAGCCGTGGATGAAGCTTCCTAAAGCACGTCAATCACACCAAACATGATCAGAATCAGGAAGACTAGCCTTTTCCCATTAGCAAGGTGGAAAGAATGAGCCACGTGTTCCAGTTACTCCTGCACCCTTGAAAACGATTAGATTACACAGATTAAGATCAGTTAAGTCTTAGGCTGATAAATCTCATCTTTACTTGTACGACTGAGCCTGACCCTAAACGACCAGCTGATAGCATCTCTAACTCAACCAGTCTGGACCACTACAAAGAGCACTGGGCTCGTGTCAGAAGGAACCCGATGGATTTATTGAGCGGCTCCTAAATAGGCTGATGAAAGTGACCGAAAAGGCCTTTGTGTCATTTAGGTGCTTTTCCGGCTCGACGGTTCGGACGGAAGAAGAAAGCGGCGCATGTTTGTACGGGTCCCTCACCTTTCAGTTATCGCACAAAACTGGGCGGGTACAAATTACATTCATACTTTGGGAGTGGAATCGATCAACAGTAACACATTAGATGAGCCGAGAGACAAAGAAAAGCGGCTCTTGTCACTCCTGCTAAACATTTTTTTTTAAATTCTGGAACGGTTTTAATAGCAACGATGTGGCGGCTTCACCCGCAGCAAACACACTTTTATACAGCTGTCGGTGATATCATGAGCTGCTATTTGGGAGAGGAAGAGAGAGAAAGAGTGACTTCATGTGCTGATGCAGTCTGGAGCCGTGAGGAAACTTGGAGCTGTTCTTTGCTATGGTCGGCACAAAAGCGAGAAAGGACAGAAAGATAGCGGGGAAAGAGAGGGAAAAAGGGAGGAGAGGAGGAAAGGAATCAAAAGCAACTTTTTTTTTTTTCGTTTAAAAAATTAAAAGTGACAATGATGAAAAAACCTGAAAAGAGGAAGGAAAGGAAGAGATTAGGTGGATGAAAATGTGATGGTTGCCTTGTAACTGGCTGGCAGCCACACACACTCACTGGCTTCATTTGGCATCATGTGAACTGGACAAAATTACAGTCAAATAGGAAAAACTTCATACGTGCTCGAGTAACTGCGCTCAGATGGCCCGATGCCTGATGTTTTTTATTGGTTTTTACAGCAAATAAAAGTTCTCCCCGGTGAGTAACCAGATGCTCAGGGCTAGAAAAAACACAAACGAATGAAATGAAACCAACCAAATCTGATTAGAAACTCAGAGAAATCAGACAACTAACACAAACATTCAGAACGGGGGCTCTACAAACTACAACCACCATCTCGGAATGGTGAAAGAGTTAACCTTGGTATTCGTCATTCGCTCCCTCTGCCTTCTCTCCCTGGTGATCCTCAAATCTGTTTTTTTTAAAGAGCACAACACAATCTAAAACCAGGTTTTTTTCTCAGCCTTCCACTCCTCTCCTCCTCCCCCCGACTCCTTTATCTGTCCTGAGGTCCAGCAGTGACAGAGCACTCAGTGAGAAGAATAAGGCTACTCTCCCCAAAGAATAACAAAAGAAGCTGGAAGAAAAGGCAGGAATTCCACTGGTCTGATGTAACGCTTTTCACTTAGTGTGTCCTGCTGCTCTCCGTCCAGCCTCCACCTCCGTGACACTTCATTGCTCCGATCCGCTAAGTCCATTTGCAGAGCACATGCACTCGCTTCATAAAATTACACCTCTCTCATCCAACTTTTAAGCTCTTTGGAAAGCAATTGCGCTAAAGTGGCCAAGTTTGGAAAAAAATCAATCAGTTTTTCTGGTAAAAACATGTGGACAGGGAGCGTTTGAAACAAGAAGAGTGGTAAAAGTCTGGATCCTCTCAAAGTCAGACGAACAGCAGGCAGCAGCAGTGAAGCAACATTCAACATTTGACCTTTTCTCTAACAGGAACCATTCTTTACCTTCTTCTGACACATATCAACCTGGAAAAGGATATGCCCTTCCCCAACATATTTACATGTATGAAAAAAGCCCACAAAGATCACATCGCTGCTATTTCTGCAGCAATGTTTTACCTTGTGAAAAGAAAAGGTGGGTAAATAAAGGTTTAACACGCCGGGTTACTTTCAATTACACGAACAAACAGCACCCCTTCGTAAAAAAAGCACTTTCTCACAATTTATTTTTGCAGCAAATCCAGCCTCTTTTGGCCCTCCTGTTTCTCATCACCGTCTCCCTTGTTCCCCTCATCACTCCCTCTCTCTTTTCTTTGCTCGCCTCTTGTTCTTTGGCAGGAGTTTTGGTGTTGCCCAAGTGACCTGACCCAAGCCAAGCAAACAGCTGAAAAGATGCTTTTTTTTTTCTTTTCCCCCCAGTTTTCTTCTCCCTTTAACCCCTTTTGTTCTTCCTCCACTTTCTCTTCAAACCGTCCTTCTCACCTACGTCTCTACCTTCTTCCGCGTCTCAGGCAGACAAGATTTCAGTGACATTTTCAGGAAAGGTCGGGACAAGAAATAGACGATTACATTTGCTGATGCTGCTTGGCGGAGGACCTCTTCCATTATGAATATTATTTTATATCTATTTTAAACCTTACAGAAGTTACATCTAGTAGCTTCTGCAACTTTTAAACCTGAAGAGACAGAAATACATGCCTCAATTTTTACATGACAGGAAGCTCTGGTGAGGTTAAAACGGTACTATTAACCACAATGTGCTTGTGCGTGTCTGTGTATGTGTATGTGTGTGGCACAAGCAGGAAGTGACGGCAGTGACATAAAAAGACAGCTGTAATAATACGTTCCTCCTAGTAAGACGCACACACACACACAAACACATTTTAAGCTCTCTAGAAAGTCACACATCTCAATACCCATGGATGGATGACTATATATACACACCTAATCACCCGCATACTCATCTTTCATACATGCATACACACACACATGCGCGCGCATGCGGAGCTCCGTCTTGTCCTCGGAGGGCCTGCGTGGTAACTGGACCTCGTGTGAATTCTTTGTCAGCTCAAACGACTTCAACACTGTTCTGATTTTACTGGCACCCTCCGTCTGCCTTCGGCCGTTCTTCCTCCACTCGAGTTCATCTTATCTGCATGAATCGGCGGGTCTGCCTACAACAAACGAACCAACGAACGAACCAATCAGACTGCTACGAGTGTGTGGCAGCACTGCGCTGGGTCGGATTGGTGCCTTTGTCTGCTTCCCAGTTGATGCAGAGGTTGACCAGTTGGGGCACTGGTGACTGAGGAATGACGACTCCGCTAACGAGATAACCTCTCCAGGACGTTGACCTACAGTGCAACGTTATATGGTTCTCTTTTGTTGTATAATTGAGGCGGGTGCACACACACAGGCGGACACACACTCACTGTCCATCTCCAAGTAAGTATCTGGTGTCACACACACAAATGCCTTAATCGAGCCACACCTGTCTTCAGCACAACTTACACGCACTCTTTTTCAGCTTTGCTCCAAAGCTCAGGGTATCAAAACATTCTTGTCTAACCTGCTTGAGTGTGCATGTGCACGTGTGTCTGTGTACTTTTGTGTGTTGTTTGGCGTCTGCGTGTCATTTCAAAGCTTGAAGCCAAATCATGCATTCATTTTTGTCTGCTGAATCTATCTTTGGTGTGTGTGTAGGTGTGTGTGTGTGTGTGTGTCTGCGTGAGTGCATGTGAGTGTGAGTGAGTGTGTGTGTGTGTGTGTGCGTACATGTGCGTGCAATGCGGACAGTGTCAGCTGGTCTAAGCTGCCTCATCCCCACCCTTCTTTAGCCTCAATCCCCCTCAAATCCATCTATGTTTCCCATGTGACTCTTTACCCTGTCAGCTGCACCAACATGAGGTCAGGCCCTATCTACGGAGTATCTATCCTAATTCTACAACAACGTGCACCTACAGATCAAAAATACAATAATACTGAAGCTCACACCCCTTCGGTCCTCCGACTTCACACGTACACGCACACACACACACACACACACAGTATATAGCTGTGTGTAGCTTTATGAGAATACTTGTCTCACCTCATCAGCGTTTTCACAACTTCGCAGTGCACCAGCTTTTTGAACCTTACAATCCTCTCTCCCCTTAACACTCGAAAGGAGGCACATGTGCTGTGCAGCAGGCCGTTGGAGGCCCCGGCTCTGCTAACGTTGCTGCGGTGTTCTGCTCATTTACTTTTACCTGACCACAAAATAATGAGAGGGAACTTTCCTACTGGATTAGGCTTCAGAAGCCTCAACACCAAGCTTTCAGTTCATCGCCACTTAAGGATCGAGGTACCTGACAACTTAAAGATGTCCTCTGTTAGACCCTCCTGAAATACATGCACAAAACATACAAATCAAATCCAGATGACTCTTTTTCTAAATCTGGTGTATTCGTCTTCTCGTAACATGAACAATTGCAAAGAAAGACGGACTTCAGTGAAAACACATTCGCATTCTCTCTTTTGATTGGCTGCAATAAAGTGCTGTTTAATAGATCGCGGCACGTGGATCGCAGTCGAATTCAACGTTTATTCAACAAAGCTCGTCAGCCATGGAGACCAGCATGCCTGGTCTTTTACATCATCATCATCATCATACGCAATCTGGTCTCCATTTGTTAGCTGGGACTGTTTGAGCCTCTGTGTGTGTGTGTGTGTGTGTTTTCTCTGTTTTCCTGCAGTCAAGAACACGTATGCCCATGTGTGTGTGTTTATTTGTGAGCTGGAACTTGGCTCTGCTCGGTGTAGCCTGAGAAAGTGGTGGAGAGTCCCGCACACCCAAACATCTCTGACTGCACTTAAACTCTGTTGGAGTTGTTGCTTTGTGCACTGCCGATAAAACCGCTCAAGAATTTCCTCCAGTGCATATTTTTTTCTTCCACAACATTACAAAAACAACTAAAAGATACTGAGCCAGGAGATTTGTGCTGCAACTTTAAAACAGTTGCTGCTTGAATCTTTTCTAAACAGCTCAAAGACTTGGTTTCCTCTGCTGCTCTCTCCTTCCAAACACCATCTTCTTCTGTCTGGATCATCTATGTGTGTGCTTCCTTAATGTGTGTGGCGGCTCCATGTCGAGCGTGCACATGAGCGCATGGAAGGTGGGACCTGACTGGAAATGTGACCTAATTAATGACAACCATATGGAATGTGATTGAAAGATGTGAAGTTCAATGTAGGCGGCTACAAGTTGGAGACGGTTTTGCAGATTGGAAATGAGAACAGAAAAAGGAGTTTGCAAATGGTGTAATGAAGGAAAACATATGCTTCTTTGTGCAAATGGCTATTTTCTGAGATTATTTAATTTTTTTTTAAATCAATTTAGTTCAAAACTAAGTCAGTAAAATGGAGCCAAATGTAATTGGTTAAAATGTAAAGTGGTAAAGCAAATTGCATCTTGGCAACAGCATTCATTAAAAAAAAAAAACCCCAAAACCCTGGAAATATTACATTCATAAAAATAAATACTGAAAAATTCTGAATGGAAGCCAAAGAAAACAAATGCAGGGGCATTTGAGATGGAAGAAAAAAAAAAAAAACTACATATGCCAGCAACTTATCATCACAAAGGCCAAAGGTCACTGATGTTACCAGCCAATCAGAAATCTGCTGTCTCCTGGGTTTCTGTCTGAACTTTATTGTAAACACAAATACGGCACAACATCTGGAAAATATGAGCCTGCACACACACACACACACACACACACACACACACAGAAACAATAATAAGCCCTGAGTTTTATAATTAAAGTGGGACTTTAGCCGCTGTGTCAGAGCGACGGTGGGACAGCTGATGGCTTTGAGGGATCTTAGTTTGGAAACGAGAGGGGGATTAATTTTACAGGGTGAAGGGGTGGTTAGTGAGGCTGGGGGTGGGTGTTTATATGTAGGGGGGTGGGTCAGGCATATATGGAAGTGGGGATGTTTGGAAATTGGGGGAGCTTTCACTGGGGGATTAAAAATAATGCAAGTTGGGTGGGGGTGGGGTTCAGGGCAGCTGTGGAACCAGCCCTTGCGTATGCATGTGTTTGTGTGTGTGTGTGTGTGTGTGAGTGTGTGAGAGAGATAGAAAGAGAGAGACAAAAGAGGGGTTAAGGGGTCCCAGAGGGCTACCTTTGTTCCCCTGCAAGAAATTGGGTCCATGAAAACACAAAAAAGCTATTTCACAATTGGTTCTCTTTTTTTCTCTTTCTCTAGATTTTCAAAGAAGGTCTTTGTGTGGCTCGCTCACCTTCCTGCCTCTTAAAGGGAATGCCATTTTTTATACATCCCAGAACTCTGTAGTAAGAACACTGCACCTTTAATACACACATCTGTGAAAATTAGTGTGTGTGTGTGTGTGTAAAGAGGTACTCAGGGACATTAGCAGATTTAGACCTTTTAGATGTGACCCCTTTGTGTTATCGGAGGGATGTTGCCATAACTACCACCAATGCTAAGTGTCATTGTTGCCAACAGCCAATCAGAAGGTATCACACAGTCATAGCCAAAGTGTTTGTGTGTTTCTGTGTCTGCCTGTCTGTCTGTCTTTTTATGTTGTGCAGATGAATTTTTTTTAGCTAAAAGCATTCGTCTATAAATCGGTATGCCTGTGCACGAACAGTTAGTGAGGTGGGGAATCATTTCCTGCAAGCAGAGCTTATTTCAGCATCTGTCAGGGACAGAAGGCGAGAGGGTCTGGAAGCGAACCAAAACGAAAAGAAAGACATCTCTCTGTCTCTCTCCGTCTCACTCTCCTACACCTGCTATGGGGAAGAGAGGAGTTTGTAAAGGGAAGGAGGGGGAGGTG
The DNA here is from genome assembly GCA_000180735.1 of Tetraodon nigroviridis. Classification (NCBI taxonomy): domain Eukaryota; kingdom Metazoa; phylum Chordata; class Actinopteri; order Tetraodontiformes; family Tetraodontidae; genus Tetraodon; species Tetraodon nigroviridis. The sequence goes on from CAAE01015113.1 coordinate 221,870, forward strand.
CCTCCTTCTGCAGGGGAGCTGTCACTTTGATTCTCATCACCAAGGCAACAGGCATGCAGTCCCACAATCCTCTGCTTTGTCTGAGGTGTGTGTGTGTGTGTGTTACTGAAGTACAAATATGATTTACATGCATAGACATCCAGTCACTGTCCATCAGCTCCCATCACTGATTATTGTCTTTTTATTCTGTTCTGAAACCAAGCTTCTCCTAAACAAAAAACAGGACACACACACACACACACACACACAGAGTCTAAACCTACGTTGTGTCATCATAGATGACCATGAGGATACAAAAAATGACAAGTCGCTGCATCTGATATTTATGGAAGAAAAAGGAGGCAAGCAGCCAGAACAGTCGAAACAGCACTTTGTGTGTGTGTGTGTGTGTGTGTGTGTGTGTGTTATTATGAAGATGGCTTAGTCACATTGCTTAACCAAGCTCCTCACAGAGAGAAGCTTTGTCATAGGAAATGACAGATCCGACAGGAGCGCCTAAGACAGAGAGAGAGAGAGAGAGAGAGAGAGAGAGAGAGAGAGAGAGAGAGAGAGAGAGAGAGAGAGAGAGAGAGAGAGAGAGAGAGAGAGAGACCCATCAGGTAAAGTGCTGACTTGGTCTCAGCCTCCTTGAAGCTCTAATTTTCCAGCCAGGTTCTGTGTGTGTCTGAACCATCCTGTCTGTTCATGGAAGATTGATGAAGGACATCAAAAGGTCGCAGTCGAAGCTGTACATTAACCTTCAAGATTCAACGTGCACCATATAGAAAGACAGCAGTGACATTCTGTACCAGGGCATCATGATGATGCTATATTATTATTTTTTTTTCCAAAACTCAACTGACCTTAATTTACTGACAGCAACCAAAACTACTGGGGTATTTCTTTTCACTTTTTAGTATTTTTCTGGTGTGATGAGATCACTTAAGGTCATTTTAAGTACATTTTTGTAGTTAAATCTGCCTAATCACAACATTTTCGGCTCATAGCTGAGATGACCCTGTTCCGGTTCCACCCTTTGGTAACTGATCATTCTTTTTACCACAGATTAGTGTGGTACGGTGACAACAACATGGCCCCTGAACGAAAGCATATTTGTCAGAATTCCATCAGATACTAAAGTTAAAACCACCACAGCAGCTCTGCTGCGTGTGTGTGAGCATCCCCGAACATGCAGACCGGTGTTCAACACTGGCAGGGCTGCATCCCCTCCCTCCTGCTCGCCTGACCGGGGTCAAAGGGCCTATTGTCACACTTGCCTCCACCTATTGTCTGTGACAGTTGGAAGCCCTCAGAGCTCATACAAACCGCTGCACTCCTCCTCCTCCTCCTCCTCCTCCTCCTCCTGCTGCTGCTGCCCTCTCCTTTCTCATTTTTATTTCACTCTCTCTTTCAGTCAGTCCTTCTCCTCTTCCTCTTCCTCCACCCCCTCCTTTCTCATGGGCTGACTAGGCTTCTTCAATCTGTCGCATATACTTCAGGAGCTGGAGCAGTTGGGACACCGGGGGACAGAAGAGGACCCTGAAGGAACGATCAGTGTTGCTCTCTGCGGTTTGCTCAATGTCTCCATTACTTTAAAACTTCTTTTATCACTTTTATGACACTGAACTAATAGCTCCTTCTTGTGTTGCATTCAGCCAGCCAGATGATTGCTTTAGATCACATTAATCATTGATGGTCTTTCTGGGAAAACTGGTCTGCTCAAGGAAATAAGGAAAAGGTGGAATAGACCAAGGTCAAGCCATCAGAACGCATAACGCTGATGAATGAGCACGCTGAAGGGTGGCCAAAGACAAAATTCACATTCAGCAGCTCATGTTTATTAAATTATTTCACCTCATTTTTCCCCACTGAAACTGATTATGGGGAGGGTGTTTTTTTGTGTTTATATATATATATATAAAACCCATAAAGCATGTTGTACTGATACTGGCAGTAATGAGTTTGTGTTAGTCCAAGAGAATTAATGAGAGGCTGGGAAAGTGTTTGACAGAGTTTACGGCCTGTCGTATTTTCCTTGCAGACTGGACATCTCAAGGACACACACCCACACACTGAAACACAGAGAGAGAGAGGGAGAGAGAGAAAGGACAAGGGGCAGGAGGCAAAAGAAATCTCAGGAAAAACAGTTCTGAAAAAGACAAAAGGAAAATGGAGGCCACATAGCAAGAGGGGCGTTTGAGTACGAGTTCACGTCACCGGCTCCATGTGGCAGATGTGGTGCAGATTGATCAGCCATGACTGCTGGCAGGCAGCAGGGAATTCGCTGCTGAGGGCCAAGAGTAGCGGGGAACCACTGTGTGGAGAGGGGGGAAGACCTAAAATAATCGCTCTGTATCTGATCACATTACACCTGCACCCACTGGCGAGCACACAGAGAAATAAAATAAAACAAGTTTTTTTGGGGGGGATTTTTAGATTTTGCACTGAAGGTGTGTGTTTTCAATTAAAAAACTGAAAAAAAAACCCCTACGCCTCACAATCACTGCAATATATTACAACTGATGACTGAATAGTTCACCACAGCCGCCTGGCTCTGCGCCGTGGTTCGGTTGAGCCTGACAGAGCTGTATGTCAGCGCCGTATTAGCGCCGCTCGGGCTGCGGTGGTCTTATTCTGCATGAGTTCATGTAGAAGACATCAGCAGCCCTGCCAGGGTTCAGGGTTCACGTCCCAGCAGGGCCTCCTGACACGGAAACACACTCAGAGAGGCACTTTGGAGGTAAAACCGCCTACCCACCCACCTGACCTTTTCAACTACTCCCAGACAAGAATTTATCCTGAATGGTTTTTTTACATTCAATATTGTACATATTCCAGAAAAAAAAATGTATGAAATGAAGTATATTTATTTTTTATTTAAAATAATATTGATTTTATAAAAGAAACTGCCTATTTATGTTCCTTTGCTTATAATCCTGACGATATTTCCAGCCTTTGTATTATATATATATATATATATTTATTTATTTATTTTATTTTTTTGAATCTGTATTGAGCAAATGTGACTGTGGGTTTGCTAAACGTCTTCTTAAACAGCTGCACCCTCTGAGGCTGAAGTTACTGTCGGTCGGCGTGCGAGCCGCTGACTGGTACCAAACCATTACTCAGTCTGCCGTCACACAAACAAATAAAGAGATGGTTCTTTTCGGGGTTTTGGCAGATCTTCTTTGGCTTTATCTTTTACTGTGTAAACACTGAGGAAGCTGATGTCTGCGTTATCATCTGTGATGCGTTTAACGCTGTAATGGTTCTGTAAAT
>CAAE01015113.1:236254-254730 GCA_000180735.1 Tetraodon nigroviridis
TATCAGTAGGACATTGCATCAGTTAGCATGAGGTCAAAGGTCATTGGAACTCACCTGTTCAGCCAGTTTGGTACCATGATTTAAAGAAAGAATTCATGTAAAAAGCATGAGAATGGATGTCATGAATTTGAAAACATACAATCAAACCAATATCAGCATGCTTTATCCTGGATCATGAATAGAAAATGAGGGTGTTAGATGTTACTTTAGGGTCTGTTTGGACATCATTCTCTGCCAGATCTCACTGAAAACCCCTACACTTTAGTTTTCACTCTGCACTTGGCCTCACAGAATACAAGGTTATAATATAGGATTAAAAAAAAAAAGAACTTGTGAAAAAAAAAGTCAAACATCAAAATCAAAGTCTGTCTTACCATGAGTCTCAGTTTCTTGGTGGGGGAATACAATGCCTTCAGTTTCAAGCTGCAGGAAGGCCACTACAGAGAGAGGAAGCACAGGGGTGGGGGTGCGTGGCGTAAGCTACTCATACAAAGGTACATTCTTATGATCTCTAAGCAACATTGACTTTGACTTGAAATTTGCATTCTGGATGCAGTTCAAAATAAAGACAAAAACAACAAAATTTATAGCTCCTGATAAATCCACAAATCCGTTTTCATTCTTTTTTTTTTTTGGTTTTATTTCTTTGCATCAAGGGCCATAATTAGAAACAGTTTGTATTGCATTTTGTGTAAAAAAAAAAAAAAAAAAAAAGAAAATAATGATCTGGTCTAACCTCCGCTGTCATCTCATTAATTAACATGGTAAATCATGCTCACAATAGAGCTCATTAAGAGTCTAATTGTACAACCATGTAATCTGATGAAATTACATTATAAAAACACAAATGAATTATCCACCAATTTTATAGAATACCTGCAACCGTTTGTGTTGGTCCTAACGGCCTGCAGGGAGACGTGTGTGTGTGTGTGTTTGTGAGAGAGAGAGGGGGGGGGTGAGCGATTTCATTTTCAAAATGTCATCTGATCATCAGCCTGACGCTGCATGCCGGCTGTTGGCGGAGGGAGAACGGACCTGACAGCAGTGCAGGCGCCCTGGCTGCTTCAGCTAAAAGCCCGATCGCTCCTGCTCATCATCGTCACCATCATCATCCCAACCTTTTCATTTGTCTAAATGGACCGAGCTGTCTGACTGTTGCATTTACGCAGGAAGCGTGAAGGGGTCTTCAGAGCCCTGAGTGCTGCATCGATCTGCAGTTAAACAGGCCTGGCGAACCTGCAGCTCGGCCCGACTGGGACCATCATCCCTCCTCCCGAGCAGAGGTGTCAGAGCTGGGACGGGCTGCAAGCGGCACCACTGAAACCCAACTCGGAGCGTCTCTGAAACAAGGGCTCAAACTGCACCGGCCAGATCCGTCTTCCACACACTGACAGGAGGGGAATACGACCACAACCTACAAGCCTAACCTCAGAAACACACTGAGCTGTCAAAACTGCATTTCTTCTCTCTAGTCTGTTCCCTCTTATCATTTATTATTATTATTATTCATTAAGAACCACAGCAACCATCTACAAACACATTTAATCCGTTTGTAGATTCTAATTGACTCCAAAGCCGTAGAAAACATAACCAAATCTATTTTCTTTTGTATAGATTCACCTAAAATGCTATTCTGTGTGTAACTCTAACTGAGCTGTCCTTTTAATTTTTCATTCCTCAGACAAGCAGAACTCTTCTGAAATCCTCAGCTGCCTGAAGAAAGCAAGCCTGGCTGCTCCGGGGGCGCGCAGCTGCGTAAAAGCGCACGTTTCCAAGTGTGCATGTCCAAATGCCCATGATGGGGTGCATGGCCGGGGTAGGCTCCTGATGGCTGGAATGTCGGATGATAGAATGCTTGGCGCATGACAGCATGTAAACAAAAACCAAATATGGTGATTGCCATGGTGACAGATCCATGTTGCATCCAAGCGGAGAATATGAAAAATAGACACGACTGGACCGTTTAGAGGAGGAAATCTCTTCCTCTTGGGCGGCGATTCGAATTAGGGCAGCAAATGATGAAGATCCACAGGCGCCGACGCGCTGCGGTAACGCGGAGACGCTGTCGCGCCGAGCGGCTGCCGGATTCTGGCTCCTGGCTCGTCACGGGCCTGCTCCTAACGCGAGTCCGCTGGTCTGTCGGTCTACGCAAAGCGCCAATGGAGGCTGATGTGTGAGATTATCACAAGGTCACCCGTCGACGGGATGGGAGCCATGGCGCACCGGCCTGACCTGCCTTCCGCTTGTTTACATCCTGATTCCGTTTCCAGCATGGCCGCTGCGCAAAATCTCAAGACGCCATCCAAAAGCAGCCAACGGGGCTGTTTTGAATTCTAACGGGGCTGAAAACAGCCAGGACGTGCGCGAAGGGAGAAGGAGGCTCCCCCCCACCCTCCCTCCCCAGCCGCCCCTCAACCCCTCTCATTGTTTCCTTTCCATCAAAGCGCTCCGTGATGGATTTAACGTTGATGGAAAACGACTGTTGGGAGACAAACGGGGCCGCCTGAGCCGAAGACAAAGCGGCGTTGGTCTCCCAACCTGCGGCCGTGCGTCAGGACCCGACGGAACCTGCGCTCGTTCTCGCCAGGCGGACTGGAAGGAACGCGGAGCGAAGCCCCCGCGGCTCCCCGCTGTTCCCCGCGGCTCCCCGCGGCTCCCCGCGGCTCCCGCATCCCCATCGCGGCTCTTACCTCCTGTGTTTGTGCGTTTGGTGCTGCTGGCCTCCGTCGGGGTCTCCAGGGGTCTTTTGCGCGAGTCTGGGGGGTCGGACTCCATGTGCGGCTGCTGATTATGATGGTGAGGATTTGAGAAAATCCCGTTTTGCTGTACTGCTCCGCCGGCCATCATTTTCAGGCTTGCTCTTTATGCTTGCGCTGCTTTTGCGTTTAAACCCCCCTTTCCCGTTTTTTACGCAGCTCGAAGCGTGCAGATGGGTCCTCTGTGAAGGCGAGAGCGGCCAAGAATTAGAAAATACGCTGGTTTCTTACGGACGGGGGAGGTGAGCGGCGCCTTCCTCCGTGCGGGCAGAGATGCTGCACAGGTACAAAAAAGTGAAACGGAGAAGCGGTTGATCGGCTCAGAAAGAGGAGGAGGGGGGGGGGGGATCCGAAATCTCTGATGAGGGATGTGATCTAGACGACTACAAAGGTGAAAAAAGGAGCGTCAATCGTCCATGGAGCGTCTGATAGGCGGGCTACGATATGTTTGTCATTCCGGATAAAGAAGCGCACTCATGTCAGGCGGCGCAGGATGGCGGCGCTCCTCCACGAAAGCCAGTGGAAGAGGTGTAATAAATAAACAAAAACAAAAACACAACCGAAGGACAAAGATGCCGAATCAGCCGAAGGCGGAACAGTCGGCGAAGCGATGAGCGGGGGACACAAATCCGGACGGCTATCGGAACACCAACTGGAAATCTGCTTGCTTTCTCCGCTCTGGAGGACACCCGAGGGTGGAGGGTGTTGGGTCTAGAGGAACACGGAGAAAGAGGCGCGTTGCTGCTCGATCGCTGGCTGAAGATGCTGCAGTCTCGCGTTCAGAGCATCCTTTCTCTGACTGGCTGCGCGACGGGCGCAGGGGAGCGCCTGACGTCACGAGGCCCCGCGCCGCCTTCGCGGACACCCGGTCAACTTTAGAACGCGCAACGCGTCTTGTTTGTCCTAAACCTTGCTGGACCGTGTAAAATCTGCTGGGGCGCACTGGTGCTTGACCTAACGCGCCCGAGAGGTCGCGTTAAGCTAGCGAAACCGTTGGAGGAACACGACGGCCTAAAATATCCGTTTGACTGAAAAGGCAACAGAGCCGACGCCGTTTTGTTGTCGCTTGCGATTAAAGCCCTTCCTTCCGACGGTCCTTGAACGCACCGCAGCAGAGACCGCCGGAAGCCGAGGGGAAACGCCTCCGCCGTGACGCCATTGGTCCAACTGACATTTCTCCGCCAAACGAGGAGGCCACAGATATATTTGCTCCGCGAGTCACATGGCGGCGAAGAAAGGATGCGGCGGCGGGGGTTTACGCTGCTTCAGCCGCGGCAAATGCAATTAGGGCCGAACGGGAACCTGAAGGTCCCGCTGCGGCTGTGGGGAGGTCCACAGTCGTGGCAGCGCTCACAGAGGAGCGATGAGCAGCAGCAAAGACCTGCCTCGTCTTCTGCTTCTGAAATTCCCACTAAGCGACCTAAAACACAACCACCTGGGACGGTAAACACAAACAAGCCCAGGTCATTGGCTCTTGTTGTGTGACGATGACCTGACTGGCGGTGATGACCCTCAGGCCCGATCGCAGGAATTCACCTTTTGTGCACGCCCAACATGACGCTGTTGTGAGAGTAGAAGCATGTGTGTGTATGTGTGTGTGCGTGTGCGTGTGTGTGTGTAATTCACCTGTGCCTCTGCTGTGTGACTCACCTGTGTGTGCCGACATCTCTGCGTCGCTCTGCCTGGATCTGAAGAGGGATCCTCCAGCACGGCGAGCGCACTATACCCGCCTCAGTATTTCTCTCTCTCACTTACACAAACACACACACACACACACACGTTTGGCATATTCTCTCTCTCCCTCTCCCTCTCTCGATCAGACACACACACACACACCGCCAGACACACAGGTACCTGCTACCTTTCTTTTGTGCACCCTGAATGACTCCTGATTGGAGTCAAGGTCACATTGTGCTTCCCATTCACATTATACCAACACACACACACACACACACACACACAGCAAGAGAGATACTTCCCCAGAGTAGCTCCTTCACACCATTTCACATCGTCATGAGAGCAGCAGCGGTGAGGTAGCCTGTTCCGGAGGACGTGGCAAATCCAAGGCAGACGGAGCTGGAGATGAAAAATGATTGTGGATCATGTCAGAGGGGGGAACAACCTGGAGGGTCAGCGCACAGTTGCAACAACTACTGGGGCATATTTTGTGTTTCGCATGCATGCCTGTGGAGGACTGACGAACCTGAACTGAAGTGTGGACGTCCCAGCTTGCCATTTGGTCCACACGAAGGGCTGCAGCCTATGGAAAAAGTTAGGTCGCTCCAGCAGGAAAGCACACTCTACACACACACACACACGCTTGCAGCATTCTTGTGCGTTTTATTAGGCTGCAGATGTTAGTGAGATGGTTCTGGTCCAGTAAAGTCTTTCTCAGCTTTGGACATCAACCAGTGCTATTAAATCTGTTTCCAGACTCGTCCACTGATGCCGTTTGGTACTTGTGTTGTTATTTCTCCCGCTTTGCCAAGAGCAAACGTTCTCTCATTTGAAGGTCATTTCTGGATCAGTGATTCTGGAAGCAAAGTTCAGAATCTCCAAGAAAATGTTGATCCACCAGGAGTCAGCGGCCATGTCCAGTGTCCCTCCAGGCAGGAGTCCACCGATGGACCGTTTCACCAAAACAGCCAGTCACTTTTCTTTTTTTGCAGTTGAGGTGTTTATCGGAAACTTTCACAAACGTTCTGCTGCAAAGCCCAACCCTCCAGAGGCAGACTGTCCCCTCACGGTGGGTCGGAGCTGCAGCCGTCGGAGGTCGTCGGACCTCGTCGGACCTGCGGCGCTCGGGTGGCGACCGCCGCCTCTCGGCTGCCGCCTGGCGGCGACGCAGGGAAGCGCAGCGCGCTGCAGGACTTCGCCTTCAGACGCAGAAAAAAGGCTGCACAGTTTACCGGTCTGTTGGGTTTATTTCTACATTTAAGAACAAAAAAAATACTCATATTAGATTGAAGACATTACACAGACGTTCAGTGAGTATTTCAGTACCTTTGCGTGCACGCTTATGTGGCAATAATTGTGTACAGATGGTGTGAGAGTTGTCTGGGTTTTAAAAAAAAAACCTGTTGGAGGTTTATTAGCTTCTGCATGACTTTCCACCGTCCATCAGTGTCTGCACGCTGCCATTAAATACCACCGTTTAGGTCTCTGTGGAGCGCCACTTTTCCCCTTAATTTCATTGTGATTCTCAGTCTAATGAGCTTGAAAATTGCCGTTTTCATTATGAGCTTTAACCTAAAGCTGGGCACACAGTCTGGAGCAGAGTAAATTAGTGCTGCTCCTCTAGTTATTGTCTGGTCTGAGCTTTTTTTTCCACAGCAGCAGCACTAAAATTTAACAGGGATGGAAAGGGCAGAAAGGTTGCTCAACAGATTTTCAGCTGCCTTTGAGGATGCTGGTCCGATCAAAAATGTGGATGCGTACATGTGGAGAACGATAAAAGAATGCATGATCCATCTGCCTGTCAATCAGGTTAATAATTTGTGATTAAAAACATCTGTCTGATAGCGCAGCGCTTACTCATAAACATTGCTGGAAGCTAACGTGGAACTAAAGCAGCAGTTTCCTTTTTTTTTTTTGGAGAAGAGTGGTGGGATGACATTTCCAGACTGTTCCAGCTCTCCTCCTGGGAGCAGATGATGAGGAGAAGAGCACATGTTTGGCCAGCCGCCATCCCATCATCATCATCACTCTGCTCCATCACAAAGACGCGCACACATCTGGTCAAAAATGCTTGTGTGCAGGGTCCCCTGAAACCAGGCTGGTTCTGGTCCTACCATTATCAGAGTCAGGTGAAGTTTCACCATCACAAACAGGAGAATGGTTTGGAAGGTGATATCTGCCTGATGGATGAGCAACTTTCCAAACTATCAGGAAGCAAAAGAGAAATTAATGGTAAATCGGGTTGGATCGTTTTAGGATTGCTGTTTCTAGATCAAATTACGCTTAATTTGGTTATTTACTTTCATCCCGAGGTGTAAGTGGTGACACATTTCCTTTTTTCCTGAATAAACAGAAAGTAAACAAACAGCATTGCTAATAGGTTAGCTTTAGCTTTAGCATCCACACAGGGGTTTCCCACCAACTTCTGATAAATCCATTTGGTTTAATTAACCTGCGGCTTCCACAGCCTTTTGGAGAGTGTTTGCATCAGGAACCAGACCACAAAAACCCTGACAAATTTACCGGCTACATCTGGAATTTCACTCTGCAAACCGTGTTGCTGTACAAGAGTTCACAACCTCACACTGGCATAAATTAAAAGTTACCGGATAACAAAGCAAACAGGCGATAGGAACAGTGGATGATAAAACTCACCAAAGCCTGTTGTGCGTCCCCACCGTCGCCATTGATGGAAATGTGAATTTTTTTAAACACAAAGCTGATTCAAACATTTGCTGCTGATTAAACGCCCCAACACCTGCGACACTCGTGTTGTTGCGCCTCCCAGACGCGGGGTGGCGCTGTTGCCCGTATTTCAGGAAAATCATTCAACGAAACGGAAAACAAGGGTGCGAATCACATCACACTTTCTTTAAGCTGTATCCTGTGAGACACAGCAGCAAATTTAATTTTTCCTCAGTTATGGCCACTGTAATTCCAGGTCCTTGCATTTTGGTGCTTTTCCCCCCTATTATTTCTACAAAATTACATAGATTCTAGTCAATCTGCATTGGTTTGTTTGTCTATGGTGCGGGTACCTTGAAAAAGTCTCTTGGTATTTAGTCTTTATGAAGAAAAAAGAAAGAAACTTACATAGATAATCAAACACACGTCCATACTTATCCTCCTTATATCATTTACATAACATGGTCAATCTATGTATGTAATTAAACTGCTGAAAAAGGTTTGGTTATTCGTTTTGCGATGAGCTCATTTTGAATAAAAGAATAAACCAGTTCAGCAAAGAGCTGGAGCTCTGTTTGAAGAAACATTTGAGGAGAAAATGGAATTTGTGTTTCCAAACAGAGTAATCACATTTTTTTTTAACAATACTGCATGCAGACGGATCAGACTGTTTGTTTTCTGGAGCTGCTGCTGTTTACATTGGATGGTCTTGGATGGTCTTCGTGCCGACGGGTGTACACTGTTCCTGTCTGAGGAGATTCCGGTTGAGCCCTGTAAAACATCCTGTGGGGACCCCTCAATTCCTGCTTGGGAATTTCATGGGTTCAGACAGTGACACGGCCTGCTGGGAGTTCCAGTGTGACATCTGCATCCCGTTTTATTAATGTCAAATTTAGTCAGAACCAATCAAATCTTGATTCTTAATTTTATAAAAATAAATGAATAAAACAATAATGAATTGTGTTTTAGAAAACTGTACTAACTGAAAATGAGACTTGTTTTCATTTCAGCGTGTGAAGATGAGAGTGGCTGAGGTTCGGTGGCCAGACATCAGAACGTAACGGCTTCATACCAGTTCGGGGAGAACAGCCATTGTTTCATTTCCTGTCACACTCTTATGTCATCAGTTCAAAACCTGTTACACGCATAACCACAGTCCTCACCTCTCGAAATTATTTTCCTCTGTGGTAGAAACAGAGCTGCAGTCAACAAAAACCTATCAAGGCTGTTAATTTATAGCTTAGGGCGCATGGTTTCCATTCCAGTCCACTGAGGCTCTGTTTATGTTGCTGAACATTTAATATGAATAAATGAAAACCTCACTGGATTATAAGGTGTACCTGTAGAATGGATTCTGGGTCACATGGGTTACGGTTGTGGGAGGAAAAAGCAGCTGTGCCACAGAGGCAGAAATATGGTATTTAGCTCACATACGTGTTCTAAAAACTGAGCCCGAATAAGGAAACAAGGATATTTCAACGTAAAATGATGAGCCTGTGATTGTCTTTCAATGCAAACCCAAACATATTATTATCACATTTTCCAGTAGTATGTTAGATGACCGATGCCTCCATGCTCTGCAGTGCCTCGCAACATATTGTGGAGTTTGTGTGATTTATCTCAGCTGTTACTAAAGTGCAGAAGCAATAAATCACTAAGGTGAGCTCTCGCTAATGATAACCCAGCTTCTGTTCGGCTGCTATATTTAGAAGTGTTCAGCAGAGGGGACCAGCGAAGCGTAGAGGGCAAGACACAATATCCCCCCATTGTCGTGCTCTCACCAGCAGAAACGTACAAATGTTCCTTTGTGTCAGAAAGTGATTTTCATTGATTGTCCATTCACCAAGCACACAGTCTGCAGTTGAATACCTGGTCCTGGCTCACATAATGCTACAGAAATGTGTCCACCCCCTTTGTTGCCGGCTCTAAATAGAGGATCCTGCTCCTGCGGCGATCTGTATCTAGGATACTCGAAGTGCTGCGGGAGTATGCGCTCCTCTGTTCATACTGAGTTGCACTGTGCACTTCTGCCCAGCTTGGTTGAGAAGAAAACCCCAACTTCAAGCTGGAAAAACAGCCCCAAAGTGTTTTCTGATGTGTTCTTTTATACTCTGTAGGGGCCAATAGTTCCAGGTGAACAAACAGCCTGTCGGTGCTGATGCAGACGGGGGAACGTGGACAGAGTCTGTGTGATACTCGGCAGATAAAGACACCGGAGCTGCAGGGGAGCGATGCGACGATGACTGAACGGATTGTTTTCAGATCCGATCACACACTCCGCCTCGGGTGCTGATATTAAAGAGCTTTTACGGGGAGGATGAATAAAACCGTCTGGGCCAAACACAAAAAAAAAAAACGTACCAGTGAAGTTTTTACTTCATAATTTATTTCCTACCGAAACGAACACGTTAAAAGCAAGATGGTACCTCATTTGTCTGACTCACACGTTGACCGATAGCACAGTGGAACAGAAAAGCTGATCTTTGCCTTCATGCCAAGGCCACATAAAAGAATCCTGTTACTCTGAAGGACCCTTCACAGCACTTTTGTCTTTTCTGACATTTCAGGCCCGCGTAGTTGCAACAAAAACAATCATTTCAGAGCTAAAGTTTTGACATCACAACGTGTGTATGTTAACCACTGACAGATGGAAATATGGCTGACACATTGCTGCCCCCCTCCAAACATCCCAGATGAAATCGCTTGAGTATTCATTTATCATAGTAATACTATACTTCCAATAAAGTCAACATTCTTATGTATTGAATACATCCAACACCTAGGTGTGATGAATAGAACCCTTTCCTGGTTACTTTACATCACAGTGGCGAACAGGTTTCAGTCTACAATGGCAGCTAATCCAGTATTTTATGGTATATTTACATGGTACAATGCACGGAGACCATCACAGACAATTGAGCACAGACTGCTGCTGCTTGTGCTGCTGGTTTTGATCTCAGTGGAAAAATAATTTTCTGCTTTTTGTTTTTTTACAGGACGATTCTTTTTTTCATTTTTTTTAATTTTTGTCTTTGGAAAACAAAGCCCTCCCATCACGCTGGAAACCTCTCCAGCATGAGCTCGCTATCGTTGCTGTTTTATTCTCTTGGACTCAGCAAAACTGAACTGAAAAATGTCAAAATCTGTTAGGGGAGCTGCGGTGGAACTGGGAACTGACATTTATGGTCCACTGAGAACCAAACCAGAGACAGAATCCTTCACTCATCACAGATCAACCGCAACCTAAACAGCTAGCATCAACATCTGCATGCAGCACAGTTTCACAGAGGCTGATTCAACTTGAAGCAATTAAACTAGTTCAGAGGCGCCGTGCAACAATCTAACAGTCATTCTACAATGTTCTGAAATATCCACATTACAAAGACATGTGTTTTTTTTGTTTTGCCGTGGGTGTGTGAGCATTTCAGCCTCAGAAAGACTGCAAACGATGAAGCGTTGAGTTGAAGCTGTTGACATTTGTAACATCTGTGGCTGATCGGAGCCGACAGGCGACCTCAAACCTCGGTCGTCTCAGAAGTTTGCTCCACTCACTGATGTTGACCTGTCACAGATCACTTCCGCACACTGAGAATTGTCATCTGCAGACACTCTTCTTTCAGAGCCACCAGTTCCGTCTTGTAGTTGCTTGACTTGTTGAAGTCATTATAAACACAAGGTTGCTTCTTTGCTGAAAGTGGGGTTTCCATAGTTACCGAGGCAGCATTGAGTATGTCGGCATGCGAAGGCGAGCAGGAGGACCCCTTGTGGCAGGCTGCAGACAGCAACGCCGAAAGCGCTCGACCCACGTCGTGTCGAGCGCCCTCGTTCACAAAACAGTAGAGAATGGGGTCCGCCACACAGTTCAGGCTGGTCAGCGCCAGCGATACGTGATACGCTGCAAATAAACTCTCTTCTGAACCGCAGTCACATGGTTTCCTCAAAAAGATGACGCTCCGCACCAGGAGGAGAATATGATACGGCCCGAAGCAGAGCAGAACTATGAGGATCAGACTGAGCGCCAGTCTTTGGATTTTGGCCTTTTCCTGTTGCTCTGTGGAGACGTTGCAGCGAACCGCTGCCAGGATACCTCGATAAGCGACCAGCATGGCGGTCCACGGCGCCAGAAATCCTAGAAACGTCCTGTAGAGGTTCATCCCTGCCACCCAGTCCTGCATGGGATACTTTTCAAAACAGAATGTGTGATTGAAGCGATCCTGGAAGAGTTCATCGTGGAACAGTGGTGCAGAGTTGGCTACAATCTCAATGATCCACACAATGGAGCTGACTAGGACAGCTGTCAGGAAATAAAGGGGAGAAATTGTAGCATCATTACGGGTGTCTGTCATTGTCTTCGGTCATCTTCAAAGACAATTAAATCTCAACCCTTCGTACCTGTTTTGACCCGTCGAACCTTGGCAAAACGCAGAGGGTATGCCACAGCCAGGTACCTGTCCAGTGAGATGCAGCAGAGAAATGCGATGCTCACGTAGATGTTAGTGTAGAAGATGAAGCCGAAGAGTTTGCAGCTCTCCTGACCGTGGATCCAGTCGTCACGCTGAAGGAAGTAGTCGATCCACAGAGGAAGAGTGGCGATGTAGAGCAGGTCAGCCACCGACAGGTTGATCAGGTACACGCCAAGCTCGTTGCGTTGCCTTACCTGGGATGATGGGTGCAGGGGGAAAGAAGAGTTACCATGATGTACAAGTTAGAGGAGAATATAGGTGAGTGCACAACTAGCGTGTTGGTGTTGGTGCAAGTGCTCCAATCGAGATGACCAGACCCATTAAAAGGTCTATTTTAGGCACTTGATAGAGGGATGATGGATGGAAGGTCATGTGCACGTCCTCACCTGCATATAGGCAGCCCACAAGGCCATACAGTTGGTGGGCAGCCCAAGGACGATGACGATGATGTAGAGCGTGGGCTGGAAAAACTGGTCTACTTTACTGTCCACATCACAGAAGGAGATGTTGCACATTGTCCAATGTGAGACACTCTGCTCCGTTTCTGTGCGTGTCATGTGTTTAGCTACTCTCAGCTCTGATTTCCTTCCTGGAGTTTCATCATTTCCCAGGTCCAGCAGTTCGACAAAAACATGGCGATCCTGGCACCCTCGAGAGCAGCGCTGTTGTCCAACATACAGGATCAGAGCTGTCATTTCCAGGCCATCTCATAGATCCTGTTTTAAAAGCTGTCCTTCTGTCCCAGGAGGCTTCATGTGTCTTTGGCCTCTCTCATTCTTCAAAATCATCTGCTCTCACGCAAAGAGAAAAAAAGGAGTTGGAGACCAAATGTGATGTAACAAAACCTCCTTATTGGCACGTTGCCAGGCCTTCTGCCGCTGGACAGGACCTCATAAATCTTTTAGATATTGCACCTATGTGTTTGGGTGTGCGTGTGCGCGTCTCAAGGACCGGACGACACACGAGACTCCTCCGGGATGCTCTGGCTGAAACCGTTATGATTTTCCATTTACAGCTGACAGGTCGTCCATTTTCTCAGGACTCTGGAGCTTCTGCAAAAGAAAGACAGAAAGAGACGATTACAACAGCAAACAATTGTTAATAGTCCTCGACTACGGTTGATGCTAGCTTTTTGTTTTTTTCACGCTGTAGAACAACTTTGACAAAATTATTAAAATCACTTTACTAGGTATGGGATGGAAGTTTTGGTTCCAAAATGACCTCCGTGGCTGGTTCATAGCTGGGAAGTGTTTTAAATGAAGCCTGAAGGTGCAGCACAGAAGTATCTGATCTGCTGCCAGAGGAGACAAGTCAGCCCAGCTGTACCGACGTCACGCTGGTTGTCAGCACAGGAAAATAAATAGTCAGAGAAAACATGTTCAGTTCCTGGAAATGATAGGGATTTTGGGTAGAATGTCCCTTTAATCGTGTCAAATTCCATTAGCGAAGCCGCTATCCTTTTCTGTGGTCGCCCCTCTTGTGGACAAGTGGTGGCTTTCACCTTCCCCACCCAGAGAGCCGAACCAGGAAGTTGTCCAGTCACAAGCTCACAAATCTGAAACAGGTTTTTAAAAGTTGACCTCAGGTTGACGCATCAGAGCGGTTTGTTATATCAACAACAAAATTAATCCTGGTTTCGGGAAAGACTCTAGACTGTTTCTCGGATACTCAAACTATCCGATGCTCATGATTTTGACTTTATTTTGGTCACGTGCAAACGTGGATCCCACTCAGTTCCACTGCTTTCCTCCACTGGTCTGAATAATAAAAACTACTTTAGGGCAAAAGCTTCACCGATGGAAGTGTGAAGGCATATCTAGTGTTGGGGACGGACATCCCAGAGGGCCGGCTGTCATACTGAGCTGTAAACAGGAGGAAGGATGGCTCCGTTTCAGTTCCCATAAGCGTGGTGGGAAAAGCCCTAGCATCATCCTGTTCAAGTCCAGCAGCAGGGGCAGAGGAGACACAGAGACTGGGTCCGACCGGACTCACTATTTACCCTCCACGCTCGTGTTTACGGACCCTTAGACTCCAGTTTGGATTGGTGGCATTTTCAGCTGGGGGCTTGCTTAGACAGGACGAGCATTTTCTGATATCTGATTTCTGATATTTTTAAACACATGCTTTTAATTAAATACACTACTGACAATTTTAACCCTAGACCTTAAAGCATCCGTGAGGAGAGGCAGTTTAGTGTACGCTGACATATTCACAGTAGCTTTGATAGTATCTAACTTATGAAGTTAGATAGGACTTTTTTATTTATTGATATATTCAATAAATTGTGTTTTGACTCACAAAGACCACAGGATAACACTGTGTCGACTGCAGTACATTAACTTTGGATGTTATCATGACAGGTAAAGAGCTGAGATAAAGTTCCATCTACTGGTCGCTCCATTTAACAAGAATCCTGCCAAACCAGCTCGTTATATAAGGGCGCCCAAGCAAATCCATTAGAACAGCAGTCGCAGAATACCTGAAGAAAAGTCACGCGACCTTAACCTGTGCCAGCAGCGCACCGCTTTCCCCCCGATCTGTGTGCGTGCGTGTCTACACCCCTGAACTGAATAATGATCTTAAAAGGAGCATGAGAACAAGCGACAAGGCCACAGACGTGACAGCCAGTTGTCACCAGCAGCGCTGCTGGTGCACTTGAACAGTCTTTACATCAACCCATCAAAGGCTTAATCCTGTTACAGGTGACTCACAACAGACGGTGACTTCAGATTAGATTTTGGTGAGAATGATTGGGTATATCGAGAACAAACAAGCAGACCGTGTTATTAGAAAGGCTCAGTCTCCAACTGGGTAATCAGTTTTTGTAATATCTTCGGAGTGAAATGCACAACTATGGCATCTGACTTCAATATCCCTAAAGGGCGTGAGTCAGCACCTTGCTGCAGACAGAATATGTCATCTGCTGAGACCAGGACGCTCCACTCCCACACTTCTTTCCCTTTTTTAAAAAATTTTGTGGAGCTGTACAATACCGAGCAGGGCGGACCAGAATCTGGAACAGGTCTCATATTTGGTCTGGTCTTTCATCAGCCAAAGTCTTCTGTTACAGACCACAAATCAAATCTTCCCCTTATTTTCCTTTCAGAGGTCATGACTGGGTTAAGCTTACGATGAGAAACGCCCACATTCATTCAGATATCAAACACCCTGCCGCTGCTGGATCCCAGTGACCTTTTTCTCTGGTTGGATTTTTAATCCCATTAGTACGACTGGAGCCATTCACCATGGGTGCTTTCTCTGAGTGATCCGATTTTCCAGGATGTAGATATTGATATAATTCACTCACAATACATCTTCCTGTATCGGCTTATCTGTATATCAATAAGCTGCTGAGGGTATCGCGCAAATCTGAAGACAAATGTAACTGAATTGAAAAGCATCTTTGACAAAAACCAGGACGCAATTCAATCAGACGAGACCATGCATCACGGGGACGTACGCGCCATCTGAGTGATGGATGTTCTCCTGCCAGTCTGAGCTTTTGATTGATAACCGAACAAGAAGCGAGTGCAGGCAGCCTCGCGGGCGGATCGGTGAAAACAGTAATTAGGGGGATCTTGGAGGTGTTGCTGCTGCTGCTGCATCTCCGACTGGGTCGACCGTCAGCACGCGTGCGTGTCAGACAAGATGACTGTGCTGTAACAGTCGGAGCGACCGTGATAAGATGTTCAGCCTGTCATCAGCCGCTAAGCTGAGTCATGAGCCCGAAGCCTGAGGACCCGGTCATCATCTCCCTAACTCTGCTCTGCCCAAAGCCGAGGAATGAAGCAGTTTCCTAGAAACGACGGCCGAGGAAATCAGATTTAGCCCCGACGATGGAATGAAGTCTGGAGCGAAGAATAACGGCTTCTCCCGAAACAAATGCCCACTTTTCCCTCCGACAAATGAGACTATTCAGACGACCCAATATAGATAATCGAATGTACATGCTGAACACCTTCATCACCCACAACTCCGGCAGAGCAGTTTTCACACACAGGAGTCACTGTCTTCATCCAGTTTCTGTCTGTTGTGGTGAATCCGAAACGTTTCACAGGCAACGTAAAGGTCTGAGCACCAGATTCAACCCCGCTTTCATGCTTTTCACTTTCTGTTTGTAGCCGACCAGCAGGTGTACCGCCGTAACACCGCTCCGCAGTTTAATAGCACAAGTGAGCAAGTTAGAATCCAAATATAACTTTAAGAATAAGGTCGACCTTTTGAGACGATAACAACCAGAGCATGTGACCGCTTCTAAAAAAACATCGTGCCCGCCTTTAGTATGTGTTTGTGAGCTGATATATATATTGATGAGACAAACGCCGACATGCTGCGTTGTAACTTTACCACGACAACTCTGCCCCAGGACAGTGCACGTGCGCGCTACGCTGACATTCGCTGAGTCCGCATGGATCCAGATAACATAGATTCTAAAGTCTAAATAAACAGTTGAAATACAAAAAAACTGTGGTCAATCAATAAACCACATGAGCTGAAATAGAAGCTGTTTCTTTGTTGCTAAAGCAGCGTCCGAAGAATATTTTCACCACTTTACCACAGCAGCAGTCACATGTGCTGGTGGTTATAGTCTCAAAAGGTCACCTTTGTCCTCCACCATGTATTTAGATTTTTTTCTCAAAGTGCATGATGGAAAAAAAAATCTCCTCTCATTTTCTTTTTTTTTTCTAATACTCTTTTGCAGCCAGGTGTTCAAAATGCACGCAGAAAATATAAAAACCGAGGAGAGGGAAAAATAAAAAACAAGATAAATATACAACAATTCAAAGGAGCAAAACTAATTTCACGCAAAGATGACAAAGAAGGTAAAGAAAAAACAAGTGATTATAAAAATGAAAACAGGAACGAGTGAAGTGGACTGAAAGCTCTGTTTGAAGCAGATAAATCTATACAGCTGGCAGGAGGGAGTCAAACCTGGCTGTTCATTTCATGCTCGGGCGGCCGCGCATGGTTTAAAATCCTTCATCCTGACGCCACGCAGGGAAAATTAATGACTCTGGTAAAAGTGCCACATCTTTCTTTGATGGCCTCACGTTGAATATTGCAGGTTGAGCATTAATTCAGCCTTGATTCGGCGCTCCAGCCCCCCCCCCCCCAGTTTCAACATTTCCCCTGACTCAGGTTTTCCATCACAGACACGCTTCTGTCCTGAAGTTAGTTTACGTACAGCTGCCTCAAATATGTTCCTGCGCAGTTTGATATATTTAAATCAAACTTACGAGTTGAAAGTAATTCACCACAGCTAACAAATATCCACTTTGACCTTTCCCCTCCACGCTCTGGACAGTTCTTCCTTGTGCCAAAAGTGGGAAATGCATTCCTGACGCATTTCTCTCACAAGAATAGGAGGAAAATGAGGTAACTAATGAGGTGATTGGTGTTGTTCTTACACAGCGAACCATAGAAGCACCCTTAAAATAAAACAAACAATACTATAACCAGATAATAATTGATCCATTTAGCCTTCCTGTTCATTTAATCCGTGCACTCCCACCAGGGTGGGCATGGCTTTTTACACCATCTGCCTGCCAGGATGTGCCTGCTTCCTCCACCGATTCCTGTTTTGTCTTTTTTTAGTCTGATTGGTCAATTTTGTTCACCAGACACGAGGACACTGGTTTTGACCCGCTGAACAGTGTATTCCTGGAGCAGATTAAATAATCCTGGAGTAAAAATATTTTGAATGCAAATAATAATTCATCCTGTCTGAGTACAACAACAACAACAACAACAACAATAAATCAAACGAGTCTGAAATGAAAGAAAAAATAATGAGGGAAAATGAGCAGAAAAATGGTGAAATGCACCACAGAGAGTGGTTCAGGTAGAGGCGTCTATGCTTCGGATGCAATAATGCAGAAAGCAGCAAGTGGGGAGGAAATGAAAGAGGGATTGCGGAAGGTTAAATTAACATGGCAGAATGGAGGCAAAAACTGATGTGAGCCTATTAAAAAGAGAAGAGAAGACAAAAAATGAAACCTTTTTCAGCCATTTAAAATTGCTTTATAACCCAGATGCTGCTGACGCCAGTCTGGAGACGTCAGGGTGTGTTTGTATGTGTGTGTGTTTGTGTGTATGTGTGTGTGTGTGTGTGTGTGAGACAACAGTGCCATTACCATGCCATGCCGCACCCTGGGTAAATTCTGGTGTGCTTTCACACCTTCAGCAGTTCTGAACACACACACACACACACACACACACACACACACACACACACACAGAACAGGACACAGTATCTCTCCTCTGTGTCTTATCTCTTCTTTCCTTCCTTTATTTAGATCTGTGTCTCAGCCCGGAGGCCATCGGGGTCCATCAGAACGCCGATGCTGTGTGTGATCCACTGTTTAACAGTATCACGTTACACACTTCCAGGAGGTGGACTTTGCTAAATTGATCATCACGATTTATTGATTCTAGGATCTCCTTATCCATCTGAAGCTGGGCTCCGAACTCAAACTATCTGTGAATTTGCCAAAATATGAGAATAATGAAATATGAATAAGAAGTTAAACAGCAGCTAATTATGCAGATGTATGAGGAGTAAATGCATTTGAATAAAATAGTTCTCATATAACCGTGAGAACAAACAAAAAAAGAACAGAAGCAGATATGCAAATGAATTAAAAAAGGAACCAACTCGCCCACGTCCAACGATGCGTGTGGGTGTGTGTGTCTAGGTGTGTGTGTGTTTGTGTGTGTGTGTGTGTGATTCCAACAGTCACCTTCTTTTTCTCATGAGTCATTTCTTTAAATAACACACCTGAATCATGACATCTCATTTTCTGGGCCGTTGCCCTCAACAACCCCCCCAAACTGCAAACAACCATCTGCCGGGTCGTCGTCACACTCCGTTGCACGTTTCCTGTTGACGTCCCAG
>CAAE01015113.1:257201-321802 GCA_000180735.1 Tetraodon nigroviridis
ATCATCCCGACCCAGCTCTGTTGAGACAGGTGCTGCCTGCCGAAGGCTGAGAGGCTCCAGGCCAGTGTGAGATGTCCTCAGAATCAGCTTCCTGCGGCGATGAAAGGAGCAAAGCCCAACGCCGCTGCTCAAACACACACAAACGCGTTGCGTTCCTGAGGCCTTTGATGGCGCCGAGCTTGGGAAAATACTCATCCCGCTGACGCGGGACGATGGTGGTGCCAGGGTTAAACAGTTAGTTAATTAGTAGATGACGTATAAACCGTTATATAAATTGGGCACAGTTTGAAGTTTTTAAAAATAAAATTGGAGTTCAAAGGAAATTTCAGCATCTTTTATTATCTAAGTCCCAAATGAATTATGTCGGTCTGTTTTTCTACATTTGAGCCTCGGGCTTTTATTAACTCTGGTTTGGACCCAGACTGTCAGGACATTCCATCCTGAGTCTCTGAGAACAAGCGAAACTATGGTCTGTTCTCACAGCGTGTTTCTCATGTAAAAAAGAAATTAAAAAACAATTTAACATCTAGTCTAATTATAAAAGAACGAGTCTGTGTTTGTGGTCTCACAGACCTTCGTCAAATATTAGATCAACTTTCTGAAACTGAAAAAAATAATGGGTTAAAACTAAATAAAAGCGCTAAAAATCTGATTGGGGGTCTCAGCGAACAGATAAAACAGGTAGGCTGGTTTGTCGTTTGTTGTGAAGAAGCGGGACAAGAATTGGCCCGTTCTGCGGTCTCCTAACAGCTCTGTTGTCATTGCAGGAGCGGGAATTTATCACAAATATCCAGATTTTCAGATAATGAAGTTAAAAATAGCCTCAGGACACCGCAGATCAGGTAAACATGAAGTCAATGATGTTGCTCAGGTGCCTGATAATTGTAGTGAGAAGAGTGGAAATAGCATCAGGCGTCAGCTCCATCAGCCCATAATTCCCAGTTGGACTGACAATGACCTTGCCCCTATTAGACCAACTACAATTATCCTCCCTCCAAAGGCCAAAACACCAGAAATCTAATCTCCTAGTTTGGAAAAGGGTGAGCGTTCCCGGTCCCAGCGCTGCTCCCATTCATCCCCATCCTCTGTCTCGCTCTCTTCCTCAAGGTCGTTGTTTATTGTGTTAGCGTATCAAATATCTGATGCTGTACAAACTCCTTTTGTCCTTCATCTTGTCGGTAAATCCTGCTACAAATGTGACTTTCCTCTTTGGCCCGTCCACATAAAAACAGAGAGACGCCATTTTTGTTTGCAGCATCTAGTAAAGTCGTGTTTTTCCTTCTTTTGCTTCATCTCTTTTTCTAATAAAAAGTGTGCTTGTGTGTAATTGTTCAACAATGTTGCATTAAAGCTGCCAGATGACAGATCTCCTAAAGCGTGTTTTGGGTTACAGGGAGATCTCTGGGGACTCCAGCCCTTCATCATGACCTCAGAGGTGTTGACAGACAACAGGATGAACGTTCAAACTCTTTTCTTTAGCGTTTACCTCTGACTTCCTGCCTCTCCTGCCCAGATTAGGTATATAGTAAATTTAGTCAGTGATGTAGAAGTCTGATAGCCAGCTTAAGTACCACACACGTTTTGGTTTTTCTTTCATTCTGCTTTGAGCTTTGAATGTAGGTTAATTTCAGAAGCTGATTATCCTTGAAACAAAGAGGTGTTGATGCTGGTATAGTGAAAACACCAGAAACCCACTGCCGCACCCACTCATCTTGATTACTGATCACTGGCAATCTACTCCTGTTTTGACACAGTACGTTTTTTTTTTCTTCCTCTTATTGAAATTAATCCATAAGCACTGAATAATACTTGGGTAAAAACTTTAATAATAAAACAGAAGGCAAAGCACAGCTTCCACAGCACAGCAGTCAGCAGGATTTTTGTGCCACTATACTCATATAACATCTATCATTCTTAAAGTTAAATATTAAATTATCACAGCCACTCTGAGATACTACGGATTACACATACCTACATACCTATATGGACTTTTATAACAGGGAAAACATCTACAGTAGGTTTGCCTCATTCCACAGCGATAAAGCGCCATCTAGTGGCCGTTCGAGGGCAGCGCAGACCCAGGAGCCACAAAGAGGATGGTTGGGGTGGAGGGGGTTGAGGGGTTGGGGTGGAGGGATTGGGGTGTGAGGGGGTGAGGGGGGGACATGACACACAAAACGCGACGTGTTTTTACCGTTCAACGCCGAAAAAGAATGTGGAATATTTGAAACACAGACATTCAAATATAATCTCCATTTGCATAAGTTGTGAGAGTTTTTACATTCTCTTTAGTAACATCCCTGCATGAGTGTGAAGGCTTGTTTGTAAATGTTTGGCTTCAGAAACAGTGTAATAATCGGGGTTTTTTTCTTTGCACGTATCAGGTTTTATCCTTGTATTTAAAAAAATGTATGACATTTAAACGCATTTTTTCATGTACAATAATCCATTATCTTTATGATTTGAAACAATGTGAATAAGAATATGAATCATTTTGTTTGGTACATACACTTTAAACATGGGTCAATCAATAACTGTCATAATGGATGTAGTTTGTAGAGCAGGTTTATTAAATATGAAATACTGAATAACCCACTTCCATCTGTTATAGGGGATACATGACCTTGTACCCTCCAGCGTGACCTCACATCAGCAGCATGCATTTGAACCTTCGTCTAAGCTGTACGTAAACACGGTTTGCAGGACAACTGTATGGTTTGGTGTTAGGTAACACTAATGCTAAAATAAAACTGGATAGACTGGAGTTAGGATTTACTCGCTGTTCTAAGTGTCGGGGGTCAGAGAGGATGATGGTCCCTCACTGGTATTCTGGATGCGGGGTGCTGAAGTTGCCTAGGCGACCACCCACTGCAGGATGCTGGTGTCTTTCCCACCGGTGGAGATCAGATGACTGTTATCGTGCAGGAAGGCAACGTTGGTCACGTGACTGCTGTGACCGCCGTACTCGTGGCTCGGAGCCTGGGGGAAAGAGTTCAAATTGGAAGAGTGCGGAATCATTTCCCTGCTAGATTTAAGAAAACGCCAGAGCTGTCAGAATGTTCCCAAGTGTTGAAAGAATTTCAACCAACACCGTCAAGCTGTTTGTGGTTTAGTCACAGAATTTCTGTAAATGAGCTTAATTCTCCAAGAGTGTGGAATGAAGTAATCGTCCAAACATCTGGGATGATAGAATCCAGCCCGTCTGTACAGCTAATTGAGTTAAGCTCCAGTTTACGGTTTGAACTCAGCTCTTTACTTTGTCAAACAAAAGCCTGGCAGCGCAAATCAAACATCTGGCTGAAATGATCCACATGTGCTGTCGGTTCGTAGCCTCCATTAGCAGGCTCTGGGTGTGTGAGTGGACAACAGCGTGTCTGCAGCGAGCGAGCGAGCGAACATGACTGACCCTTGGGTGGCAGCAGGGGAAGGAAAACAAGTGCACTTTGCCAAAGTCATCAGCAGAGGCCAGCAGGGAGCCGTCATGTGACCTGCACACGGCATTGATGTCTGTGCCGTCTGCTCCTTCTGGCCAGATTCCTGAGAAAGAAGAAGAAGAAGCAGAAGAAGAAGAAAAAGAAGAAGAAGAAGAAGAAGAAGAAAAGCTGCGTTTGAGTCCAAAACGGCTACGTTGATGCTGCACACCAGGAAAGTGAAAGCCGGCCTCGGATCAACCTACCGAAAGTGTTAAAGCTGAGAGTGCAGGTGGAAGTGGCCCACTCCACGTTACGCACGGTGTCCATGTTGGTCACATGTTTGCCACTGGGCGCCTCCCCTGAAAGAGTTTCCACAGTTGTGTAAAGGAACCCAAAATCCCCCTTTTACAAACAAAAGTGACTCGAGTTTGACTTCTGCTGCAGGGATTCAACTTCCGGTGGTGGAGGATGAATTGAGGACGTACAGAAGAGGATTTCGTAGTCTCCTGAGTTGGTGATGAGGTAACGGCTGTCTTTGGACCAGTCCACATGTGTGATGAAGCTGGAGTGGCCCTGAGGAGACACAAGTTGGTGGTGCATTAACGGCACAACCAAACCATTCTTTCTCAATCGCTGTGTTTAATGCTCGTTACGTAAAAGTGCTGTAAGAATCACCAAGTAGCCCCAGAAACTGATTTCACAGCTGTAAATAAACATTTTACTGAGGGTTAGAACGTTCTGAGCTGTGACACAGAGTTTCTTAAGGATGTGCACTTACAGTGCATTTCCCAACACGGCTGTACTTCCGGCCGTTCTCTGTCACAGCGTAGATGTAAACAAAGTTGTCATGGGAAGAAACAGCCAGGAAGTTTCCATCTAATTGCACACAAAGGCCAGAATTTAGAATTCTGCGGAGACACTAATGACAGTGCAGGTTTCATCAGCTGCTGAATCACTGCCCTCAAGTGTTGGGCTGATTTTACCTGGAGAAAACTTGACGTTGGAAATGATCTCATCGCCATCCGTGTGCATAGACACGAGATCATGGGTGTCGGCATCCAACACGAACCATCTACAAGCATAATGCAGCGACACCGGTGTCATGTTTGCTGTTACACATGTGAAAGACTACACATTCTCGGCCAGCGAGTCCAATACAATCCAAGCAGAAGCCCAACCTTCCGGTCATGGTGCCCACAGCTATAACAGCCCCGCTTGGATGGAAACCAGCACATCTCCCTGGATCCTGGAGCACAGAGGAGGAGAGAAGGGTTGCCTAGAGAACTCTCCATTCACTACTGACGCAGAAACACCAGCCACCTCAATGGTCTTGCTCCAGAGGGGCTGATGGGAGTTTGTATCCCACAGATGAACCTGTCTGTCCTGAGAGCAGGTGACAAACTGCTCCATGGTGGGATGGATGTCCAGACCCCACAGCTCATCTGTGTGACCCTGAAACACATATATTATTGAATACAACCATGCTAACTGGTGAGTGTGTGTGTGTGTGTATATATGTACCTGGACAATTGGATTTAAGGTATCAGGGAATGTGGCTCTGAGGATTGCATTCTTGGTGGTTCCTATGAAGAGCTCTCCTGGTTTACCTTCAGCCAAAGTTCGCACTGGACCGAAAGACTCACTCACCTACACACAAAACTCCAGCTGCCAAACCACATCCAGATGTTCCCCTCCTGGGCCTGAGACCCAGAGGTCAACGCTCTCACCTCCATCTCGCTCTGTTTTCTGTAGTCGTAGCCCCACAGAGCCACCTTGCGGTCTTTCCCTCCTCCGGAGACCAGCGTGCCGTCTTTCAGAACGCAGAGGGAGAAAATTCCGCCCTCGTGCGCTCCAGACACCTGCTGGCTGATCCGGTTCCCACCTGTCAGTCGAGAAACCACATCTTTCATTCCACTGAAGTAAAAGTTGGAATTATCGGACTGATTTAAGGTCTACCTTTGGCCCAGATGTAGATGTTTCCGCTGGAGTCTCCTGTGATGGCATCTCCATTCTCGGCAAACGCCACACACAACACGTACTTTGGCTTCTCGTGTTTCTAAAGAGCAAAACAGAGCCATACACCAGGGACCGACGTCAGTTCTGATGCACCGAAAAAGGCGATGACACAGTGGCCTGACGCGGCTCTCAGCACCTCAAACAGGCCCTGCCTCTTCACCAGGGTGTTGGAATCTATGGTCCAGAAGTTGATGTGAGATTTTCCACAGGTGACGATCAGGTTGTCGTCCATGGGATGAAAGACAGCAGCCAGCACAGAGTCATTGGAGCACTGCAGAGACAGGAGCCATGAAGAGAAGAACTCCAGCCCAGACGCGAATCTGGGGTGTGGAACTGGGATACCTTGACCTCAGCCAGTTGCTTCTCCTTCTGCCAGTTCCACACAGACAGGATGTGATCGTTGGCATCATCCACAGCACACAGGAACGTGCCCCCATTCTGAGGACGAGAGCCTGTTAGACGCAAAGATTTCATAGCGGCTTCGATTCTCAGAGTCTCCAAACCGGTGATCTTCTTACCGACTTGGAGAAAGCCACGCATGTGACGGCTCTGTCAAACACTCCCATCCCGACAACATGAAGCGTGTTGAGGGTCACGGAGTCCCAGACACGGACATGAGGAGGGAGCGGCTGCACCATCAGGAAGGAAACAGACACAGAAGGTTCAACTAGTGGGTAAACCTGCAGACAGAGCATTCTACCCATACCTTTCCATCTTTAGAGTTGCCAGCCACTTGGCCGGTTGCTATGGTGACCATGTCCGGATGCACACACAAGCTAAGGAAAGAAAATGAAAACACAATATATGAAAAAATACTTACGATTTGTTTTAAAAACACTTTTATGCAACCAATTGATGAATTTGTAACAATGGTCCAAACTCTTGGTCTACACAACACACACACTTGTACCTAAACACTTTAAATCAATTAAGACACACACTTGCTTCCCCAATTGCATAGCAAGATGGTGAGAACACAATATGACATCGTGGGAGAGGAGAACTTGATTGCTTCCCTGTAGGGAAGAATGCTTTTCCCAGCATCGCTCAGGGAGGTCGAGTGTGTTTAACTCCCAGTGGCTTCAGGCACATGACTGATTCAGAATGTCAACTAAAGCGCATTAACAACAGCAAAAATCACACTAATGATAAACACAGTCGGCTGGAAGAAGCTTAAAAGGAGATATATGAGCAGAACAGAAAGCAGCATGAAGCGCCGCTGTCCTCTGGCTCTTCTGACTCTGCTGCAGTGTGTAACTGACAGGTTAGCGTGTTCTCACCATTTGACATCGTCGTTGTGTCCCAGGTAGTGTCTCTGCTGCTGCTCCTCGGTGTTGTAGAGCACCACCACCGAGGCGTTGAAGTAGACGATCTCTCCTGTGGGCAGCAGGTAGAGGTTGGATCTGCAGTCACGTCCACGGTAGCCGTATCTGCTCGGCGTTTACATTAAGGAGCGAGACATGTCAAACTGGACAGCAGCAGAGTGAAGAAAATCTGAAGGGGCGGGTAAAATATGACTCCAAGCTGCAGGAAAACTGCAAAAAAAAGTGTCATTATCCACAGAATCAGTTTGAAGGATACACCCACTGCAGTTTGAGTTTGTGGTTGGGGAGCGCCACCTTATGGTCGAGGATGTAGCCCTCCCTCTGCTGATCAGGGATGTGCATGGTGACAGGACGACCTCGGAGGAACATCCTCACATAGGCATCCTCTGGAGGAGCACAGACAACACTTTACATAAAAAAACGTAGATCACCACACATTAACTATGGTTTGGAAGCTCAACTGAACTATTCAAGGCCGACAGTCGATGCTTACAATGACACTTCAAGGGAAGGATTGATTTAATTGAACACAACAGGCACTCTTCAATACCACTACAGCTAATTACAGCTTCCCACCAAGCTGAGGGGAATGCATCCTTCATGCAGTTGAGAGGAACCAACACCCCGTACACATGAATAACTGGAGAAGAACATGTCCGCTCACCTGCGTTGAGAGTGCATTCTTTGGATTTGCTGAAACAAAAAAGAAGATGAAGAACACTGTTATGGTTATGGGCAGTTTCATGCAAATATTTGAGCACACAACAAGAATGACCAGACAGAGGAGCTGATACTACTACATATAAATGAAATATGAGCGTCCAACTGCACCACTGGTAGCTTCAGTTGGGTATCAGAGAGGAAAACAGTCAAGCGTCCCTGCATTATGATATCGTCCCATGTAACTTAGACTTTGAGGAGAAATAGAATCCATCAACGACAGCAGATGTTGTCGTTTACACAGGCTGACATTCAGCGGTGTTTGGTCAGGGCAACGGCAACTTCCTGTGTCTGTTATCAGTCATACAGGATCCCAGGCTGGTTGACTCCATGCAATTAAACATGATCGTGTTCTCCAGGATCCCTCATCAAACAGTCACATGCTGAGTTTCTTTGATCAAGCCAGGAGCAAACAGAAAAAGTCCTGCTGCTTGTGTATTCAGGAGTGTGTTTTAACACTAGCAACTGGTTAAAAACAGGTTGGAGAAGAAAAAGACACGCGAGAGGAGCACTGGTGTCACGCAGAAACTGTCAGACGTCAAACTTCTGCCACCTGCCGAGTCACGAGATCCACAATCAGAGTGTCTGGGCTTCCTTCCTGCATTAGAACATCAAATATTTCCATTTGGAAACCTCCAAAACTGAGTATTGTTCACAGAACAATGGCCATAATTCATCCAAGCACAGGAAGAAGAACCTTGGTAAACCTGTTTGACACAAAGATGGTCAAACCCGGCCGTTTCAGCGTGGACTTAAAGGAGGATTTGAGCCAAAAACTGAGAAAGACACTATAAGATACCTTCTGTGTGTGTTTGAGAACAGATGACGGGCTGCAGAGTAAACAGGCAAACATCAACGATGCTCTGTTGTGTCTCTGGGCAGCCGGAGCGATCCAGCCTGGGATGTCAGCTCTTTAAACCAACCACATAAAGGCTTGATTGTGTCTCGCAGCCCGTGTGTGTGTGTGTGTGTGTATGTGTGTGTGTGTGTGTGTGTGTGTGGTCTGAGTGGATAACGAGGCGTAGCACAGTTCCAGCCAATGAGAGGGCGAGATTGATTCAGAGCCAGTTATTAGTGAGTTGCGTTCAGGGTGACTAGCAACTGGACGAGAAAGAGAACTGTACACCTTAGAAACGTTGGTCAGGCAGAAAGGGCGCACAAGCAGAGCCACCGTTACCATGCAGACCTCAATACTGAATGCCTGGACCCTTGAGAACAAAATAGCCTCTCGTGAGAAGCTAAGATGATGCTGCCGATCAAAAAAAAAAAAAAAAAAAGACTGCACGTGAGCTCCGTGAGGACAAACAGGTGATGTTTGTAGTTTAAATACAGCGACGCAAGTGCAGAGAAAATGGACGCCGCAGCCTGACTGATGGCTCACGGTAGCCCGGACTGCAGCGATGGTTGAGTTTTATCATTTCCAGAGCCAGGCTCTGAGTGGAATCACTCTGACACAACATATACAGTCCAGAGGCTGGAGCGCAGTTCATGGATCCTCAGAAGTCGTTGTGGGGTTTTGTGGTGAAAGAGAAAGACAGAAAGATGAGTAATGATGAGGACTCTGAATGTAAAAGACAACATACGGCAATAATGAGAAATCATGAATAATTGAGAACTTTATTAGTTTCGGTAAAGCCACGCTCAAATAAATGGATTTAGTTTCCTGATGGAAATGGAAGCGCAGGGACAATCTCGGTGATTGACGAGGCATCCTTTCACTCTCGATGTTGTGTTTGTTGCTTGTTTTATCAGGAGGTCCAGTCGATGCAATCAGCACGATTGCACACTGGGCAGAATCAGCGCGAGAAACATCGGTGGTGCAGGAGCGCAGGGGATTACCGGGAAGATCGAGATTGGAAGCTGCTTGTTTCAGCATTTTAGATCTGCTGTCAGAAGCAATCAGACCGAACACAACCACAAGTTAACGGACAGATCTGCTGAGCAGGCCACCACTGTCCCCTTGCATCACACACACACACACACACGAGATTTAAGAGCCATAAATTCAAGATATCCCAGTCTGGAAAATACCTCTGCTGTTATTGAACTTAGATCATATCAAGATTTATGAGCTGATGATGTTTTTGACGACTTCAGTTTCAACATATTTCTGATTTTTTTACATTACACAGACTGTTTTTTATCATCAAGCCTGCCTCTTGGTGTCAGCCCATATCCCACTAACACAACTGGCTCATGTTTCTGTTGTTTTCATGTTGCTATGTTCCGCACAACCGTTCAACACACCCGTTTGGGTTTATGCGGCAACTCTGGATCAGCCAACTCTAAAAACCATTTTTCCGCCGGCTCTCTCGCTGCCACACCTAAACATCCCTTTGACCGAACGATAAGATGAAATAGTCAATTCTGACTGCATTTCTCTGTTTCACTTCACAGTTTCAGTAACCCTTAATCATGTTAAAAGTCACCGACAATATTGATCATGCACAATGTTTCTAAGATTAAAAATATACTTTTAAAAACTGCACGGCAAAGTGTGCACAACAGGCTTCACTATTTTTGACAAGCTTTTTAAGATCTGCGTTAGGCTACAACCTGTCTGTTCATTCCAAGCAGCAGTAAAGCTGCCAAAGGCCTGATCACTAAATACTTTCCTCCTGCACTGCCTGCTTTCTTTCAAACATGTTTTTTTCCAATGTAAGGCCGTTCTTTACCTGGAAGACTTGGACATGGCAGCTCGGTTTCCGTTAGCGTGACAGTCTGCAGTCAGAGTGATTTCTGTCCTGTCCTGTCCTAGAGCCACAGAAACACACCGACTTCCTCATTCTCTCAGCAAAGCTGCAGCGCAGCCAGGAGAGGCCCTGCCCTCCGATCCCGTCCAATCGGGACGCTCTTCCTGACGGCGCAGGCCCGTCCTCCCTGACCTGTAGCCCCTCCCCCGTTGGCACGGCTCCCCTGGAGACCTGACCCATGAGCAAAGGGTTCGGAGGCAGACTGAAGGCAGCAACACCAATCGACACAACAGATGTCAACTAAAATCTGAAGAAAACAACCAGGAAGTGCTTACTCTTCAAAAGAAAACAGCCACAGATGATGATGAAACACATCAGAGGACATTACCGACGTTGTAAAAAGATTCAGCGACTGGTCCAAAACACTCGTCTGACGGAAGCCTCTTAAGCGTCCTGACTGATGTGCTTTTACCTCCAGGAGCCATTAAAGCCTGGCAGAAGCTTCAGCTGTTACTGTAAAACCAGAAGCCTCTGACATCAGTCTCAGACGCTCAGCTTGAATCCTCATTACTACACTTCTCAACGGCAGGTTCACCTGGAAAGAATTTCAACCGTTTTTAACTGTTTTTTAACAGTATTTGCTAATCAGAGTCAAAAGGGATGGAACTAACCAGGACCAAGGAGATGTTCATCTTAATGGGCCGTATAAAACTTTTATTATAAAGGCAGATTTTTTGTCTTCACAGTGAAGAAACAGGGCATCGAGCAGGAGAAGCCGTTACCTTTTACCTCCAGAGGAGCTGCTGGAGGAGGTGGTCCGACTCCGGCTCTCCGCACCCATCTCCCTCCTCACCAGGGTGAGGCGCTCTGTGGACATACTCTTCCTGGAGGAGACAAATTATATTCATTACAGCTAAAACAGACATTTATATGGAGTTAGCGTCAATGATGACACCAGCAACAAGGTGTAAACAAAAAAACATTTTTAACAAATTTCAAGTTTTACAATTGGTACCTCTTAATGGACTGTGCCGTTTCCTTTCGTGGGGAGGAGGGGGAGGAGAGGAGACGCTTCTGTTGAACGTAGCCATTACTCACAGGTCTGGAGGGAAGAGCTTGCAAGAGCTGACGCACTGAAAGGTAAACGACTGTTGTCAGAGCTGTTCCCAGATCGATAACACGGCGCAGGTCGTCAGTGGTTATTTGAAATACGGTGACTAAGCCTCAGATTCAGCTCCGCATTCAAGCTGCAGCCCATCTGTAGGGGCTTCACCTCTGGCATCTCTTCACTTCAGTTACCTTTGGTGGGCTGGGCTGGAGCCGCAGCAGCCAGGGGCCTCCTCCCAGCACCTCCTGGGTGCAGCCCCTGGGCCTGCTCCTCGCAGTAGCCCAGTCGACGCAGCGCGTCGGCCAGAGCCGACTTCAGCAGCTGGATTTCGTCCTCCTGAAGCTGCAGCTTCTGCTCCAGGTGGGAGACGCGGTCCTCCATGTCCATGTTGCTGCTGGCCGACACGGTGTCGTCTGCGGTTCAGACAGAAAAACAAAAAAAAACAAGACTGGATCAACCCGGTGGCCCACATCACCAGATTACCACACCTTCGAGACAGAACCACGTTTTTTTCGCTTCCGTTCATCAGCTCTTCATTTAGAAAAGACTTGAAGCACGCCAAACTGCAGGCCTGAACGTGCTTCTCATCCTGCGATAAATTAGGCAAAAGTCACATATTTTAGAATCATGAAATGACAGAGGCGAGTCTGTGGTTAGAGCAGTTTTTATTTGAATAGCTACGCTGCGGTACTGTTGCTGCGTCGCATTTTGTAGTCAAATGACAGAGAAGGAAGTCACATGGGAAAGGAAGACCCAGACCTGCACACAAAAGTTTATCCTCACGGAGATTTGAATAAGAGTATTATCTGATTGTCGGCAAATTATCTTTCAAACCATTTTGCCTATTGAAAGATGGATTTTCTGATGCCTTTTATACAGGGAGGGGACGATAAAGTGAGAGGACAAAGAAGCATGGATTTGTATGCTGTGAAAACAGAATGTAGGTGGGAGGAGAATGAATCAGAAGGACCTGAAAGATACAGCAGCCAAATGAGATGAATAATGATTAACTGATGTCGACCATCGTGTAGTTTGTCTAGACTGATGGGACCTGGGACACAATAAACTGAAGCAGAAATTGAAATGTGGCAGAGGGGAAACTGCTGTTCTTAATTAGTATCTAAATTAAATAACCCTGAGCTCACAAATCAGACATTTTTACCCATCTCTCTCTGGTCTGCTTGCAAATGCTCGTAAATATGACGCAGCTGTTCAGTAAAACGGTTATTGGTCACTGGAAGCAGATAAATCTCAAGGTTTTTCATATTAAGATTGAATGGTTTATAAAATTAGCAACACATAAAAAAATTGAAAACATCTCGACTATGATAAATACGTATATATGTCTGCTTACAAATGCATTTAGTGGTAAATACAAGTGAAGGT
Source organism: Tetraodon nigroviridis (assembly GCA_000180735.1). Classification (NCBI taxonomy): domain Eukaryota; kingdom Metazoa; phylum Chordata; class Actinopteri; order Tetraodontiformes; family Tetraodontidae; genus Tetraodon; species Tetraodon nigroviridis. The sequence continues at coordinate 269,863 of CAAE01015113.1, forward strand.
GTCAGTGTAAAGTGCATTGCCATCATAAGGTTTGCACACAGGCCAAAAACGAATTCCCGTCTGATCATGTGACGTAAAGTAGTGTTACAGCTGTTTGATGCACGGACATCAGGCCCGCACATGATCTGCAGAGGAACGAGAAGAGGAAGACAGGAGAGGCCAGCGGAGTTCACCTTTTACCTGTTTAAAATGCTGCAGAGCCCTCTGCTCTCCAATACGCCCTTGAATTCCCTCTCTATCAGTCACACACACACACACACACACACACACACACACACTCAGCAGTAATGTATTTTTCTGCTTGGACCATATTGGTTTAATATGACCAAATTTGTAAAACACTCCTGAAATGAAACTAATGCTAACATGACAGGAAGTGGTCAGCGGGGTGGAGGGGGCAGAAGCAAATGAGGCCAGAGGACTGGATAGATGGATGGATGGATGGATGGATGGATGGATGGATGGAGAGTTATGGGTGAGCAAATGCAGTGAGAGGTGGCTTGTGTGTGCGGTGCAGAGAGAGAGAGAGAGAGAGAGAGAGAGAGATGGACAATGGGAGGTCAATGCAGGGCAATAAGAAGCCGAAGGCTGCTGAAATATTCATTGTGCGGTGAAGCGATAGAGGAGGTGGGGCTGCTCTCGCCTACCTGCCATCACGTTGTGTCCAGGCCCTGCTCACTCCTCCTGCCAATCAGCCGCAGGCAGTCGGAGCAGAAACAGTCAAGCTTTTCACTGTCCTGTCACGCCACCTCCACCGGAGGACCCTGGACTCCGGCTCCCTCTCCTCCTGCTCTGCAAGTCTGCGCCAGTGCTGGATGGCTCTTTTACACACATTTGCAAACTCATCTCCGATCCCAAACCACGCCCTCCTCCACATCCTTTCCCCTGGTTCTCCCTCTTTGGTGTCCTGGACCACTCCCTCCTCCTTCTTTTAACCCCCTCCCCCTCGCTCTCCATCCCTCCTTCCGGCTCCTGGTTCGTTCGGAGGGGTGGAGCGTGGCTGCGGGCCACGAGCATGCACACAAACATCTGTGCAGCCAGGCACCAAGAGGACGGGATGCGGCGCTGCACGCATTCCTTCTCTCTCTACAATCTCACTTCACTATTTCACCAAAACTGGAGAGCGAACGTCATGAAAACTTGTGTCTGTGCAGCAAAAGCTTAAAATGGCTTCATGTAATTTACTTACACATAAACACAAAGCCTCAGAGATCCAGCACTGGGTCACTTGTTCTTTCATGACCGCAAACCACTGCAACAGCGGTTTATATTCAGTCAGTCCCACGCACACTAGCCTCCTGCCAAAAAGACTCAATACTGCATTATGTGCGTAGTATTCCACTGCTGCCACTCCACCCATACTTGTGCAAACTTCTTTTTTTTATAGAAAGGACTGACCTTATAAATCAAAAAAGAAAAAAACAAGAGCAGATTGAAGGGCCTGCAAAAACCATTTAAAACAAGGGTCCAGACAACAAAAAAAAGCAAAAAAACCAACCCAAACTAGGTGGTTTACACACCAAAATATCCTGCAACTTCAAAATCCTCCAGATCAATTAATAATGCTGTAAGTTAAACGTCAACAGTTCAACTGGTCCGTGGTCCTGCAGACAGGAGGTCAAAGGTCACAGCAGACGGATGGAAAAGCAGATGTCAGACTAAAAATGGTGTTTGGAAGAAGCTGTAGGTGGAGGTGGTGGAGGCCTGGCACCCTTCTGGAGGATCTGACTCTAACAGGCTGACAGATGGAGGAGGAGGAAAGATGAGTCCTTTAAGAGAGCGACGCTGCTCTCGCACATGACATCATCCTTACGTGCGCACTCGCACTCAGCGTAAAAGGCTATTACGTTACCACATCATCCTATTACTGCTTTTTGTCCACATGGATCTGTTTTCAGCAGCAAATATCGCCACTCCTGCCGACTGTGTGGTCAGGCTCTGTCATGTGACCGTCTTCCCTTAAATCCACAGTATTTACATTTACATCGACTTGATCCGTGGAAAATCTCCATCCCAGTTCAGCAGAAGCTTTGGTGTTCTGGATGACACCATCGCCGCCGTCTCGGGTAACCACCACAGCGGCTGATCCGACACACACGACCCCTCGCTGTCTCAGCACCTGCCCATCAATATGGCTGTGTGTGAAGTTGAGCACGGCGCGCACACACACAGTGTCCGGGCACAGAAAACTCACAATTTCACCCGTTAGACACCCAATCAGCCAAAGAGGTGTGGGTTCAAGCTGAGGAGGACGCATGTCATACATCAGTCCCCGCGTCCTTCTGTAGGGTTGACAGCAGCAGCGGAATTTGCATTTTATTTGCAAGAAGGAAAAAGAGGAGACAAAGGGGGCTGTGTGCACGAATGTGGCACTCCTACCAATCATAAATTCAAATGAAAACATCATTTAGGATCAGACGGACGATGTGTCATTAACAAACCTTGTTTACAAAACAGTCCATATGTGATGATGACCTGTGTGGAAGTCAGTGGGTTTACGGCTGTTTTAGAACTAAAATCACCTCCAGGGTAAATAACGGTTATGCCCGGATTTCATCCACAACTATAACGTTTGGAAAATGTCTTTTTTTCCAGAAATATAGGAGTCAGGTGATTGAATAGAAACTGAAAACTGTGCGGTCTGGGCATTTGGTCCAGTTTGATACCTCCGTTGACAGGGTATTTTAGTTGGATACGCTAATATTACCCGCTGTTGCTCTTGTTATTCGTGGTAAAACGCTCACCATTGTTGCAGTACTGTAGCAGCAGGTTGGTGCTGTCGTACAGGCTCCCACACGATGCCACCCTTTCCGACATCCTTCCTTTTTTATTTTTCTTTCCCAATCTTTCTTCCCTCAGTCGCGTCCTCTGTCCTCCTTCCACCCCTCTTCGTCTCTTCCCTACGCCGTTGCCACTTCCAGTCCCCCCAGCATTCATGGAGGCGCCACACACACCTACACCTGCACCAGCTCCCCTTCTGCGTCCCACCTCCTGTCTCGCCGTCACCGAAAAGCTACTCGTTATGTACACCGCAATTTCCGCTTTTTGTTTTCAAACTAAAAGCATGGCATTAGGTTCCGTTTACTCCTGATTGGTGTCACCAAGGTTGTAGTAGCACTACACTAACACTCACTGGGTAAAAGGCAGAAAAAACGCCCTGTCCGCTCAATTAAAGGAGATGTAATTGGGGAGTTGGCTTATACCCAAGTTGGATTATTTTATTTTGAAGTCAAAATAAATAGCTTTCAGTAGCACGCTGTGGGACCCTCACCAACTTGACAAACGCCCCAAACCACTGTTCCTATAGCAACAGCCTGTTCAACAGCCCCAGCTCGTGTTAATTAGAGCCACTGATGGGGGAAAAAAGTACGATTGTAGGTATTAAAATGGGGGTTTTAGTGAGGTTAAAAAACCCTCTAGGCTGACGGGTGCTTGAATCTGAGATTAGAGAATCTATTTATGAAAGGAAATAATGTAATCGTCTCCACCATCGTCCTCAATAATTAATTAGAAAAGCTGTGGCAAGTGTCGGTAATTGACACCAACGACTATTCAAACACAGCTGCAAGTCGGAGAGCTCAACTAACTTGTCCACCATAAATGATTGGTGAAAAAATAAACAGAGATATAGCTTTTCATACAATGTATTCCCTGGCATTTCTGTCAAGTCAGTAGATAGTGTAGTCTAAATAAAGTTTTGTATTGACATTTTGGACTGTCCAGTCTATTTTTGGGAGGACTTATGGCTCCAAAACGTCAGGTAGCACCCAGGGGATCTTATTATTATTTCCTGTACTCTTTAATAGGAGTGTTTTCGCACGCGTGTCATTTCACAGCATGACCACTAGAGGGGAGTAAGTCACCGTTTTACGGCAAGAACGTGGACGTTCCGCTACACCGTGATTTTAATGTCATCGGCTCGCGGTAAACATTTAATTTGGGGGGGGGGGGAAACTATTTAATTATTTAATTTGTGTTTGTCCATCCAACGTTATTCTAAAACCTGCATTTGTGTTGAAATTTGATTAAACTTGGTTGCTTAAGTTACCACAAACGTGTCATTTTTTTCATAAAAATGTTTTTAGAATTTCGTTCATAAAAAAAAAAAAACAAAAATGAAATTCGGTCCTCTTGATGAAATTGACGAGAAATTCGGAAATTCGGAAATTCGCAACGACCCACGCAACGCAACGCAAGTTTGGTTTTGGTTTGTTGGTTTGGTTTGGTTTTGGTTTTTGGTTTTGACCTTTTGTTTGGTTTTTGTTTGGTTTGTTTGGTTTTAGGTTTTGTTGACACAGACACACACAGAAACCGGCTGAGTGACACGTACCTCCAGCCCCGTCCGAGCTGAGACTTGAACCCGGGTCGCCAGACCGGCGACCGCGAGCTTTACCCACCGAACCATCTTCAGCGCTGAGAGGAGGAGGAGGAGCAACGAGCACATCCACCTGGCTCAGGTGGTCGGAAACGTCACTCATTACTGCGGCAATCAAAACTAGTTTGCAATTAGTACTCCGGCACAGAGGTGGGCAGTAAAGTAATCACTAATAAAAAGCGAAGAAGAAAGCCAGTCATGGCGCATGAGCTTGGATTATTATGATCACGTGACAGGAACTCACGCTTGTAAAATGTCACGTCCGGACTTTCGCATTTGCTAGAAATTACTAGAAATGATGAAATAAAGTGACATACAATGATCTGACGTGTAACTATATCAGTTCTGGTTGTATGCGAGCTTTAAATCATTTTTAAGCGCGGTGGAAGTAAAGTCAATAAAGAAGAAAAGTTTGGCGCTTTAGCAGCGATATTATCCGAAGCGTTACATACGGAAGTAAAGACAACACTGACAAGACTGAAAGTAAGTATAAAATTCAAGTTTGGGCATATTAAAGATAATAATTGTGAACCCAAAAGCAACTTTAAGATAATTTTTGTTAGAGATGTTGTAAAAAAATGTTCTATTGAACCTAATTAAACTTAAAGTACGCAAGTAATGACAAAAACATAATTAACTGTGTGGTCTTATACTTTGTTTTTTTCATTATTTAAATTAATTCAATTGACATTTATTCACATTTTAACCTTGACATATTTTAGAAAAGTAAATATTATTTGTTCATATATGAAAAAAATATATATTCTTGCTCTATTTTCTAAGAGAAAATGTAAACAGTGACAGCTCAAACGTCCCCCCCCCACCATTTTCCCTTTCTTCTACCTACAACTTTCTGACAGTAAGCTCAAATAGTATCAGAATGAGGAACCGGCAGAGGGGATCCCAGCTGGGTTTGCTGCTCCTGGCCTCCCAGCTTTTCCAAGTGGGTCTGGGCAATGTCCCCCCGGTAACGCTGGCTGTTCTGGGACTCAACGTGTACCTCTACTTGTTTCCAGCAGCTCCACTCATGCAGGTAATTCAGAGCTTCAACAGAGTCGACAACTGTAAACTTGATGATTTGCAACTGATCAGTAATTTGTTGACTTTTGGTTCCATTACAGGCCTGTGTGAGCGTCCAACGGGCATACTGGTTCAAAGAATGGCACCGTCTTTTGCTTTCTCCATTGCACCACGCTGATGATTTTCACCTATACTTTAACATGGCGTCCTTCCTTTGGAAAGGCATCAGACTGGAGAGACGGCTTGGTGGAGCCTGGTTCCTCTACCTGCTCTCAGTCTTCTCTGTTCTCACTGGGGTGGTGTATCTGGTCTTGGAAACGCTGCTAGCAGAGCTTACCCAGGACCAGTCGTATAGCATGCAATGTGCTGTTGGCTTCTCAGGTATTTTAAGAAATTTAAACTGTAATGTATATAATGGTTACTTATATATTTTTTTGTTCTTTTTGTTTCGAGGTGTCCTTTTTGCTCTGAAGGTGCTGAGTAACCACTATCACCCGGGAGGTGTGACCTATGTGATGGGTTTACCTGTATCTAATCGCTATGCTAGCTGGGTCGAGCTGGTGTTGATTCACATCACTGCACCTGGGTGAGTTTCCTGGGTGAAACTGGATTTAGCTTTTGCTAAATGTAGACATCAGGATAAACAGTTCCGATGGGTTCACTTGCCTTGTTTGTCTGCTTCTCCAGGACCTCGTTGATTGGTCACCTGTCAGGTATTGTGGTGGGTCTGCTCTACACTGTTGGACCACTGAAGACCATTATGAAGACATGTGCAGGTCTGTATTTCAAAGCAATTTAAAAAACAGTCATGAAATTCTGTTTAGTTTGTCGCTATGTTTTTTACATAATCCACCGGCCTCTCAAAACTCTTTAGAACTTGAATTTTAGGAGATTTTTCACTGATAATCTACAAACGATGTGATTTTGCTCTGTCGTGCATCTGTAAATGGATCCAGGATTTTGCTGTGTTTTTAACTGCACTTTGTTATTTTCATAAGGCTTCATCACCTCTGATGGATACGCCCATACTAGAGCAACCTACGGCTCAGGCACCTCAGGTCAGACATTATTTCACAAATAGGCAGACAGCAATAATTAGTCACCACTATCTACCATCACAATAGCAGCCTTTTCACTGCACTTCCACACTGTACAAAAGTTAACAGAGTCTAAAAAAGTGTCGACCTTAACCCTTAATATCTTATCGAAGACCTGAATTTCAAATTTGTCTCCAGGCTACGATGACGGATATGGACGATATCCCAGATACCAGCAATATCCACTAAACCGTGCAAGAAATCCAACAGAATCCTACACAGGTGGGCTGACGGAGGAAGAGCAGATAGAAGCGGCCATACAAAACAGTCTTAATGACGGGGGTAAGTCAGAGCAGCGACGCAGAAACAAAAGACATGTTTTATTACCGTAAATGTCACTTCCAAAAGATTACACTATTATCTAAAATAATAGCAGAAGATTCCTGTTCCTGTAGGTCAAACCAGCCACAGAGGAGCTCCTCCCGCTTACGGTTTCCACTTTCCCGAGGAGGCGATAGCTGAAGAAATCAGACAAAGAAGACTGAGGAGGTTTGACAGCTAAACTGTTGGATGCAGCAGGGAAAAAAGGAATATTTAGATTCCTGATCCAAAGATCACACAGGCTGAGGAAAGGCTGCAGACGGAGACGTTTACCAACTACACAGTTCTGCTGTCCGTAAGCGCCGGAAAGCACTAACTCAAACCTACAGGAGCGTCTAGCCTCAGTCATCTGTGAGCCCGTTAGCCTTTGCTGCCGGCGCAGGTACGCTATCAGAAACTTCAGCCCTGGAAATCCCTGGAAATAGTCAGTGTTGCAGAAGTCCTGACTGTTTTTCTTTGGTATTACCAAGAACCGGAGTGCCAGATGTTACACATATGTAAAAATTCCTACGACAAAACTGGGTTTTATATTTTTAGTGGGAATATTTTAATAAATATTACATTTATAAATAATGATGATGATGATGATTGATATCCATATACTCACCTGTCTCAGTGTTCTTTAAAATAAATATTTGCAAGTAGTATAATAGACATATTTTTGAATCTGCACATGTGTAGAGCTGCTGCAGATGTCTTTGCTGTCAGTGACATAAAAACCAAACTTTGATCATGCTGGACTGACACTGACTGTAAGCAAAGTTACCAAAGCAACATCCCAGATGTGCATTGCTGGCTCTTATTTCCATGAAGCCCTACGGCACTACAGTAGGAGAAGTAGGACATCTTAAATTAGAGCCAGGAAAGCCACCGATCCATCAGCCCACGTGGATTTAAAGACACAGTTCTGTCAACCATTCTGAATTACAGAAGATTCATGCATCCGAACCCTAAAAAACAACATACGGACATCATTTCTTTGATTTCCAACATCAACAACAGGAGCCACCAGTGAGTTTATTTGCAGTGGTTGGCAGGAGGAAACCCGGCAGCTCTGCAAACATCTACAAACCGAAGGCTAAACTCAACCCTCAGATAAAAAGTTCCAGTTTGATTAAAAGCCTGACGACCTTGCTGCCACTAATCAAACACCCGTGACGTTACCCCAGCTTGGCTTTCTGAACGGGCTGAGGAGGAGCGCGTCACCCCTCCGCCGGAGCCACTGTGAAGGTCATTTTGTCTTTGCATCAACCGACCAGAAGCACAGAAGCTGCCCTTTCTTCTTCCCCAGAGCAGCGATTAACTTCACACGCCCAGCCCTGCTCATCAAGGATGGTGGACAATGGTATTAGCTTGTGCAGAGCTAATTCGTTTTATCACTCCTGCCAGACTTCTGTGCTGCTGCCAAACTCTTTAGGAGTCATCGCTGAAGGCCTCACAGAACCACCGAGACATGTCAAACTGGACAGACTGTTTTATTGACTCAGTTTGAAGGATACACCCACTGCAGTTTGAGTTTGTGGTTGGGGAGCGCCACCTTATGGTCGAGGATGTAGCCCTCCCTCTGCTGATCAGGGATGTGCATGGTGACAGGACGACCTCGGAGGAACATCCTCACATAGGCATCCTCTGGAGGAGCACAGACAACACTTTACATAAAAAAACGTAGATCACCACACATTAACTATGGTTTGGAAGCTCAACTGAACTATTCAAGGCCGACGGTCGATGCTTACAATGACACTTCAAGGGAAGGATTGATTTAATTGAACACAACAGGCACTCTTCAATACCACTACAGCTAATTACAGCTTCCCACCAAGCTGAGGGGAATGCATCCTTCATGCAGTTGAGAGGAACCAACACCCCGTACACATGAATAACTGGAGAAGAACATGTCCGCTCACCTGCGTTGAGAGTGCATTCTTTGGATTTGCTGAAACAAAAAAGAAGATGAAGAACACTGTTATGGTTATGGGCAGTTTCATGCAAATATTTGAGTTATCGTTTCTACAGGCTGTGTCTGTTATCTGTCACTTAGGATCCCAGGCTGGCTGACTCCACGCAATTAAACATGGTTGTGTTCTTTAAAATCCTTCATCAAACAGTCACATGCTGAGTTTCTTTGATCAAGCCAGGAGCAAACAGAAAAAGTCCCACTGCTGGTGTATTCAGGAGTGTGTTTTAACACTAGCAACTGGTTAAAAACAGGTTGGAGAAGAAAAAACATGGGAGAGGAGCACTGGTGTCACTGAATGATTACACCTGTCAATTAAACTCTGATGACCTCATCAGTGGTTGTTTAATCACTTGGAAACTTCCAAAACTGAGTATTGTTCACACATAATGGCCATAATTCAGCCAAGCACAGGAAGAAGAGCCTTGGTAAACCTGTTTACCAAGGCTCTTCACATGGATGCCAGCACACACCGGCCCCCCTGCATCCTCATCCACGCTACCCCGCAGAACCTAACGGAACCTCCTGCTTCTCCAGAACTAGCAACGCGGGATCCTCGTCTGGTTTCGGTTCCTCCTGCTGCTGGTTTGGTTTGGGGGTTTGCACAACCTAATCGGGAGCATCAGAAGACTCGTGTTTCTCAGGACCCTGTGGGCTCGGCCATGTCACACATTGGCGGTCGGTCACCTGACCAGCACCCCTGCAGAAACCCGAGCGCTTGAAAAGAGTGCTTTGGACTATCATGTTCACTTCTTTAACAAATATCAATTCAAATCTACTCTTACGCCTCTCTGTTGCCTGCTGCTGTCACACAATCTCTCTGACTTCTTTTCCCTCTCTTTTGTTGCCTCCTGCTTCTCTGTGCGCCTCTCTCCACTGCTTCTGGATTCCTTTTCCCTTTGAATTTTGATTCCTTCCCAGTGTTGAGGCGTTTTCCTTCTTCCTCTTTGCATTTCTACCTTCTGCGTGTCTCCCTGACTCTCTCCTCCCTTTGATGATCCCCATTCTCCATTCTTCTCACGCAATCTGGAGCTGGGTTTGATCTCACCGTGCGTCTGCGTTCCTCCTCGGCCCTGCCGGCTCGCTGGCAGATCACAGTTGCCGTGTGTCGTCGATAAACTGCTGGGTTCCCGAGCTCCTCCATTCATCTGGGCGGCCTGGATGACCCATTTCTGCAGAAGAACGCATCATAAACGCTCTGAGGTGAAGGATTACGTGTATTTGCCAAACAGCGCCGCCTCCTGGATGGTTTCCGAAGTTCATGTCTTTTGGATCCTGGTCACAATGATGCCTCAAATCTCAAGTCCCCCCCCCCCCCCCCCCAAAAAAATGAGGCCTGTGCTCGCATTTTTCAATCACAATATATTAAATGTTAAATGTTTCGTATTCTTTGTCACAGGTAACTCAATATACAAAAAGAATATACATTTTTTAATCAACTGCGGAGATCAACTATTGCATTAGTCAAGAAAATCCCCCCCACCTCATTATTTGACCCTCTGGAAAGGCGCCGGATCCGTTCCACATTTTTCACCACGCCTCCGATCAGCTGGGTGGGCAGGAGAGGAGGAAAAAGCAGGCGCAACAAACAAGAAGGGCGTGTGGAATAACAGGAAGACCTTGGAATGCGCACTCGACATTGGCAGGAAATGTGACGGAGGGGGGAAAACCGGGAATTATTTATTTCTCTGCTTTCTCTGCGTCTCCGGGATCCAGGGAAAGAAGAGGAGAGGGAGGAGGAGGAGGAGGGAGCAGGAGGAGGATGCATCTCCAGAGCCGCCGCCGCCTCAGATTGTGACTGTTAGGAGGTGGAGGAGGATGCGTGAGCGCGGTCTCAGGTGCTGAAGGGTCGCCGGACACCCAGGGGTGCTTTTTCCCGGAGCACCTGCGGGCATTTTCGGACGCGCGCTCTGTCTCCAATCACGGCTGATTTTTCTTAGACGCAGAGGGGAGAGGAAAAAAAAAAATAAATTAAATAATCATCTTCACGTAGCTACATTGCATATGATCTTTTGGCTTCTGCATGAATTCAACACCGGGTTTTAACGCAGTGGTGGTTGCGGATGTACGCCGATGGCCGGGTGCCCCAAATTCCCTCTCCCTGGAGGATTCCACCTAAAATACCACCTAAAAAGGTAAACGAGCAGAGAAACGCGCTACATGACAGTACCTTATTCATTGCTTATCCACGGTGCGTGTTCATTACCTAAACTGACCCTCTCCGCGTCCCAGGCAACCCTGAATCTGTGCCACCTGGCCGGAGCCCGTCCAGACCCCCGTCCCCCTGCCCCCCTGCCCCTGCTGGCTTCCAGAACCCGGACTTTTTAATGGCTTTTGTCTTCAGAAGATGGAGAGTTTTAGTGGTGCTGAACGTGCTCGCCATCGCTGGATTCATGACTTTCTGGGCCAAGTGCAACACACGCACCTTCCAAGGCGGAGCGGAGGCTGCGGCTGACGGCAGGAGGCCCCGAGGCAACGCGACGGCGCAGGGACCCAGCATGAGCCATGAGGTGCTGCTGAAGAGGCTCAGCTCTCTGGAGGATGTCGTCTACAGGCAGCTGAATGGTAAAAAGCAAGTGTTTAAAGTGAGATATATGTGCAGGGGAACAAAGGACCGTTCTCCCAGTGCTTCTCCGAGGACTGCAGCGAAAATCTAGTCTACAAAAACTTTTAGGCAGCCAAGCCCTAAATGTGCAATATATCTCAGAGCCGCCAGAGTCTAAGCACAAAGAACCAACTATATTTCAGGTCTTAAACTGCCCACTGACATTTTAAACCCTCCAGTTTGGAGAAAAAAGATCTGGTGGGAGACCTAATTGAGCTTTTACCTGAGTGTATCATCTCAACGCTAAATTATTTACATTATCGGAGGTGGTCAGGGTCCCGCTCTCTCTGGTCACGGCTGACCGGAGCGTTCTAGGATTCGTTTCCTCCAGGACACTTCAGCAGGATGTTTGCCAACAGGCGCTTTAGCTGCCTTGAGGTTGAAGGACAGACACTTTAATCAAACCGCCGCCCCAAAAAATGCAGTCACATAAAAGGTAAACACCTGGAGATTTATTTTGACCTTTCCTTCCAGAGTGTTGGGCTTCATACGCAGCTCACCATCTTGCATTCAGCAGTGAAGCGGCCGTTCAGCGCTTTCGGTTTTCAGCTGATGACATTCCGTCCTTCGTGAGGCTGTAATCTCGTTTGTCCCACGCAGGTCTGTCCAAATCTCTGGGTCTGATCGAGGGCTTCGGGGGTCGAGGTAAAGGCGGCCTTCCTGCCACTCTGTCTCCGGCCGAGGAGAGCGAGGCCGGATACCTGAGAGAGAAGTACGGCTACAACGCGTACCTCAGCGACAGAATCTCCCTGGACCGGACCATACCGGACCACCGGCCCAGCAAGTGAGTCCATCAGCAAGGAAGACGGGGTTAGAGCCCCAGAACACGACGCCTCGCCGCTATGTTGCCATCAGTCCAGAGAGGCTTCCTCTTAGGTGCTCCACTTCCACCTGACCAGTGTCTGACGCATGCATGCATGCAGCTAATCCAGCTGCCTCAGACTGAGTGATGAAAAAGAAATTTCCCCTCAGATCGCTGCCACATCTGCACGTATGTGCGTGTGTGTGTGTGTGTGTGTGTGTGTGTGTGTGTGTTGGGTGGAGCCATCACAATCCAGTGCACCCATTATGTCGCTGGAAGGCTCTTTTATGTCGGCGGGATGAAAGTGTGGTGTGAAGCCAGTTGGGGTGTGTATCTCCAGGCTTAGCTCCCCTATTTGTCTGCCTTTCAATGCGCCTTCTTAGAACCTCGGTTCCACAGATGCGACGCAGACATGCTAGCACGGCTTTGCTGTCGGTGCGGACCTGCAGCACCCTGAGGGGCTGAGCCGACGCTCACAGTCGGAACATTGGAAGGAGCTGTACTTGTAACATCGCAGGTTCACACCATCACACTTGCTGTCGTTCATGCCGCTCTCCTCTCTCGGTTTCACACCCCTCCTGCACTCATTTGCGCCATCCTGCCACCTCCTGTTCTCCGTTCTCCGATTACGTGCACGCGTTCCCGATGTCAGCGTGCTTTGCCTCTTCTCACTGTTTCCTTGATTTGGGAAATAGAAGACAAGAAAGAAACAGAAGGGCCTCCCTCTTTACAAACTTACCTTCAGGGTGTTTCCCCCGAGCTTTTCCAACGAGTCAGTAATTAAAACCACCGTCTGTGTGATTAGAAACACCCTTCAGGCATTTACTCGTCGCCGTGGCGCCACGGTTTTAAAGTGTGTCGTGTGTTCCTTTGCTCGGCAGATGCAGGAAGGTCAGCTATCCCAGAGACCTGCCACGGATCTCCCTCATCTTCATCTTCGTCAACGAGGCTCTGTCCGTGATACTGCGCTCAGTCCACTCGGCTGTCAATCACACGCCGGCCCACCTGCTCAAAGAAATCATCCTGGTGGACGACAACAGCGACGACGGTGAGCATCCTGCAGAGACCTTCAAAGAACGTAGGAGAGATCAGCGAAGCTGACACGGGGAGGAGCGCCTCCTCCACGCTCGCATTTCGGCAGCAGCATTCACTGAGGTGACTGACGCTCCGCAAGGTTTTTTTTTTTTGCAAGACAGCCCGGCAGATCGAGGAGGGGTTGCCACCATTGGGTGTCACAGGAGGGAGGCCTCGCTCTTATTTATTAGACGGGGCTGCCAAGCTGGGCTTCGGGAGATGAAGGGCAACAAGAGCGATGAGCGGAGAGGCGGGAGAGGATAAGAACGTCTGCAGGGGGAGGAGAGGAGGCTGCAGTGGCAGCAGATGAAACGAAAGGTGTGAAAGCCAGATAGGGGCCAAGGTGTGACAAAGGAGGTGACATATCAGGCACAGGGAACAGGAACACAAGAGCAAAGGCCTTCCAGCAGAAGCGGGACCGCTCCTGTATGCCCCCATCACTGATGTGTGTGTGCAGTCTTTCGCATACTTTATTTTTTCGTCTTCTGGACCTCTCCTCCCGGTTTTCGGTGTCTGAGTTAAAGAGACACGGGTGAACCTCGCGAACCCGTCCTTCTTTTTCCTAAACAGAGAAAAACTCAGTCAGACCGCAGAGGACGAGGCATCAGAACAAATTTCCAGCTCCATCCGGTCATCGGGCTCCACAGCCGGGAGGCGTGCACGCCCCTGTGTGTGTGTGGGAGAGAAAGGATGAATGATGTCATGAGGCATTTGTGGGAATACAAAGCAGCACAGATGAAGCTTTGTTCCGCTTTCTAACAGATTCTTTCCAATGGTGTATTTGATTCGTCTGGTTTTCCAGTCATTCCAGCAGAAGGACATAAAGATCCCATTCCCAGCTCTGTAGTGCAAGAGGTCTAGTCCCTGGACTTGGCCCTGATGGGCAGGAATAACGTTCAGCTCGATTCTGACCCCCCAGAGCAGCTGAAAGGGCCTCTGGAGGAGTATGTGAACAAGCGCTACCCCGGCCTGGTGAAGATCGTCAGAAACCAGAAGAGGGAGGGACTGATCCGGGCCAGAATCGAGGGCTGGAAGGTCGCATCCGCAGAGGTGACGGGTTTTTTCGACGCCCACGTCGAGTTCACGCCGTCCTGGTGAGCCAATGAGTTAGACATTAGACACTAGACATTCCGACAGTCTCTGGCCTCATCTTGCTGCCTTTTATCCGATCCTGCTAGTTTTTTTTCCAGCTTCCGGAGCTGCATCAAACAGAATCCATAATAAAGTAGCTACGACTGGAGAGAATCTGTGATGGCTGATGAAAGAGTGAACTTTAAAGGGTTCCCAACTGTTTGTGTGTTGACAGGGCCGAGCCGGTCCTGGCCAGAATTAAAGAGGACTACAAGAGGATAATTCTTCCCTCCATTGACAACATCAAGCACGACACGTTCGAGGTGGAGCGCTACGAGAACTCCGGCCACGGCTACAACTGGGAGCTGTGGTGCATGTACATCAACCCGCCCAAGCAGTGGTGGGAGGAGGGAGACGCGTCTGCTCCCATCAGGCACGACCAGTTTGTTTACCTAGGAGCTCGCTCAGGTAGGAAATAAAACCTCATCTTCACTTGTTTCTTTTCTTCTTCTTCTTCTTCTTCTCCAGGACTCCTGCCATGATTGGCTGCTCCTTCGTGGCCAATCGGGACTACTTTGGCGAGCTCGGCCTGCTGGACTCGGGCATGGACGTGTACGGCGGGGAGAACATCGAACTTGGCATCAGGGTGTGTCTGTGTGTGTGTGTGTGTGTGTGTGTGTGTGTGAGACTAATTTGATCAGGCTTGAGATGCCATTAAGATTCCAGAAGCACCAGTTCTGCCTCCAGGTTTGTCCGGTTTCGTTGATCCCTGTCCTGGAACACTGACCCCTGCAGGTGTGGCTCTGTGGGGGCAGCATGGAGGTGCTGCCCTGTTCCAGGGTGGCTCACATCGCCCGGGTGAAGAAGCCGTACCACAGCAACATAGCTTACCACACCCGGCGGAACGCTCTGCGCGTGGCCGAGGTCTGGATGGACCAATACAAGTCCAACGTCTACCTGGCCTGGAACATCCCGATGGAGGTGCTTCGACATTCTCTCTTTGACGAATGAGGTCGTTTTTCATCCTAGATTAAAATTCGACGTAAACCCTGCTCTTAGAGCCACGGTATCGATTACGGGGACATCTCCCAGAGGGTGGCTCTGAGGAAGAGCCTGCAGTGTAAAAGCTTTGAGTGGTACCTGGACAACGTTTACCCGGAGATGAGGAGGTACAACAACACCTTGTTCTACGGCGAGGTGAGTCAGGAGCCCAACGAAAAACAGGAGCATTTCAAAAAAATGGAATTCTAAGAAACCGAGTATACTCATCAAGATTATACACTTTGATTTTAGATCCGCAACTCTAAAGTGAGCCACCTGTGTATGGATCAGGGTATAAAGGAGAACCACACGGCCACCCTGCACCCCTGCCACGGATGGGGACCCCAGGTAGAGGTTGCAACACTTGAAAGATGATGACAAAATGCACCACTCGCTTCTACGGAGACACACAGGTCATTCTTTTCTTCAGCAGCCTCGGGATGTGCAGCTGTGTAGGCTGGACCGACTCCTCTGAGGAGGCTGTTGTTTTGTCAGGGCAGGAATGTTTGTGCAGCATTTCTTCAGCTAGTCAGCGTCACCTCCTCACCATTCAGGACGTCTTTTCACCACACAAGGAGAAAAGCTAAAAATAAGAAGAGCTAGAACGGAATGTAATGTTTTCTCTGTGTTTCTCAGTGCACAGTGTCTAAATGGTAGCGTCTCAGACTCGCACACACGTGCTCCTTTTGTGTTTTCCCACAGCTGGGACGTTACACCAAAGATGGACAGCTCTTCTTAGGTCCACTGGGAAGCACGGGGGAAGACACTCGCTGCGTAGTGGACGATCAGATCAGCAGCGTCCCTCAGCTCATCAACTGCGACAGGGCGACCGACGTGAAGCAGATGACGTGGCATTTTTCTCAGGTGGGAAAACGCCAGCAGCCCGAACGATCGTTGACTCCTGGTGAACCGATTCATATGTGAGGGGTACACGTGTCTCCGCAGAACGAGTCCATCGTAAATCAGGCCACGGGTCGATGTCTGGAGGTGGTGCCAGCTAACGTTTACTTTGGCCACCTGCTGATCCTGCAGCCCTGCACAGGCCAACGGTGGAGCATCAAGAACACGATGAGGCAGTAACCGGCGGGACTATTTTCCGTAGTACCAGTGGCGATGAAGAGCTGTGATGCGGCCCTTTATCCTCTCCAGCCAGAGATGGTGTCTGAGGATCTGAGCTGTTAAGGTCTCAGCGACACACACTTGGTCAAACTTTTTTTTCTAACAGATCATTCTAAACGATGCAAGTTACGCATGAGGGCTGTTTTCTTTACATTCTTTTGGTGTGACAGTGCCATGATTTCTATAAGTGCCACATTTCAAAGCTTTGTTTGTGTTTCATCAGCCAAACCCCCGTCTGTCTTACATGTTCTCTTCCGAGGGGAGAAAAGCTTTCTATGATCTCGTTTCTGCAGCATTTGATAAGAATCATTTTTTTAAAAATGCACTGATCCAAACACCACTGTAAGACTTTAGTGGTTTCAACATTTGTGCCCAAAAGTGACTCATTTTCTTTAAAGAAGCCTGATCCCTGGACATATTATACAGCTAACGACACTGATGTTAATAGTCTCTTTCTTCTTTTTTTTTAAATTTAACATTTCAGGTCTTTTCATGCATTTCGTAGCATGAATACAAGTGTGGACAGAGGGTAGATGTTGAGCTGAGCCAGTTTAGTCTGTGACCTGCTGAGTGCCATGACTCAGATGCAGATGGCCAAAGCCTTTTTTTTTTTTTTTAAATGCAAATAAACAACTGCAGGGTTAGCGAGAAAGGTAAAGGGAATAATGGATCATTGTGAAAATGTGGGCCCTCAGAGCCGTCAATGTTACCGTCTCGAGATGTATGATGTCATTAATTCAATGTTATCAAATGGATTCTGCTTGTAAGATTGTCTTCCAATAAATAATTGATTTACTTCTTTTTGCATTTCTGTTTCAAGTGTGGAATTGTATTATAGTTAAAGACTAAATCGACAAGCATCACTTTGAAATTTTTACTGTAAAAATTAACATGACTCTGGCCAAAACATCGTACCCTAACCTATCCTTTAAATCTTCTCCAAAAGGACCACATGAAAAGAGTTTTTCCTGCTCAGCTCCTAGCTGGATGGCATCTAGCACAACTGTTAAATGAATAGTTTAATCTCATTGCGTTATTTAAAAAGGTGCATCAAAGGCAGATGGCTCCACATTAGCGATGCTGTTCAGGAAAAAAAAAGCAAAGGTATGAATTGAATCATGCATCAGCCACGTGTCCTATGAGTGGCGTCCTTGAACCACATGCTGAATATCTTTACTGCTTACTCTCACTTGGCTGTCGAGGGAGAAGCATCGACTTAACACTGAAAATGTAAATGAAACAGGAGGAGCGAGCTGTGAGCACAAGGACCAGTTCTCAGCGCAGAGCCGGAGAGGGTGGCGTGACACCGGAGGGCAGAGCCTGCATGCTAATAACGAAACTGAATGATGATCAGACTGAACCACAGACCTACTCATCCATCCTGGCCAGGAAAGTCATCTACAGACACGTTTCATTAGGTTTGTCCTTGTAAATGTCAAATTTAGGTAAGATAACAATAAACAAATGCATTAATTATTATTTTAAAACAAAAGGAGGGAAAGAAATGAACAGGATTTAGTTGACCATAGTTGACAGAAAGAACAATGACACAAATGATCAGATCTGAAGTCTGAGTCTGCAGCAGAAACATCAGATAAGCAATAACTAACACACGTCTTTACTCTAACAACACAGCGCTGTCTGTAACAATGGCAGTTGTGGATGAGCAGAAAGGCAAATAAAATGACTAAAGGCAAAAAAAAATCCTTCACATAAAATTAAGCAGAGCACCGTTAAAAAAAGAAACATTTTTATTGCTTCAATCCTTTCATTTTGTACAGATTTTTAGTATTTACATTTATGATCCTTCTAATAAATAGTACAAGTTTCTCTAGTCTATATTTTAAGTATTCCACATGCAAAATATGTATAGTGTGTGCTTGTCAAATGGATATGCTGTATTATTAGTTTTTTTTACAATATAAGACAAAATAAAAATAAAGACATGGTATCCAACCAGCACGCTGACTGACTGACATATGCAGCCATGAAGCTTGCATATGCATCCAAAACAGTGACTTACCCTCTGAGAAACAAAAAAAAAAAATCAAATCAAATAAATACAGAACTTTCCAGTTACTTCCTACACTGTAACAGTGATTCTGAGTTCAGTAAGAAACTTCTGAAATGAAACTGAATGTATCAATAATAATAATAATAATAATAATAATAATAATAATAATAATAAAACAGCGTGACCTAAAAACAAAACATTTTTTTAGTATTTATTTGTGAATAAAATCTATTCCAGGTTTAAAGGACTTTGACTGCCATAGGCAAGAAATCTATTCCTACAAATATACTGTTTTTTTTTTCATGTGTTTACACAGAAGTGCTGCTTTACTGCAGTTTTTGCAACCTATACAATATACATGAAATAGTTTAACATGCAGGAGACACTGGTCGACAGTGGTCAGGGTTAGGGTCGCCGTTTGAGTCCCGTCTGGCCCCAGAGAACCGTTACCTCTTCTTCGCCGCTAGGTGGCGCCCTTTGACATCACTACAACCCTCCCTGGTACCGCCAGACACACAGCCAAAACAAGAACAACAAAACTCGGCCCTACATATGATATACATATCATATATTTTTCATACGAGAGAGGAGGAACCTAATGGAATCTGGCTAACCTGCAGAAATATGGCTTTAGGGTTGACAGGAAGCAGTAAGTCCTCACCAGCTGTTGTTGTTTGTGAATACCAGCAATTCACCCCCCCTGCACCTTAGTTGAAGGAGCTCACAAAAGTCATGCACGTACAAGGACATTTCACGCCTGCGACAGACATTTGAGACACTTTGGACGTTAATATTTACAGAGGAGCGCCGACTCAGAGTCACAGTGACACTTGGTAATACAGAGTGTGTAAGAGACCCAGAGTCACAGAGTGAGAGACTCAGAGAGAGAGAGAGAGAGAGAGAGAGAGAGAGGGGGAGAGAGAGAGAGAGAGAGAGAGAGAGAGAGAGAGAGAGTGCAGGAGTTCAGAGCCAACTGCCTCTTAAGACATCAACAATAAGTTGACGGTAGTGATAGCGGAGACCGGCCAGAAGCAGCTAATGGCATCGCAACGGAGCCAAGGGTGGGAAAAGATTCATTAGAGAAAAATAGTGAACAGACAGGCCTGCAGATAATCAAGAAACCCCAACAGAAGGAAATTAAAAATGAGAGTAACTCAAGATAATCGATTTGAAGTATGATTCCAGCAAGATCTTACCTCATCTTGCTTTTCTGTTGTACACAAAGCCAAAATGGGGTTGGTTCAAGGCAAGCTGCAGAAGAAGAACTCAAATACCATATATGTGGAAGTTTATTGGGAGGTCTCATTTTCCCAGCTGTGGTTTTATGGCAGCACGTAACGAAGCTTAAAAAAAGAAAGAAAGCTTAACGGGAGAGGATGCCGAGCCACGGACACATACAGATTTCACTCTTCGTCCTTCCAAGAAGCAGAATAATGAGAAAACCGGTTCCACTCCGGACTGCAGCACTGTCAGCTGACGGGTCTCTTGGTGGAGACAGATGTGAGGACACAGGAGACATGTCCCCTGCTTTTGAAGCTGCGCTGCTCTGAACTCATGCACTTGACTCGAAGTTGCATCAGGGAAACAGACACAAAGTGTAACATGTGAGGTCAGCCCTTGAGTGTCCCTGTCAGAGTAAAGGGGGAGGAATCCTGAACGACCCCTCATGCTGGCTTACATTAGATGTTAGGTCAAGAGGTGTGTCAAAAAAAAGGTTTTTTTGTTTTAAAGTTGATTTTGAGCGTGATTCCGCCTCCTGTTTACAGGGATTCAGCCTCACCCAGTGGCATGCACATGCAGACTGGCTTGCTCCAAGTGAACGGTAGGGGGCGCTACTCCATGCCGTTCCTCAGCATCTGATTGGCTGCGATCAGCATGACGCTGATGATGAATGCCATGGCGAAGGCGCAGATGAGACTCTTCCTCACGCACGTCTGACGGTTCTTCTTTGAGGGGTGAACTGAGACAAAGATGGAGACAGAAGAAGATTAAAAACATAAATCGGGACAGAGAGCGGAAGCACTCCAGTCCCGTCAGTGTCTCCTGCAGCTCAGGTGTAATTCCTGCAGAAAACAAGCCAGACGCAGCTTTTGGGGGTTCTTAAAAGAAATGTGCTGAGGTCTGACTGTGGAGGCAGTGACATTCACACCAACATCTGTTCTCTGGGATGGTATGAAGTTATCCTACGGCCGTCTTCCTAATGGTCTCCACTTTAATTGGCAATAAATTTCATTGCCAGTGTTTAAAAGGCTCTTCTTGCTGATGTTTTTGCCCGGTCCTTCAACCAAATATGCATCATCGGTCTAATGAATGCATCAGTTAATTACGGGTGTCAACGATATGACTCGCAGACTGCAGCTTGAAGGGTGAGTGATATCAGGCGCAATTAACTGACATCACCTTGAAGGCGAGTGTGTTATGCAGAACACGGGGCTCACTCACACCTTCACACACTCTGTCTCCGTCATTTTCTGCCTGAGTCGGCCCCCGGGGCCGACCTGCAACCTGGCAGCTTCCCCGCCGCAGGTCAGCAGGCTGCAAACTGCTGGGATGATTTTACTGCCCTGCTGCAATTAAGGGAGCGGAGCCAATGACCCGCAGCCACACAGCTCACACTTCCATTCATTCTATTTTTATCTCTCATTTTAAGAAGCACTGAAGTCATCAAAACTGCTTCTTGACTGCTTTTTGTAAAGAAAGCCGAAGTGGAAAGTAGGGCAGGAATGGCTCCGTCTTTTCTTGACTCCTGTGTCTCTGCTGGTGTCATTATTGAACAATTTCCACTTTAAAATACTATTCCAGACTCCCACCTCATATACGATGTCAGGCAAACCGCTTTTTACCCAAACTGATATCCTGAACATTAGATTCATGCCAGTTTTACACAGCTGTGATATGAAATACACACCGAGTCTATCTTTGTCTCACTTATCCTGGTACTTTCAAGTTTATTCCAACAAACAAAATCTTTCGGGAACCCTCTCGAGCACAGCTTCACGCCTTCCGATGGCACTGGAATTGAGATGTGGTTCTTCTGGGAGATGAACTGGGTCACATGTGAGCTGTTTCACTGACTGAGCGTCTACTGATGAAACACAAATATCCACCAAACCAAATTATTGTCTTGACTTTGGTCGCTCTCAATCTTTGGGTGCAAATGTGCAGCGACTTAATGTTTCTTTCCTTCCCAGCAACTTGCCAGCTTATATACGACTGCAACAGAGCGTCTAAAACATCAGAGGCAGCAGTGTGACGGATTAGGTAGCGCAGCTCTGTGGAGAAATCAAAGGCAGCAATTCTACTGATTTGAAGAGGGTGCCAATGGAAAGAGCAGAATCGGCTGCTGACGGGAGGTGAGACGTGGTCTAGACATCAGCTCCCAGTCCAGCCGCCGGGTCCCACTGTCATCCCCATAAAACACCCTCTCGGCCCGGCTACGGCGCTGCAACATGCCAAACGCTCACAATAGTCCTTCTCCGGAGGACTGCTGCAGACACGAATACAATTAGGTGTAAGCGGCTTTCCAGACCGCTAACATTTAGCTGTCAGACTTAAAAATACCAAATCCATCAGCTCATTTTCATTTATAATACAGACTTATGTGATTTTTTTTTTGTCTCTTTGCTATATACAATTTTTTTTTTCCAAAATAATTTTAAAAAGCCTAGAAATTCCAAATTACCACCAATTATAATTGCTCTGATTAGAAATAGGATAAACGCATAATCTGACAACATTCCTACCAACAACACTGTAACTGTAGAAGAATGTTTTCTGGAACGTTGCCATGCCGATGAAGCGATGGTCCTCTGCACGGCGCCTGAATGACAGCTGATTTTCACATTAACATCTGTCCCTCAGGCCTTCCCCGCTTTACTCTCGTTGCAAAAAATCTGTTCTGCATTAAATCCGCGCCCCTGAACTTCGGTGGTTGCCTTCCGCCTCTATTGTTTTCCAGCTCCACCTCATATTGATCCCGCCGCGCAGTGAAGCTGGAGGAAAATCAAAAGCCTTTCATGCTACCTCATATTTCACGGCGGCGAAGCAATAAGCACCACAGTAATGTGATGAATTGTACTCGGCGGGGTCTGCACGGGGTCCCCGTGTGACAGGTGGTACTCACACATGCCTGGAAAACAAATCTTATTGATTCCGGTCTGGTTTGTCAGCTTAAAAGCTGCGTCAGCAATGTTGAAATTAAAGTAGTTGCAGACCTCTAGAAAGTAGGTAATCGTCATTGGTGGCGTGGTCATCCAGGCACCAGGCTGGCTGTTCTAGACCTGAATCATTTTGTTGTGTTTTTAGGCTAAAATAAATGTCCTTTTTTTTTTTAAGAAAACATGTTGTTTTAAAGCAAGCAATTTTCCATTAAGATGAATGAATAATCACATAAGTATTCTGTTTTTGTTGTTGTTGTTTGACATTTTCACTCACTCTTGCATTAGTCAGCTCTCAAAAGGTCGCAAAACGGAAATTTTGATGACGGTTCCTCATGCAATTTTCATATTTCCACCTACACTTTAACTTTACATTCTCATGATTTTAATTTCGTGAACAACGAACAGACTATTGTGCTGAAAAAGGAGCTTAAAGACATGCTCCACAGTTTTCCTTTTAAAACGCTCAAAAGGGGAAAAAACCAAAAGGACAATTCGATTCTTCTAGAATGGATCACATAGAATCATTTACTGGGGAAAAAACCCTACAATTTTAAACATAAGTCAGACACTAAGTACCTCCATATGTCAGGATGTTGCAGTCTAGCCCGGAGCTAGATCCTCACAACGCATATTTGTCTGCAATAAGAATTAAACTGTTTCAGTCTGTTGATTAAAGAGATCTGTGTCACGGTGATCCATCTTCCCCACATTCCCACTCGGAATGATAACGGGAAACTAAAGGGAATCTATTCTACAATTTGAAAGGTCGATTTTTCCAAAAAAAAAGGAAAGGGAAACCCTGGAAAACCCACTGCTGCATTTATAAATCTACAGAAAGTAAAGCTGAGCAGAGTCATGCATCTTTAATCTTTGTTACTTTGTGAACTGCAGACAGATGCTTCTCACCTGCAGCAACCAGACTCTTCTCACGTTCATTTGTCTGCACGTGAACCCCGACTCACCTCCTTCGAACTCCGTCTGACAGTTCCCGGAGTTCTCCTTCAGGCTCTCCTCCTCGTTGATGATGATGTTCTCGATGTCCTTCATCGTCAGGTGGTCACGAAAGGCGTAAAACAGGATGTGTTTCAGCTCCTCCAGGGTAATTCTCTGCATGTCGAACTGCAGGGAGACAGAGATGAGAGGCGGTTTCCTTTCTTTTCCAGCGCTGTTAGACTTTTCCTGGTGTCATGTGACTTCTGTTTTTATTTGTTGACATTGTAAATAGAATAAATTATTGCATGCTTTTGCATCTACCACACAGCTTCTACACAACTGTAAACAGACCAAGTTCACCTGACTGGGCAAGAAAAAGGGTTTTGCTTTGGACTTTGGGAATAAGTGGAGACATTTTCTGTCTCGAGTGTTTAATAACGCCGCTTGCTGCAGACTCGTCGCTCCACGGAGACTTTAACAAGCGTATCGACTTCTAAATGAGCAGGTGAGGCTCTCCGCTGGTTCTGGTGGGAGTCTCCTTTTAAAGGTTACTAAAATGCGTCTTGGCACATTTCTCACTGTTGGTGTTCAGGTTAGGTCTCCAAACAAAGTTTCTACTGGAACAAAATAAAGGCATCCTCAGGATCTGTTTCTGGAGGTGGTTCTCTCTCTCTCTTCACCAACCCTACGTCCACGTTCCAGACCATTGTTTTTCCTCCAGTGCTGCTGTGAAGGATAAAAGCAACCCTGCTGGCCTGAAGGAAACACTGGCAGTAATTCTGCCCTGTGAATGAGCTGCTAAAGGAAAACTTGACATTCATCATTCATTCAGACTGAAGGTGAAGCACTGGCAAGCTCACTCATTGGATAATCGCACGTCGCATCGATAGCATGTGTCTCCTCACCTCAGAGAGAGCTAATGAACTCTAATAACAATCTGAATTGAAATGCTAATCAGCCTCCTGGAGGCCAAATTACCAGCTCTAATTAAGTTGGAGGTTAAAGTTTCATCTCTGACAGTCTGAGACATTAATCAAAGGCAGGATTGTTCCAAAGACAGGAACAGTTCAATGTTCAGTACAAAGAAGGTGGTAAAAACAACCAACCAACACGAATGGCGCAACACTGAAAGGTGCTAAAAAACAAGCTAAATTGGTTTTTGAGTGTGGCAAAACTAACGTTTCTAAATTATTCTACATATTTAAGCAAACTGGTGTTCATAGGTTACTGCTAACTTCTATATTATGAGTAAAGTAAATAAAGTATGTTTCTAAAGTCCTGTGTCGCTCCTAGTTGTGTTTGACCTTGGTGCAACCTTGCTGCTCCCAACCAGGCCTTCCTTCGATGACGTCCACAGGCCAATAAAACCAATCACCCACAGAGCACTCCGGTGGCAGATAAGAAAAGGCGTTTGATTTGGGTTCTCCACACCTCGGACCTGCTCTCACACCGCGCTCACGGTCGCACAAGCGCTGACCTTTACGAGAGAGTCCGATGAAAGAAATATATTACTCACCAAAAAGATGTTACGCGTTCTGCGTGACATTTCACTGTTTCCAATAAATCCCAAGCACAGAAAGGACACCTTCACGTATCTTCCTATCACTCTTCATCGTCA
The DNA here is from genome assembly GCA_000180735.1 of Tetraodon nigroviridis. Classification (NCBI taxonomy): domain Eukaryota; kingdom Metazoa; phylum Chordata; class Actinopteri; order Tetraodontiformes; family Tetraodontidae; genus Tetraodon; species Tetraodon nigroviridis. The sequence continues at coordinate 295,070 of CAAE01015113.1, forward strand.
AAGAAAATCACAATTGCCATCACATCTTCAGCTTTGAATGGATTATCATATGAAATGTCACACACCATTATGACCGGAGGGTGTCAAGAAAAACAAATCTGTTCTGATGAACCAGGCAGCATCATTCCATAAAGATTTGCATTGTGGGAATAGGAAGTGAATGATGACTGGTGAGGAGGTCTGAGCATCCTTCTCCTTTTGAAAACAACAGAGGATTGGGAGGATACCCCTAAAAGATGCTGCAGAGCGCTTCAAGTGACTGTACGGTGGAATTATGTCTGATAATTTGATGGATGGATGGAGACAGTCACCCGGAGAGCGAGAGAGAGAATTCTGCAGCTCTACAAGCCTCGCTCAACAGTTCTCACGCACGGCGGAGAGAGGGTGCCAAGAGACGGCGTTCGTCCATCTGCTGAGTTCAGCCTCATGTAGCAAAGCCAAGTTATACGGCTACAGATAATGTTCTGCACACACTGTAGAATCCAATTACATGCATTAGCTTATCAATGCCGCAGCACAACTCTTAGGAAAACGATCTTGGTTTTTGGTTGGCACCAACAATAATAGATGTGGAAAAACGCAGCCGCTGGAGACGATGTCATAACGTAAAACCGGCGGATCCGGCTCAGTCACAGACGCACAGATCCAGTTCCTCAATTAGCGTATTTTCCAATTCTCTGATTTTTTTTTTGTTTTCTGTGCTCAGACCTGCTTTAGAGAAAACACAGAGTGCTAAATGCTTTAAAATATGTTAAATATGGAGAGAAAGTAATATTACACCATTCAAATGAGCCAGCGATCAATATCCAATGGTAGATAATTAACTGAATCAGACTGAATATGTTTAAACCAACCTTTACTAAGAGCAGGCTGGTTGAGTCGCCTTGGGGGTCACGGCCCTCATTAGTACAACTGCCTGCCCAGAGTAACAGAAAGCTGAACGAATAGAAGAATAAATCAAGTTCCGGAGGCCGGAAATGAAAAGCAAGAGGTGGAATTATTTCATTTATATTTTCAGCATGGCCAACAGCCTGAGGCAGGCTGCTCCTGAGCAGAAGGGGTGCTAGAGCGAGAAAAATAAGGATCTGTTTCCAGTCTTTTTGGGCGCACGCTCATTGCACTCAATAAGAAGGTCTGAGGAGATGGGCTATGTTATACTGGGAAAATACGGGAAACTGAGACGTGCATGGAGGGAAGAAAAGCAAAAGGGATTCGCATTAGAGATGCAAGGATAGCTTGATGTGGTCTGGTTTTCTGACTCTTGTTAATAATGCAACACCAGAGGTTTAGAGGTGGGTGGTAGACCAGGACACGAAAAACGGAGCCTGGGACACTACGGCGATTGAATAATCCCTCTTATCCTCTTGCGTATGAGGAAATTCCTAAAACCCCAATTTACCTGCCTGTTTAATCCAGCCTTTAAGATCTACAAGTTACAGACCCGATTGGCAGAAAAGTCGACTGAATCCTGAGGGCTGCATAGCTTCACATCGTGAAGCTATGCATATGACGGAGACCTTGTTATCATCATGAACTCCGCCTTAATGACTCTCCTCTAGCTGAGTCGCATATTTTTAATGCTAAATGGAATATAAGGAGGAGGGGTCAGAGCCCAAAACACCTCATAGATCGTTTCCAATAAATCATGCTAATAGACTAAAGCAAAGACGTGAGTCTAAATCTGATTATCTTTAACGGCTCCGGAGGCCTGAGTGTCCCCGCTGCTTCTGCACAAACGGCAAAAGTTCAAACGGTCTACATCTCCGTGGTTGGAGGGAGTCATCAGACGCAGTGGAATATACTATGTGTACTGCTGTGGAGCCCTCCTGCACACTCACAGCAATCACAGCGTTACGTATTCAGAATAAAAGCGTACGGTCTTAATCTGTTTAAGCCTCTTAGTGAGGACTGGGCAAAACTGAAAGGTGTCACTTCAGGTGAAGAAGCAGGAATTAAGCTCACATCTCAGCTAAAATAATTCCACTCAAGCAGCTCAACAAGCTGATGTAACGGAAACAACTGAACGTACTAGATCGATATTAACAAAGAGAACTAATATTAAAACTAAGGGTTGAGGTAACTAATTCTTTCCTCTGATAACAAGCAAGATTGTGGGGAAATGCCAATTGCTAATCTTTTAGGCTTCTTATGATCTGCCCAAAGCCTAAAAATAAGACCAATTTACCAGCAACATCAACATATACATCATTAAAACCATTTTCCCTAATTATTCCTTCTAAAGGCTGAAATAACATATCTTATTCCAGGTGGGTGTTTAGAAAGCAGACGGGATGATTATTATTCTAAACAGCTCAAAAATAACCCTAACCCCTGCTGTTCTGTCATATGTCGCCACCAATCAGTCTTCCAGCAGACTGGAGTCAAGTTCAAGTGTGTGGAGAGGTTCTTTTTCTCAGGTGAGAAAAGCAGGATCCACTTAATTACCACCTTGTCTTTGACCCAAAAATCTGTCAAATAAATCTGAATTGGCTAAAACCTAAACTTAAATGCACACTTGATTTACTCTAGAGAGTAAAACACCAGGAAAAAAAATATAGTATTTGCTATAGATTACTTTCCCTTCAGGGGAAAAAAATGGTAATCTCTAAAGGAATTCTGGATTCTTGATCTGCTGCAGCAGCACTCCAAGCTGCACAAATCACCATCTCATCATTTTTCACGGCCCAGCGCAGAGATTCATTAGTTGGATATCAGTGACACTGTCCTGCAATTACAAGCACGAAGGTCCTCTAAAATTCATAAACCATGCATCTTCAATATTTATTACCCAGAAATGAAGCCGTCCGTGTGGCCCGTAAAGCAAATGCGAGCAAAGGAAATTCCTGCCTTTCTACAAAATGACACAAAGTGTTAGAGGTAGTTTTCAAGGAATTACCGTGATAATAGGTTGCAGTTACTTGATTGTAAAGTTACAATTATTCAGAAGGGATATTAGATGTTATCAGTGTGTTAAGGAGCAGATACGAGTGAGTAGGAAGGTGAGTGTGTGACACCCAGTGAATCATTATTCGCTCCAGCTGGTGAGGATGTGACACTTCGGCTGACATTAGCAGAATGAGGAAAATCTCCCAGCAGACAAAAACTCAAACGCTGTTTCAGTTCAAGAAGGCCAAACCTGAATCAAATGATAAGCCCTTCTCTGAGTTAGCCAGACTCTGCTGTTGGATAATCCCCAAATCCTACAAAATCCCAGAAGGAGAAACGTAGAATCTGTAAAACCATGTCAAAAATATCAAAGCAGGATTACACAAAAGTCAGGGAGTTGGACAATTTTAGTGTCACACCCACCGCAGCCTCAGAGAATTTTGCTTGGAGACAATGTTTGCACTGTAAGGAAGTGTGTTATCTTTTTCACTTGTGGACAAGTGTGCTCTCTAAACGTAATGGGACGTGACGCCTCCACAGCGTGAATTGTTCGCAATGATAGATGGCTCGTTCCTATTGGCTGGCTCCCTGTTCTCCCTGTGTGAGGAGATTTTTCTTGTCTTGTTGCATTTTTACGATCCTTTTCAGCCATTTACCATCTCACAAATGCCGCACGGAATATTTGTTCCTGCTGCACATGAGAGCAAACTGGACCAAAATAACACCTCATTTCATCGAGGAGCTGTGAGGCATGTTCAGGAATGATGCTCCAGTAAATATGGTCACACCACCCATAAGGTATTCATGGAACCAGGTTTTTTCTCCTCCCATCATAAACCACATTCTTCTGCCTCCAACAACAACCTCAGATCGAGCTGATGATGCTAGCTGCTTCTGTCAGAGCCCAACGTCCCTTTCCCTTCTTCACATCTGCTGGATCTGCCATGGTTCCCGCTCACCAGCCATCACCGCCGGCACACATTCATCGGCCCATCCCGCAGTCAATCTCCTCCATCTCAGAGGCCTGACGTTTGCTCTCATCCTCGGGCGACGCCGCTGATTCGTCTGTCAGCTTTTCAGGTGTACGGAGACACATCTGTTGCCATCACACAGCGGCGTCATCCTTCACAGGAACGCTCAGAGAACAGATGCTGCGTGGACTTCACCCTCTGATTACAGGCTCCTACCGCCTGCATGCTACAGGTTAAAGAAGATTAAATCAGTCGTGCAAACATGTCTTTACCTGCCAGAAGATGGCGTCTATTGTGTTTCCCAGGAAACCTTCCCTCGTCTCAGAAGACAGGAGTTTGGGTCCGAGGATGGTCATGAACTCGTTGAAGTCCACTTGGCCGTCACCTGACAACCAAAATATCCAACAAATACATTAGATGTCACGTTAATAGGGCAGCTGGTAGTTTACCAGATACTTTAATGCAGTTTCAGGGTCTAAATATTCCTTCATCTTCCAGTTTTACCAGGGCGCTAGATGCATTTTGCTCCACCATGTCTGCAGATTCTAAAATGTGAATCATGTTCGCTGATTCCTGCAAGTGTTTGCAATAAAACCGGCCACAGATGAGAACATTGCTTGACAAACGGATTCGAAAGCTTATCCCGAAGCAACATTAGCATTCTGAACGGTGTAGATTGAATCCATTTATTTCCCTGTTTCATCTCAACTTCATCTCCAAGACAACGTTTGACACAGTGGGAATGATTCAGGCGGCACGAACACTCCTGCTGTTGTCCCTCCAGTACTGAGGAGAGGGGGGAACGACAAACGATCTCAATGTCCTTTTAACAGCCGGCGGTTCTGAATCTGTGAATCTGAACGTGGCTGCTGAGGAAATGTGTTTGTCCAGCTTTTGACAGGAAGTGTCTATTTTCAGGGACCATCAAGTTAAAGCACCTCGTAGGGCTACATATGGAGCCGATCGATGGTTGCACTTCACGTCTTCCTCAGAACAAGGACTTCCTGCTGTGCTCACTGACTCCTGCAGCTCTGATATCAAAGTTAGTCGGCAGGAGAGATTTCATCGCTTTAGAATGTATTTTCTGGTAAATAAACTCTTCACATGACAGTTGGAGAAAATGAATAAACGAGATACACAATGGTTCCTTTCCTGAGGTGAGAGCAGGGACCTTTCAACTGCTGCAGACGGCAGCACCTGCAGTCATTTATTATACATGATGGTTCATTTTCTGAACTCATTGATTCTGTCAGCTGCACAGCTCGACACCAGGAAACACTGCAGAATATTCAACATTCTGTTTGTCTGAGTCACTTTCAGGGTCTGTCAGAACAAAGACACCCACTTTTTTTTTAACCCGTCTCTTCCTGAGCAGCGTCATGTCCACACATCCCAACTTAAAAAAAGGCAATGATAAAATATTAACTCCAGAGACAATTCCTGCTGCCTTTGAAGACATTCAAAGGTACGAGTGAGTATTTTCGTTATTACGAGTTTTAGTTTCAAGGCCACAGAGAGACTGAATCAAGGTCACTGACCACAGCGTATGATTGGCTAATGCTTAAATATCAGGTGGTTCTTTGCTGTGAAGGGGAATATAAAGGAGTCTTATCTCGTCATGAAGGTCACCCAGAGCTCCGGAAGAGAAGAGCACATCAGATAAGCAGTCAGCACCTTAAACTATCAGCTGGACCAGCTGGATCCAGCCGCTGAGCTCGGAATCAATGATCCAGGATCCAACCTTCACAAGTGCAGACAGCGGACACAATTATAAGCCTTTACTCGTCCCTGTGATTGCTCTTTTTTTAGTCTGAAACAAAGTATTTTTGGACAGACCATAATTGCAGGTTTTGTAACCATCATATCTGACAGCAGAGCCTTTATGTCGGAACTCTTGTATGTGGGTTTCAAGCTACTCAGCAGGAGTACTTAGTCCTTGTGTGCTTAGGTATTTGCAAAAAGGTTACAGTCAATCAGCACACATAATTGCAGGCGTTTTAAGATAAAACAGGAAAAAAAAAAATCCGCCGAACAGAAACTTTTCAATTAAGAAAAAATATGCCTATTTGACACTGGCAAACACAAAGAAGTCACACTTAAGCGGTCTCTTTTTCCCTAATAACACTAAAACACCGGTAGCAAGAACCATGAGAATCAAGTGAGCACATCCATTATAAGAAATACGTAAATAAAATGACAGACGACCTCCATCAGCAGCTTCATCTGCTTCTTCAAGTCACAGCAAACGGTGCATCGAGCACCAGCCCTGAGGCGCAAAAGCCGCTCTGCAACCCAGAAGAGGATGAGTCAGACGCAGAATAAACAAGTCCGACTCCTTAATATTGAATATTCTGCCCTTATCACGCAGAATTTCTTTCTCTGCTGTGAAGAATTGAAGTATTTAGCGGTAATCCTGTATTTGCATATTGCATCTTCCCGCATGCCTGCTAAAACTAGTCTCTCCTTGATATAAAGTGTCACAGTCACTGAAACCTTGCCATCTTCAAACGGTCTGGAAGGAGAAAACTGAAGTGTATAGAATCCATTCCGATTGCAATGAGTTAATGTGAATTTTATATATGTGTGTGTGTGTGTGTGTGTATATATATATATATATATAGCCATGCATGATGTAACAGAGCGAGTTGACCTCCATTGTATAGTACATTTTTACATCTGTGGGTGTTCATGTGACTCACCGTCCATGTCTAGTCTCTGCATGATGATGGCCAGCTCCACCTCGCTGGGCATGTAACCCAGAGAGCGCATGGCCATACCCAGCTCCTGTTTGGAGATGAAGCCGTTTCCGTCTCGATCCAACACCTTGAACGCCTCTCGGATCTCTGCCAAAATGGATGTGAAATTGACTCTGTATCAGCGATGAAAGCTCAGCCAGCCTTTAACACCACACCGTCCTCTCCACCATGTGATTATGAAGTCATCAGAATCTAACGAGGCCAATTTGATTTTCATCTTTCCCCCTCTTTTATCGTCATTCCCAAATGTCGTTCTGCCTCTCTCGCTCTTCTCGTCTGACCCAGCTTTTCCATTTCAGAAATTCAATTCCCTCTCACATCGCAGCCTCAAGTTAAAAATATCGATTTTGCCCATCGATTCATTTTGGCAATTTCTAGAAGAGCCAGCCCTGTTTTCCCTTCTTAATACTTTTTCTTCAAGCCAACGTCTGGTTCCTGGTTCCCTTACAAAAAGTTCCCTCAACCCATGAACTGTCGGGTATCGCTCCCAACGCCACCGCCAAGTAATCTTAGCTCTGATGGGTGTTGCATCATGTCTGTGTGCACATATTAGTCACCAGAAAAATCACTGCTTAATTCATCACCGCGGCTCCAGTGAATGTTCCACACCGGCCTGGAACAGTTCAACGCACTACACAACCCAGAGGAAAGTTACATTAAAAGAACTGGATTTACAATCTTCGGCTTTAGCCAAAAGAAAGCACACTGATTTCAACGCTTCAAGTGGGACAAAAGTATTCGAATAGCGGACACATAGATCAACATTCAACAAAGTGGTAATGAGTGGAAAATGAGTTGGTTTTGATTGAGCCTATTTTTGGGACGAAGCAATAATGAGAGTGTGGAACCCGGATATTCAAAATGCGGTAATTATTGAATGAGCCCATCAATCTTCATATTATCTGCTGCTCCGCTGACATACTGAATCAATCACACGGCTATTGATAGTAAAAGAACTGAGCATCAATGGAGAGACAATAATGAATAGCATAATTAAAGAGAGAACAATGTTTTGGTCACGCTGGGTAGATAACAAAGGGGCAGCCATCTCTTACCTGCCACCGCATCCCCCTGGCAACGGCTCCATAACAGAGAATATCATTTGCAACAAAAGAATGAATTGTTGGAAAAATAATCTGTAGGACACACGCGCACAAATGCAGATGAAAACCCACATCAGAGGCGCCCAGATTGGTTTTCCTATATAAATAATTGAAAAGGTGACGCTAATGTTCTGTGCTCATTGAACAGGACAGGCGCCGAGGGAAAAGGAGACCCATGTCAAAATTCCTTCAGAGTCCCACTTATTCTGGTTTCTCACCTAGTACTGGTTAGCCGTAGCAGGGGCCTACAAGGCCCAGACTGTTGCGCTCCTAGGAACTCTGGGCCATGCCAACCCCTCCACCACAACAAGGCTGCATTCCTGGGTCTGAGAGAGGCAGATAAGGAAGTTCAGACATCTGGTTAAAAGTCTACCGCCTGGTAGCGCCACAGAGTCAGATTCTAGCTTTGTGCTGCGTTCAGGTGCCACAGACATCCAGTAGCTTCAGTCTCAGCATCGCTCTCACCTAACCTGAAAACCCTCTCAGCCAGGAAACCGATCTGCCAAGTGAGAATTGCTGATGAGTTGCCTGGAGTTTGGAGCGAGCCGCTGAACGTTGGTGGTCTTCCTGCTCGTGGGCTGGCACTGATGAGCAGAGCAACCGGGGCGTTTCTTACCAAATGGCACGAGAACGCAGTTCAGGCACAGAGCCTGGTAGGCTTTTGGAGTCTTCGTGTCAGTGAAGGCTCAGGTTCAGCTCACCTCATCACCAGTATTTCCCTCTGAACACATCAATGTGATCAAACTTCCCTGACCTTGAGCGGCTCCCGACAAGGTGTGAAGCACCTCAGAGTGAATATGATTGACTCTGACTCATTCATAGCACAATAAACAAAACCTTCTATGTTTTAGTAAGTAGAGTTTGCAGTGCAGTTTTCTCCTCCTCCGTTCTCACTGACGCATTAGCCTGATTGGTTTGGAGACGAAACTTTATTAACCATTACTAAAGTGTAACGGGATATTTGTCCTCTGAAACAAGCTGCAGTGGATCCAAATCCCAGTAAATGCGTTTGAAATGATAATGGGTTTATTTCTAAGTCAAGGTGTGTGGTTTTAAATCAAGTCGAGACACAAACATTCGCTGGCAGCCTCCTCCGTGCTGCAACACCAGCGTCGCTGCAACCTGCTCTACATAATCAATCCTGATTGCATAATTACACAGCTGACAGGCAACAGTTAATGTTTAGTTGACCTCATGAGGACCCTCTGAAAAAGCACAAAACAAAATTAATCAGCCGGAGCGGGAATGAAAGCAAATATGCCCGTGCATATTAAAATGTGGCCTTGTCAGAGGAGCTGGCCATTACTGCGTATTGTGTAGCCAATTTTCCAGGCAGCGTAATGTTTCATCAATAGATTCATATTTCTGCGGGCGTCAGGTTGGTTCTCCGCCTCTGCGGCTGCAGCTGTTTCTGTCTGAATCAATCAGGTGGTGTTCAACACGGCCAGGTGATTGGTTTAAGGAAAGACCTTCACAAACAGAACAAGAGACGAGGAGAGAAAAGCTAGCGGACGCTTCTGGGGAAGACGGGCCGCCTGAGGAATGAGGACTGGGTTTTGTTGCCTATGAAAGGAGGACGCTGCTGGTTTGTGTTTCAAAGCTTTAACTGATTATGAAAGATAGAGGAACCTCACCAGCGAGCTCCTCCACAGAGATGCTGGCCAGAACGTCGCTGTCGCTGTCAGACAGCGAGCGGTTCAGGTAATTTCCCTTGTAGAGGAGACCTGCCGTCACATGGTGGAACGGCATCTTCTCCCTGAGAAAAAACACACATACAGACTCGGTCAGCGAAGAGGGGGAGACGTGCCAGTTCGTTTGTGATTTACAGGAGGAAACGGTGCCGTTTGTGCTCTAAAAGTGGCGCATAAATGCATACAAATGTGAGTCCATCATCTAAGTGGAGGCAGATCTGCTGACCTGCAACAGTGACACTTAAAAAAAAGAAAAGCCACAGCTTGAAAAGGATCAATAAATGACGCAGAGCTCATTCTCCAAATGGAATGTCGCACGAATATGCTTGTATGTGCTGTGCAGGAGCATGTGAGCATGAGGTTTATGTGCAAATGTGACCGAGGCAATTAATTATTCACTAAATCGGAGCCCAAAGGGCCAGCGGTAAAAAAAGGAGCAGAGCAGAGATATTCGGATTGCTGCTCTCTTCCTTCTAATTGGATTTTGTCTTCCTGCACAAAACTCATTACTCAGAGACTCTGAACCTCTTGTTTCAGAAACGGACCGACGACTACTAAACAAGGACTAATAATCGAATGGATTCGTCATCAACTTCACCGGAAGTTTTCCATCCACATCCCGCAGTCCCTCCTTTGGTCTGATGGAGCCTGCAATTTCAACAAAATCATGCAAAAGTTCAAGTGCCATGCAGAGACGTTAATGCGCTCCCTATATTTTTATTCACAGACAGAAAGTGTATAAAAAATAAAAGCTCAGAAAAGTCAGTCCAGTGGTACAAACACACTACCCAACCCAACAACTGGGGTGATTTGTGGTTTGGTCAGTTTGATCAAAGCAGCAGCCCCAGTGGGGAGTCAATGAAGAGAGTGACAGAGCAATTTGTAGCAGGGAACAGACGACTGAAAACAACTCTCTTCCTTCAGAGGTGAAAGTCACATCACAACAAGCCTGATTCAACTCACAAACTAGATTTCAACCAGATCTGTGCAAAAATAACACTGACTACTTCACTGACCGTGGGAAAAATGAGCATCTGAGGCGTGATCCATTCTCCAATGAATATAAAAATCATAGTTTATAAACTCATGCATTAGTAATAAACGGGCGCCTTGTGTACTCTGGCTCCTGCTCGGATCTGCTCGTGTTTCACTGGTCTGAGCCGGCAGCAATCTGTTGCCTCGCAAATTGAAATCTGGTTCCAACATCGTTCTTGTTTGTCACTTTAATAAGCGTACGAGGACGTCGGCGACTACGCCCACGACTACTTTTTTACGGCCTGCATTCGGTGTCAAAATCTTTCATTTTCCCAATTCATCAATTATTCACACATATCTCCCAACTGTCACCGTGAATGTATTACAATCATCACTCTGCTCCGCCGCCGCCTGATAACAAACGCATCAGCTGCGTTCAGGGTCCCGTCGGACAAACTCCTCGGACATTTGTGATCATATTTATAAGCTTTAGTCGCCTCACGTTTGTGCCGCATCTCAAGTAATCTGCTTATCTTCTAAAAGCTCACAAGGAGGAAGCATTTAGAAGATAAGACGAGCAACGGATGGAGAAGAGTGGCTTTGTTTCCTCAGGGTTGAAGCCTGAATCACCTCGGACTTTGTGACGGTTGCTCAGAGGATATTTGCACACTTAACCTAAATATGACGTTTTAAGCCAGCAGGTAAATATTTTATGAGCTCTGGGATAAATAAAACTGAAACTCAACATGACAGAATCTCACTTTAGTTAAAAACAGGTGACAAAGGAATGACAGATGATGGCACATTCCTACATCCAACAAGCAGATTTCATTTAAATCCGGTCAGTATTTTGGGGCCAAACTCTGAATCTTCACCTCCGCGACAGAGAGGAAGAGGAGACGTCTGAGGAGATAAACGTTGTCAGTTTCCATTATCATGAAGAGACGCCTCCAAACAGCACGAGCCAGACCAGAGCTGGAGCAAACAATGACTGAAATATTGTTTAAAGTCGGCTTTTGGAATTTTGTTGCTGCTCAGGTGGAGAAAAATATTTTTTTTCTTTTTTTTTTTTCTTCTTCTGACCACGTTTTTGTTGGAGCTTCAGCACCCAACCACACGTGACTTAGCAAAGACAAATTTAGGACCATAACAAATTTAAAAACACTGCATTATAGAACAACGTGGAGTAGAAGTGAATTTGTCTTTGAAAACAAGTAAACCGAGAGGAAAATGTAAAAAAGAGGCACTCTGGTGCCTAAAAGACTGCAGAAAGAGCCTAGAAGATAAACAGGAGGTGCAATATTTCACTTTAATATTTCGGAAGGGGCAGAAGGTTTGTCGATGGACTGGGAATAAAGTGCTGCAGCCATAAACAGCTGACCTCGTCCTCTTTGAAAGACACCGCTGAACAGAGCCGCTCACATCCTTCAGCATCATTACGCTTTGATTAAATTGATCAAGGTCCCAGCTGAGCAAGCTAATTTGCCCTTCAGGAGCGGAGAACATACAGTCATCGCCTCATTCACAAAATAATCACCGCGGCTTCAACCAAGGACGCGTCGATTTTCCCCCTCCTCTGATCGATATTCCTCTCACACTTTGATATTCCAGCTCAGCCGAGAGGCTTCGTGGATCCTAAAAAGTCAGATTCTGACAGAAATGAGCGACAAAAAAAGGACTCATTACAGACACGTTTCCAGTTCGGTGCCTCAGAGCCAGATGCTATGATGAATTTTGCATTTCTTTCTCTTTAATAACATGATTTACAGGGTTTTTGCTCCACACTAGAACGTGGACGGGGTGGCAAACCTCCCCAATCTTCCAGATTGATTCAAGTCTCTCAGCTTTATTAATCTGTGAATGCCCCTGTTGCATTCAAGCATGCGATAAAAAAAAGTGGACAACAACCTGTGCCAACGTTAGCATGACTGGAGCCATTAGCTAATGCTGTTATGCAAACCAAGTTTCCTTGAGCAGATCAGGATTCTGCAAGTGAGGCTGCACTTGCTGAGATTGGGCTTGAGGAATCTAATCCCAGAATTCATCTGAAGCTCGGGTTTTCCCTGGATTCTGGAAAACACGGTCAGTGTTTACTGACACAATCGCAAATCTGAGAAAATGTAAACATGGGAAAACAACCACCGGAAGCGTGAAGGATTGTTTTTCTGACAGCATTCCTGCATTCCTGACAGCCTTTCTGAGGGTTGCTCGGGCAGGCCCACAGCAAATCTGAACCCAATTACAGTAGAAACGTAAATAAATCGGCCTTCTCTGCAGTTTTTCCTGCACACCTTAAAGGAAAAAGCCGTACTCGCTCTGACGCTTCAAGGATAAGACGGTAGTGACGTGAGTAATCACAGCGTTCTGACCCTGGAGGTAGAAACACGCAGCTACAATTAGAACACACCTTGTCCTCAAAGACCTGGCAAGAAAATAAAACGCACTCAGTGCACTTGTGATTTGCAGCAGATCTGGGAAAACATCCCAGCGATGAGATTTACCACAGACTCCACCTGCAGGTACCGTCCAAAAGGGCCAGCGTGTTAATCTCTGGGATTAATCTCCCTATTCTGGGAAAGCTGATACCGTCGCTGTTGCTGCACACGTAACCCCATCCCTCGCTCCGCTCTGAACCACAGCAGGGTTGGGCTTGCCGGGTTTTTCTGGGCTGAAATCTGAAGGGCGACTTCATTCATTTATGAGTTTGCATCAAAAAATGACGAGCTCCACCGGCGTTTTACCCAGAACTTTGCTCCACAAGTAGGCCAAACGTTTTCACGCATCAGGTTCTGCGGACTCGCAGTCACCAGCAACAGGCCGACGCTGAAGACGGAACGTTGTGTCCCAGCCACAGAGCAGACTCCCAACCGCACGGAGAAGTCGGTGGCAGTCACTAAGCCTTTGAATATGAATCAAAATTCCATCAGACTATCATTAAAAGGGAGGAAAAACAACCTTTTTAACCATATTATCCTCAATCAGAAGTAAAACTGCTGGAATACCAACAGAAAGAGGCATTGAAGCAGGAAGGGGGCTCTTCCAATGGAGCTACAGACACATCAGCAGAGCCAAAAGGACGACTCGAGGTTTTATTTTGCATCCGTTTGGGACGCCCGTCCTTTGTGCTCGTGTAAAAGCTGACTTTTATCTGCATCACGCCCTGGATCCTTGTAAACGCTCACCAGAAGCAGAGCGGTCTTCACACACCAACCCAACGGTGCTTCTCTGCAGTGGTAAACGACACCAAGTCAACACACATATGGCCCAAACCGGCGTTTATGATGAGGTCAAACGTGGATGAAGCGAGGAGACTCGCAGCTCAGCCTGAAACACCTCAAACCACCTGAGTGCAGAAAAATAAGAAGCCTCAGTGAGAGAGAAGAAGAAGCTGCTGTGAGGGAAGAACACACTGCCAGCATGTTTCCTGCAGCAACACACTCTTCCTCCCTCTTGCGCACCGATTCTTACCCACGCTGGTGGCTTTGACCGTACTCAGCAGCATCCCGCAGCCCAGCGGGCTCCCTCTCCGGACTCTCCATCATGTCCAGCAGCCCCTGTCTCAGGCAGGGGTGTCCTGGCAGGGCTCCATTCACCTCCGAGCGCAGCCCCGGCGGGATCCCGCTGGTGGGCTGTGGATCAGGCTCTGTGACCTCCTCCTCCATCACCCTCTCAGACGCAGCGGTGCCTCCAGCAGCAGTGGTGGACTGCCTGCCCACGAACCACCGAGTCCGGCCACAGTTTGGGCTTGTCCCGGAGCAGCGGCATCAGCCCCCGTGGAAGCCGTGGTTAATATTTGAGCAGTGAGACCAGCAGGTGAGGCAGCTGCGCTCATGCTCCGCTCCCCGGCTCCTCGCTCGCTCCCTCCCTCCCGGAGACTCCCTCTCTTCCCCTTTGCTCTCTCACTCACTTAGTCCCCTGTAAAAACCCTTCCTCCGCGAGGGGAGACAGAGTGGGGCCACATTTGGGACGGATTCAGCCGAGCATGAAAGAAAAAAAAGGGCGGGTGGGGGAAGGCAGAGCGCACAAGGGCAGAAAAGAGGACAGTGATGGTCAATGAGGAGGCGCAAACGTGGGTGCGGGAGCCACTTTGGTGCCTCTGGGGGTCGCGCGAACAGCTCTGCGGACCACCACGGGGGGTCCTCGGGAAACCGCGCCGAGGCGCCGTGCGTCCGCGCCCCCGGTTGGAACGATCGCGCGCGTGTGGCGCTCAAAAAGCTGCTGGAGCTCCAGAGGATCGCGCACGTTTCTGCGAACTGCTCATCAGCAGTTGTGACAGAAGCGCTTCAGTAAAGTTTATTATTCAGGAAAATGTGACCGTCGCGTTCCTGCGCCTTCAATGTGCCGCACCAGAGCCAGTTTGAGGGAAAACCGTCACCTGAAAACTTCAGAAAACGCAGAATAAATAAGCACCAGTTCACATTTGGCGACTTTTCAAATGTCAAATCTAAAAACCCAGCGGCGGACACGATTCTTTTCGATCGATGAGCGTTAATAAAACCATTTATTACCCACTTACCTGTGGGGGTTACGGGCGCGCGCAGGTGATAATTCAGATCCGTTATTCGGTGCCCAGACTGGGATCCAGTTTAGAGATGGATGGCGATCTCCTGGACGTTCGATCCAGCGTTATTGGAAAATCCTCCTTCTAGATCAGCGGGGTTGTTCTGCCTTCCATCGCGGGTTAAAGCTGTCGAAATCCTGAATAGTAATAATAATAATAATTAAAAAAAAAAGTCCAGCGTCGATCCGAGGACAGTTTTCACCAAACTCTTGGTTTCTTCTCTATCTCTTTGCTGGAAACGACGTCTGGGAAGTAATAATAATGATATTTTAAAAAGATTTAAGTAAGCAGAGATTGAAAGTGATATTCCACGCACTGACGGTCCACGCGCACACGCACCCGAGGCTCCGAAAGATGGACGAGAGCAGCGCGCCGGTTACAAAGACCCTCCAACCCGGATCAATACGCAATCGATCAAAGGCGCAATTGGCTTGCACGCCTGAACTTGTGTCAGTGTGGACAGACAGGACAAAAAGAGGGAAAAAAAGAAAGGAAAAAACCCCCACCCAGGTCCGCACGGACACATTCAAGCAACAAACATCTGCGACGCCTCTTTTCTGTCACTTCATCAGCCATAAATTTAAAAAGTGAGTCTTCGTCAAAAGCGGCGGAGTGAAACACTCTGATTTCCGTCAAATGCTTTCAAAATAAAAGCGATATTCGCAGCCAGAAAAACCCTGCACAAGTGCTGCTCTTCGTGGACGGAGAGATACATTATTGCAGTTATGGAGATGAATTTATTCTCAGGAGTTTAAGATACACCTTTTTAACTTTATTGGTTTTGTTTACTTTTATTCAGACATGGTATATTGTCAATCACAATGGAAAAATATTGTACTAATAATTAAACTTCAATGTAAATCTGATATTTAGGTTTGGAAAAAAAATGCTAAAAGAGCTAGGTGGTAATGAGATAATGCACAATATGTTTCCAGTTATATAGTATGTATGTATATAACCTTACCCTAAGTAAAATAGAAATCCTTTTTTTTTCTAAACATTTTTAAAGGTTGTCTTTTAATGATTTATGCGTTTCCACCCTCTCAGATGAGCAATGTGGTCCAAACAGCCTAAAAGCAACAATGACTTCTCATGCAGGTCATGCTACAAATATCGATTTTAAGCATGCAAATAGATCGCCACTGACATAGAAGACAAGATTTTTGGGTAAGTCATCCAAACAAATTGGCAGTCCTTGCTTCCCCTCCCCTCGCTTAAGTGTCCCCTGACAGTTGGACCAGACTCTGCCACGAACGAATGAATAAATCAGCTCCGACAGACTGCAAGTTAGCATTTCTCTGAAGATAAAAGAGCCTCACTTCAAGCCGCTGACATGTTGTACAAGTGACATTTGAAACGTAGCTCAGTTCAGAGGAGATGATGCAAAACCGGGCCTTTTTAGAACCTTCGATGGAACACGTGTAAGATGCACAATCAGCTGTTTTATGGAGAACTACAACATGCATATGTCTGATTGACTTCTGTAATGTTTAGGGGCCTTTTGTCTATGTCTATATAACATGAAATGTTGCATATTTCTATTCAAGAGTCTTTGTCTGAGAAGAGAGAAAAATCCACTGTGAGAGAACACCGAGGGCAAACGAACGAGTAGAACGTTCTCCCACGAACATCAGCGTTGTATCATTTGAATAGATTTCAGCCATTTGCTAAATTTTCATATCTTTTATTCAAATGAACGTCTAAAAGCATATTCTAGACGCAGAATAATGCCCGGCGGTAAAGTGCTGCTGCTTTCATTTTGTCACATTTACAATTATTTTTCACATTTTGAAACATTTAAATTCTCCGACCAGTGAGTCACAACACAGGAGGACATCAGACGTCCTGCGTGGATTCAGAGGTCGCTTCGGGGTTTAGTTGTAGTTTTCATGAATTAGAAAATCTTGTCATGCTTTTCGGTTTTGAACAGATAAATATGTAACTTTTTGTGCTCCAAGATGCAATTTGACCTAATTTATAATGATTATACAATATTAAACAGACACAACAAATGATTTGGAGCCGCACACACTCAGTGTTGGTTCTTTTATGTCTCCAATGTAAAAAATACTCACCACTGAAGAAGAATAACAACACAACTATTGTGATGTCTGAACATATCGATCATCTGGGGACTGATGACATCGGTTTGTTTAATTCAAGATTCCTGCAACTGTAAACGACCCGATCGCTCATCACGCTGGAGCCGCAGTCCTCATGTAAAGTTTTATTGATTGGTTTGAAATGGTCCAATCACCCTGGAATGTAAATAAAGTAAGATGAAAAACACATCAATCTTTTCCCCTCATACATGTATGATAAACATGTAGATAAATGCATAGGAAAAAAAAGACAGAAATGTCAAAAAAGGAAGAAAATCCCTAAGTAAATTTCAGCAATTCAGCGATAAATATTTCCAGTGTGAAATAATCCTGAAACACATTTTCTTCCCACAGAAAGCACAAAGTTTAAAAGAACAAACAGTTAGCATCTGTTAGCGCTGGAGCAGACGTTTGCTCTGCATTAGATCATGCGAATGACAACAACAGCCAGATGAGTTTGGACAACGTTATTGAAAACACAGATGCTTTAGCATAGGCTGCACCTGTGCTGTACATCAACATGGAGCAGGCCATTAGCACATGTCTCTGTCCCTCCCAAGTCTTTCGGCACTCATGAAGACAGATTTTCTCTGATTCACCAAGCTGCTGTGTGATTTTCCACCACTCACTTGTCGGGCGAGGATTTATTACACCATTAGAATACTGATTGGCCTCCTCCTCTGTGGAAAAACAGCATCAAAATGCAAGGGAGCGCCACCCTACACACACCTCATGGAGTCACCTTATTTAAAGATGGAATTAGCCTACACGCTAGTCAAGGTTGGATCTTGTTTGTCGCCCACTTACAGGGGGTAAACATCACCTTTAGACTGCTTACGTTTTGAGCCGTGCACTCATAAAATCCATTCGAGTTGGCAAATTGGACATACATTTCCACACAGTGCGAGGTCAGGTGTGCGTCCGTTGACGGAGCATTTATGTTGCTGCGCTGTAATCACAGCTGCGCTCCACTGATGTGAAAAAAGCACCCCGATCCAGCAGGAAGAGGCATCGATAACAGCTGGAGCAGAAACATTCACATCACGTGCACGCACTCGACCTGGGAGCGGCAGACACGCTTTTATCACCTTTAGTACTGGAGGGTTTTCCTGGGGACCTGAGGAAACTGGAATTACACTGGGAGCCGATTGGAAGATAAATGTTTGCGGTTTATGAGTTAGGGAGGCTAACGCGCTGGAACACACTTAAAACTCTCGCTGGCGAAACCGTTTCTCGTAAACTGCCTGTTTCTGCACAGCTTTAATTTCTTTTGCCGACTTTAAAGGGCGCCTGTTGTTGTTTCATTTATTCTGCACTGTTGATGTCATTCACTGTAATTTCCTCTTTGGCAGAGGGCAGCTTAACATTTGGTTCCTGCTCCTCTCAAATCTGTTGGTTTGGCTTGTCCCACAGAAAGAGAGAGAGAGAGAGAGAGAGAGAGAGAGGGGGGGGGGGGTTCATTAACACAGGTGGATGAGTGTCTGACATCCACTTCATGGGTCACGCTTCACATTCCTATTTTCACTCAGGGATCCAAGCATATTGTGATGTCCTGAGATTTGTTCCTATCTATTCATACTTTCTGTTCATAAAAACCAAACAAAAATGTCTTAGAACTGAAAAAAAAGACGTCCTGAACGATGACGAACAGCTCCGGATCGTCTGAACATCTGGCCTCAGCAGAAACCAAACCAGACGCGCAGGAACGCATAATTGCCGAAACTACAACCGTGGCAGTGGTGAATACAGTAGCCGCTGCTACAGGAGAACAGTCAGCAAGCAGGCGCACACACGAAACCACATTTACCAGCCATCTGCAGGAGCCATTATCACCCTCACATTCCTCCGCGTTTCGAGCACATTATCATTTGGCTCGCATGAACTGACACGAGCTCAAAGGCTTCCTCTGGAGTGTGTGAGCGGCAGAGGCCGCCAGGCAGCACACACACTCGCTCAGAAAGCGCCTTGAGTCCAACGCTCCCGCCGAGCCGGTGCCAACCAGCAGCTCCGAACCCGGACCGGTGATAAAAGCTCCCAGGTGTCTGAGCAGGTCTGAGACCGGCGGGACGCCAACGCCAGCCGACCACGCTAACCTTTGCTCAGCAGGCACGCCGCCCCGCGGGGACGGCTGGACACAAGTTAAACACTTTTTCTGTCGATACTCCACTTTACAGAAAGAAAGTGTGGAGGCGAACGTACCTCAGACCCAATCGAGGAGCCGAACCGATGGACCGACGGACACAATTAACGTTACAGGCGATGAGACCGGCTTCATCCTGATGTGAATAATCACAGAAAAAACATTCATCTAAACTCATTTATTACAACTTTGATACACATTCACATTCTGACATTTTTAGGTACAAACACATCCCAATCTGATGGAAGTTCATGAGACAGATACGATAAAGATGGAGCCACAGTTAAAACAAGTATTAAAGTAGTGGAACAGTAACAGTGCAATCCTCTGGCCCAGATGCTGAAAGAAAAAGAAAAAAAAAAGAGAAGATGACAGAATTTCTGTTGGCTTTTCTTAAAAAAAAAAAAAAAAGGAGAAAGTTGTTTTTTGGGTTTTTTTTGGTGGTAAACTGGCCTTCTGAACTCTGGGAGAAAGGACCTTCCCTTTCGCATCTCAGCATCCTGAAATGTCTTTGGGTTTGCTCCGCCGCTGGAACCGCGTGTCGGCCGGGTCGAAGCCTTGCTCCTGGGCTCCAAACAGGGCCCAGCTGGGAGTCTTGGCCATGTAGTCCAGGGCTGAGAAGCTCCGCTGTCCTCCTGTCTCCTCGTAAATGCGGACGAGCTCCTGGAAGCGCTCGTAGTCGATCCACGTCCACCACGCGCCGTCCACTTTGAACTGAAGAGGAGACAGAAACGAACCCAGAGGAGCCGGTAAAGCCCAGTAACGCCTAAATAAAACCGTGCTAAAGGAAAACAGACCCAAACATCTGAAACCACATGAATAGGGTGAAATATAAGAGCATTTGGGGCTGTTTTTGAAAGGAGAAACAATCAGACTTACAAAGATAAAAGGGGGGATGAAAGAGGAGAGATAAGGCTCAGGTATTAGAGTCTGTTCCCTCCTGACTTTACACTAGCTCTTATCAGACCAGAGAGCATCTGGCTCAGATTTGGCCGTGGATCTGGGCTCCGTAAGTGATCAGAGATCCACCTACTTCATCCCCACTTCTCACCTCACATCCCTCCCTTTATCAATCACTGCATCTTCAGCCAGTCCCTCATCACAATTACTAAAGAAGAATAGACGAGTAAACGTCACAGCACTGTGTGTGTGTGTGTGTGCGTGTGTTTACTGGTGAGAGCCAGTCTGACAGCCAGTGAAAAGACTCAGATCCTGCTTGTTTATCCCAAAGCGTCAGCAGAGAATGACCTCTCACCTTCCTGACATGTCACAGAACCCTCCACATGATACAACGTAGGAAAGTCCGGACGCAAACACAGATTTACAACGTCTCGTACGCCTGTCGGATGTAGTTCTTCCACCATTATGTTTAATGCCACAAATGGAGAAAAGGGTAAGTATTACGTCAGCGTTTTTACTGGAGAAAGAGGGATACTGTTTATTTACCTCCTGGAAGTTCATTTATCCGCTGCTGTAGGAGCAGCACGAAGAACGTCAACATTAGCCCTTAAATGCTTTCTGCTGGCCATTACTGGCTAATGAGGCCTCGGGCAGAAAGGAAAAACAAAAACACTTCCCATTCCTTAATGCTTCCGGAAAAGAGAAGCCATTGCATTTCTTCCACCAGAATCAGAAACAAGTGGAGTCTGGAAGCAGCACAGGGAAGCTGTGTGTACACGGGCTGTGACAGCATCTCTGACCAACCCCCCCCCCCACAGGACGGACATCATTTCATACAGCAAATACGTTTTGCAGTAAACAATTTTTTCTAACGTGAGCAGCCGAGTGTGGAAAACCCTTCAACCGTTTTAGGTCGGCGGACAGAGCTGCTGATTACAGGCTGATGTGAGGACGGAAAGCGCACACTTGAATACCATAAATAAACAGTCAAAATTGGTGTAGCATGATTTCCTGTGCAGAGTTTTTAATCTGTTACATAAGTTAGTATTAAAACTTTAAGGGATTCATATTTTAGGCTCCGTTCCTGCTGGGTCTCTGCAGGAGACGCGTGAAAAAGAAAGAGAAGGAAGCTGAAAACGCAGCCAGGCACAAACCTGCTGGATAATTCATGAACACAAATGAAAATCAGGACTAACTGTGATGATAACATGACAGTCGTGATCACCTGAAACCCTCATGTTATGAGCAAAATGAGAAGACTTGAAAATAAGAAAAGATGTATCTCTCTCATAATGCTCCGCTGCTTTCCTTTTGGAAAGGCTTTTAGAAATGCATGAAAATCCCGTTGAGTGCAGACTGCTGTTCGGCAGCGTTATTACTGAACAGGTGGATGGACGCCGCTTCAAAACGTCAAGTCTTATTCTAGCAAACGTGGACGATTGCAGCCCGGGAGCGGAGAGATGAAGAGACTCCGTGTGGGCAAATATTACAAGTTGTCACAATAAAGCGTTTATAAAGGTTTCTAATGCAGATGCACAGATGGCTGTGTGTGTGTGTGTGTGTGTGTGTGTGTGTGTGTGTGCGTGAGAGAGAGAGAGACAGTAAAATAAAGGTTAAAACTTAGGTTAAAAAAAGAACAGGAGGTAAATACACATAAATGTGCAAACCAGGGATGATTTAAGTAAACAATGTGATTTTAGGGATTTTTTTGAAATGTCAGGAAGCGATGAAAGTTTGGCAACAACAAGGAAATAATTTTATTAAAAACTTCAGTTTTTCAAGGTAATGTTCAAATTTGCTGGACCGCATCTAAGTAAATAAGTTGTTGAAGCTGTACCCAGATTTAGGACATAGTAAAGACCATGTTTCTGTGGTAACCGCGTCCTGAGGGAGCTCAGCCGGCCGCTCCGCCAGAAACAGCCAACAAAGCGATTTATCATTCGTTAACGACTGATTGACAGCTGATTTACCCGGAGCAGGTGAGTGTTAGGAACAGACAGAAGAAACAAAGCTTTCCACGGTGCGTTCGTTATCACCTGATATCCATCCAAAGTACCGTCTTTGGTGGGTGGTACCGGGGAACGCTTCCTTACCTTGGTGTGTGCAAGAAGCAAACAGTTGGAGTGCTCGTGTTCGCAGGCAACCTCATACTGAGGCAACATGTCAGCCAGCTGCTGGACAAAGGCCACCACTTCCTGGTGCCAGGGGACATTAGCCATGGTCAGACTGCTGGCAGAGCTTTCCCCACAGTACGTCACTCCCTGTTGACATTTCAGCAGATGATCAGGAAAAAAACCCCCCAAAATAACTCCTTTTTGTGCCTCGTCAGCAGGAAAGCAGCATCAGAGCACAAACATTTTCATCAAACGTTTCACCTCCATTTACGGAGGATCTTGTCCGATTCCCTTAGAGGCCAGTTGGAGATACAGCAGTCAGGACTGCTGCAATGCTCAAATGTTGGAATGAGGAATTTTAAAAATTTAACACTGAATATTTATTTAAAGGTAAAAATTGGTTTGAACCTATTCCACTTACACTTCAATAAAACAAGGAGTGTGTGAGGCATTCAGTCTGACAAAAAGGTAATTAAAAAACATGGAATATTCTGCATTTTCACATGATTCTCAATTAAAAAACACACAGACTAACATTACAGACATTTAACTTAAAGAGTTGCTTTCCGGAAAAGAGTGTAGAATGGCCATTAAGCAGTGTTAGATGCCAGACTGGGAATCTACGGCAGCTTTAACATCCAGTGTGCAAGTGTCCTTGAAAGAGGAGCTTTCCTGCGCGCTCCTATCTGCTGCCGCCCACAGATAAGACACCGTAATGGGCACATCCCAGGTGGAGCTTGTGTAAGTGTCAGCAGACCGAATCACAGCACAGGCAAAGATTAAAGTAATGGCCGTCCGCACTGTAATAGCTGAGCGCAGCGCAGCAGTAAATACACAGTGGTGCACCTTTGTTACCAAGTTGTCACACACTGTGGATTATTAATGAGAGGATGAAGACATGTTCACCCTCGTGGGTGGTTGGGAAGTGGCTCCATGAATGTCATCTCTGCCCGCAGGAAGTTCAGCTCCTGGTCTGTGCTTATAACAGGAAGTTTACACGTGAAAGTGCTCTCCTTCTTGATCTGTGTGTGCGCCCATGTGTGTTTACTGTTGAGTGACAAATTACCTGCTCAAACTAATTAGCATGCGTCCCCTGCAGAGACATTAAAATAGCGTCTTCCGACTATAGCTGACTTCAAAGTTCATTGGTTTCTGTTTTCTTTTCATGTTTAATAAGAGATAATGAATCATGCTTCTCCGATTTCACATTATCTGAGCTGAAGGACGATGTGAAATTAGAAGCAAAAGATAAACTGCAACACACAGCAAATTATGTGATAAAAAATTTAGTGCACTTGGAAAAACCAGGTTCTTGATTCCAGATGAGGATTAACTGTTTCACCAAGATTCTGCTTTATTTCAATTGTTAAAGGGATCCTTAACCAGCCAACAATCCGAGTAGCTCGGCGGACCAGCAGGGGGTGAAAATGGTTTTCTGCACCGCAGCTTAAATTAATTAGGACCTGACACAGCATTAAAGGAAACTGTGGGTAAATCAGGTCTGACTGAGATAAGGAAATTCATTAATCAGGTGTAAATGAGAAATAATTATCTATTAGAAAGCTTCTGTACAGGCAGTCATCAGCTTTGAATGAAGGAAAAAATAAAGCACCATGGTATTAAAAACTAAAATACAGTATTTTACAAATACGCTGTTCTTAATATATTGAAATGACAGGAAGCTGATGGGACCCACCTTGACCTCAATAAAGTCCGGTTGGCCCAAAGTAATGAGCTCCGAATAGGCCTGCATCTCTTCCACGTTCCAGGCCTTCACCAGGGTCAGCCTGTAAACAGTCCTCTGTCTCTGGATGGTTGGAACAGGACAGGGGAGAGAATGAGTGCAAAAGAAGATGTACAGATTTAGTCCATTCTCACCACTCTGCAGATCTCATGTACCTTCTCACCAAGAGCCTTTAGGCTGTCTAGAAAACGAGGCCAGAAGTCCTTGAAAAGTGGCCGGTCGATCTTCTTCAGGCTGTCTTTGGTGCTGGCATCCACACTGACGTACAGCTGAGTAACTGGCACTAAACTCCTGGAAACAACAGAACCGATGAACAGGATGAGCCAGGCACTTTCATTTGATCCACAACCTCTTTTTTGAGAAATAAAACTCAGCCTGCAATCTGTACTGTGTTAACAACTAAGCAATTTTATGTTGACAATAAAATGAAAACACAGAACTACAATCAATGCAGTGACACACAACATCAGAATGTGTGCGCCTGTACCTGATTTCCTCTGGGAACTGAGCATTGGTGACCAGAAAGCTGGAGATGTTGTGGGTGTGGAGGAGGCGGACAAAGGTGTTGATTTCAGGGTACATGATTGGCTCACCCACAAGAGAGAGGGCGCAATGTTTGACCTCCAGCCCCTCCTCAAACCGCTCTGGCTTCACTCCAGGGACCCCTAAAGGAGGTAGGTTAAATAATCATCCAAACCTAAAAAGGTGTAAAAATGTTATCTTCTATAACTGACATCAGTCACACGTAGAGAGAAAAAGCGCTTAAAATATAGTGTACAAAAGTAACATTGAAATTCCTCCTGCATGACTGGAGCAAGGCATTTAAAAATTAAAGGCATTTTTGTAGCCGAGAGGTTGACAGAACTAAATATTTATCCCATAAAGTAACTGAGCAGTGAGACAGACAAGTACCTGACCTCAACTGGTAAGTAAATGATTTTTTCTTTCACATTTGTGCTAAATATAATTCTCTTTTCAGACAAATGTCTTCCCTTTCCAATCTGATAAGACACAGCTTACTGCCAGTATATGACTGTGAAAGCCATTGTCCCAGTGAAAGGATGACAGGAAATGATCTTTTCTGTGATGGTATTTAAATACAACATGAATGTCTGGTCGTAAAATAAGATCTGTAAAGCCTCCCTTCATGTACCTCAAAGACCTCCAGGTGTGCTTCCATAGTGGACCAACACTTACTGGAAGCATTTGGCTCATGTATTGCTGTCTCCCTGTGTAATAATGGGACATGACAATGAGGGAAAACCCCCAAGTTTGCTTATACAGGAACTGACCTCTGAACTGGCGAATCATGTTTTGGTGCTTCTCGAGTGCGTCCTGCAGGATTTTCTCAGGAGGGTCCATCTTCCAGCGCCACTCAGTGCCCACAGGGTTGGTGTGATGTCTGTTGGGGGGATACCAATACTAGACTATTACCCAAGAAACGTAAGGTGAATGGCACACACGCTTGAACTCTACTCTAATAAATCATGATGAAAACACAAAAATCAGAATTCATCAGAAGCCATAAAACACCATAATCACAGATGGCAGGATGGAGGGGGGGAATGCAAAAATACGTGCTCGTCCGGAAACTGCCGACTCGCTGTCAGCCCATATTGCTGCCTTCAGGGACACCGGAATATCGTTTTGACAGGAAAGCAGCCCTCCACGCTGCATCCTGACAACGACCTTTCCGTGTTGAACGTGGTCACCTTTTTTTTTTTTTACGAGAACTTGAGGGTAGGAGACCGCAGCGTCTCTCGCCCGGTGTTGAAATGAATCACTGTCTACCTGTGGGCCTTGCTCCTAAACTGACCATTAGTCTTCTGAAAATAAATTATTGACTAGTTTGGTACGGAGAGATCATTGCTCAATGACAGTCTTTATAACGAAAGTAGGAAAATACATTCAGGGAAGGGAAAACTCAGTTAAATATCTTACAATAATCGAACAAATAACAAGTAATACCTCGAAAATGAAAACATTTGGCTTTAGATAACTAAAATGGTATACTATTTATGTTAGATTCAATGGTCCAATTTCTTTTAAAGATGTTTCAGAAGGCCTATTTTGTGTGAAATTTTGCCTTGAGCGTTGTTGCCGTTTCAGTCTCGAGTTCATTACCTCCAGCAGAAGACACACTTGTTTGCACAGGCAAGGCTGGGGGTCGTCTCCATACATCGGTGGGACTCAATGCCGTAGAAAGTGTGTTTGTAACACCCACCTCTCCCTCGCAACATAGACTACAAAAATAAACAACTGAGAAATTTGTGTGCTTGCCATATCAATGGTAATACATTAATGAAACAAGAAATTTCATTACCTTGGTCCAACGACACAGTTTTACTCCTGAGTGACTTCCAATTAGTTTGTATCCTGCACAAAAAAACATAGAAATAAGAAGAATGTGGCTGTCAAACAGACCATACTACTTCATTGTTTTGTGACGTAAATGTGAAAATTGGTATCCCACGCCCTGAGACGGCATTAAAATGTATCGATATTTGTTGACAGATATTTTACTGTTGTAAAGAGTCAGAAATATAACAAAGATTGAGATACACTCCCTGTATATAAATGCCGCTTGTGTGCTAGCTCTCTAACGTGACTGGTTTTTCGTCAATGCAAAGCACTGTGGCTAAATAATATGGATATATTATCCAGTGACAAGCAGCAGATGTTCATTCACGAATGGCTACGCAGTTTAATGCTGAAGCTGATTCCAGGAAATTTTAACAACTAAAGATAAAACGTCAATAATTTAGTGAAACATTATTAATCGTTCATATC
>CAAE01015113.1:328256-361053 GCA_000180735.1 Tetraodon nigroviridis
AGTACGATTCGCATGCAAATGAAGCGCAGCAGTGTTTTGTTTTGTTTGTCTCTTAAGCGGTAATAAGCAGCTTAAACTTAGTTGCTTTACAAGTTGACCGGTTAGCATGCTAACCAATAATTTCAGCAATACTAGCTAAACATAACGTAGTTATTTTCCCTTTCCTTTCTAGTTCTTATAGGTTTACCTTTACTGTCCGAAGAAGATCCATGATGTATAAGCAGAAAAATAACTACAAAAACATTAAACATTGTCACAACGAGCAACGTTAAGTTTGTAAGATTGCAGAGGACTATCTCTAGCTAACACGCACGTAGACTCATGCTGTTTGGACAAGGATGCTGGGAAGTGTAGTTCTAAGTGTCGGTCACGCAGTAGAACATGCAGCCTATCAAATACAAAAATGTTTTGACCAAATTTAAGTATGAAATCAAAGCAAAAAATTCGTCTTTATTTAAACGAGTCAGAACCTTTCAGTTTTATAATTACATTTGATACATTTTGCCAAAGTTTTGAAGACTGACTTATGGTGAGGAAACAAAAAAGGCGGAACTGTTTCGTGTTAGTGTTTTCCAGAGGACACTTTTCAGAGATACACGGGGACCATAACAGCGAAGTGTGGATCTGACATCAGGACAGATCTGTCAAAACCCAATTATGTCTATTTTTACGCCAACGA
Source organism: Tetraodon nigroviridis (assembly GCA_000180735.1). Taxonomy (NCBI): domain Eukaryota; kingdom Metazoa; phylum Chordata; class Actinopteri; order Tetraodontiformes; family Tetraodontidae; genus Tetraodon; species Tetraodon nigroviridis. Next base: position 328,936 of record CAAE01015113.1, read on the forward strand.
ATCAAATACGCCTGACAAATGTGGCAGTGGTGCGGATGAAAAAAGGAGGGAAGCGGTTTGAAATCGCCTGTTACAAGAACAAAGTTATGAGCTGGAGATCAGGCGCGTAAGTAACATTAGCTCAAACTTCTCCCCTTTACTTTTAAAAGACATTCTGAATACACCCAGTTTCCCTGCATATTTATTGTTTGTTGTCAGTTACCAAAATGGTAATATCTCAAAAGTCAGGTGTGGTTTGCTAATGTTTATAACTGTATTACGTAAACATTGCAGACTAACTCATGATAAGAGGGCTAGTATATGCACTTTACATTGTAATACAAGTAATTCTTTACTTATTTTTAATTGTTTTGTGATTCACTAACGTAATTCATGCTTTATTAACCATGCCGCACCGCACTACTCTGTGAGCTTGTATTTGCGTTCGGGTAATTAACTATAAAGAATAATATCCACATACTGTTTGGTTTTATTCCTTTTTTCAGAGAGAAAGACTTGGAAGAAGTTTTACAGACACATTCAGTTTTTGTGAATGTGTCCAAGGGTCAGGTGGCCAAGAAGGATGACTTGACCAAATCTTTTGGGACAGATGATCTGACAGAAATCTGCAAACAAGTGAGAATCCTCTTTCAATTTATGTTTTATGGGGGCTTACCATCTCTTCAATAATTATCTTTACTAAATTTGATTTTTAAATATTTTTTTCCTCTTGAAAAGATCCTGGCCAAAGGAGAGCTCCAAGTATCAGACAAGGAAAGACAGACTCAGCTGGAGACAATGTTCAGGGACATCGCTACTATTGTAGCGGAGAAGTGTGTCAACCCTGAGACGAAGAGGCCCTACACAGTGAGTCTGATTGAGCGGGCCATGAAAGACATCCACTACTCTGTCAAAGCCAGCAAAAGCACCAAGCAGCAGGTGAGACACACAGTGGCGTTGGCTGATTATTACTACTGATACTGTGTGGATAAATCAAGACGATATTATTGTTTTATGGTGTTGTGAATATGCCAGAAATCATCGATTACCACTGGTGTGAGAGGTGGCAGCCTTTACGTTTTTCCACAGAAACAAACTCAGTGAACTATCCCCTTGTTACTTTCAGGCTCTAGAAGTGATACGACAGCTCAAGGAGACCATGGAGATCCAGCGAGCCCATATGAGGCTGCGCTTGGTTCTGCCAGCCAAGGAGGCCAAGAGGATGAAGGAGAAACTGAAGCCTCTCCTCCAGGTGGTAGAAAGTGAAGACTTTGATGAGGACTTGGAAATGGTGAGGAACACCAGCATTATTCTAAATCCTAAAATTTTCACTTTCGGGTTACAAATTTGAGTTCAATATTTTGCAAATGCTTCTACATTTAAAACAAATTTGTTCTAGTGGTTTTCTTCCGCCATCCTGCATTAACTGGTCCCTCTCTCCTCTGTGACTCATTCCTCTCAGGTCTGTCTGGTTGATCCTGGCTGCTTCAGGGAGATCGATGAGCTGATCCGCTGTGAGACTAAAGGACGCGGTTCTCTGGAGGTCATCAGTCTGAAAGATGTGGAGGAAGGGGATGAGAAACTGTAGTGAACTGACCATTTTCAACTCTGCTGCTTCTCCATGATAACTAGCTTCACTGCAACCAAATAACAGATATTTATTTACTGACAAATTTCTACTAATTTTATTGCTTCTTGGTGCCCAAGCTCTTGAAAGGATTTCAAAAAGAAAATGTTGGGTTTAACTTTTCAGAATTCATTTGGACTTTTCAAATAAATTTACTTTCCCAATGTTTTTCTTAACACAATGAAATATTTCTTTGGTAATAGTATTTCATGTGTAATCTGATTTGTCAAGAGACAAAAGGTGATTTCAAAAAATCTAAGTAAAAGACCCAGGATATACAGCGCATAGCATAAAATGATATAGAATATAACAGTTATTTGGGGTAAAATACAACACAACAAACACACATTACACAATTTTTGGGTAACATTTGCATACATGTGATTAAATAAACAATATAAACATTGAGTTAATTGTTTTTATTGTGTTTTGAAAGAAGGCGTTACAGTAAGAGATAACACTTTGATTGGACAATAGACAGCAACAAACCCATTTGGTCTATGATTTTTGTTTTAAAAAGACCAGCACAAAATTGTACATTTCATTTTGTAAAAGTAATTCCCCTATGTTAACCCTTTAAACAACAAATTGACAAAACTTTCATTTGCCGCAAGCATATCCTTATAATTCATTGGCTTAAATGTGGACATTCTAATATGTGAGCATCCCACAATAAAGTGTGCATTTATCTTAAAAATGTTGCTCATTGTTTCTATCCTTGGTTGTTTTATTCATTAATATTCCATTCCTGGCCTGAGTCTGCTCATGTGGCCCTTGACCGGCGCTCATACTGGCTGTTTGTGAAGGCAGTCCTGTTGATCCTGTTCAGGGGGTGATTAGCGTCCTCTTCCGGGCTTAAGTTAAGGTTTCCCCCGGACGGTGGCACAGGTCCCTGACTACGAGGCCATCTGGTCGTGAGAATCACCCCACCGACCAGCAAGAAGGCAAAAGAAATCCAACCAAAGTACAGTGCAGGTCCCCAGTGTCTTCTGAGATGTTTAGCGTCCTCCAGCGGTTGGCTGGTGTGATGGCACGTCCAGGCTGTGGGGATGAGCAGCAGGATCCCAGACAAAACAAAAAGAGCACCAGAAGCCGCTTTAATCTGGCCGAGCATAGGGAACCAAATCGTCCCACATGCTCCGATAACTACAGCAAAAAGACCAGTTACGATGGCCGCCGTTATAAGGGCTCTCCATGTCCAAAAATGTCCAGAAAGAGACAAGAGGGATTGGTAGAAAGAGCAGTGTAATCTACCATCGTGGGCCAGGTCCCACTGATCCCACTCCAGCCACACCCCATCCCAGTATGCAGGCAGAGTGGCAGTGGTATTGTCTAAGGTGCCACTGACCTTCCACAGCGCCACGCAGCGTGTCAGAATGGCACCAAGCCATCCCAGCAGAGCCAAACCAAAGCCAGCCACCTCCAGATGCCGCTCCATTACACCAGGTGGCCTACTCATCTCTACCTGCAGCCACAAGTCACTGTGAGGTGAGCTGGGAGTCTTTTCTGACATGTGCATGCTTGAAAAGGTGTGTGTTGCTCTTACATGTCTGCTTAGAAAGGAAACCAGTTCTTTGGTATTCAGGTGGAGAAGAAAACCAGTTGGGTGGAGGAGGTAAATCCTTTATTTTGCATTCTGGTTTCTATCACTAAGGAAAAAAAATGCTCAAATATACTTTAAATTCTTTGATTATCATTTTTATTCATCATTATTATTGTTTGTGAACCATGACTGGATCACATTTCACTAGTGTAACGAATTAAGAAGAATTATTTCAACTGCTACGTGTTAAGAATGGTTATTTATTCACAGGTGAGTTAATATTTCAAATAAAACCAGTCTCACTTCTAATTGTGTATTAAAGCAATTGCTGACACAAAACAAATGAGAAACTAAGACATTTTTTTAAATGCAAGGGTTGTTTATTTCATTTTCAAACATCTCAACATTAGTATGCTGGACAAGGACATTTGATGATATCATTAACATGATCATTTCAATAAGATGGAATAAGAGTATAATGGTGATAAATGAGTAGTTTTTCAGGCTAAAAGCCTTTTTGTGAAGTCATCAGCTCTTATCTCACACATAGTTCTTGAATGCGTAGCTGCTGCTTGGGGGTGTCCTGGCCAGCATGTACCTCCTGGAGGAGAATCGGGCCGTCTGTGGGGGGCAGCTCATGCACAGAATGGCTCCCCCACAGAACAACAACCCGGATGTCACAAAGCCGATGTATATGGCCGCTCCGAGCTCTCGCTTCAGCACTTCAGGGACGCGCGGGTTGTTGAAGTCACTGATGATGGAGTTTGCCGTCCAAGACACAGCGACTATGGTGGTCAGAGCTCCCAGGCAGTAGATTGCCCCGGAGCTCTGCACTAACCGGGCTTTGACCCTCGGGTGGCTCAGGCAGTTTGTGCAGCGTGCTCCCAGGAGGAAGATTAGAAATCCTAAACATCCCAACACCAGGCTAATACAGATGAGACCACGGGCCGCCTGGAGTTCAGGCGACAGGTCCAACAGAGCATCGTAAAGCTTACACTGCATCTGACCGGTGTATTCACTGACACACGTCATCCACAGACCTTCCCAGAACACCTGCATCACCACCAGATGAGTACCGATGAAGGCCGTCACCTTCCACATGGGCAGAGCGCAGATGAGGACGGTGCCAGCAACACCCAGCATGGACAGGCTGATAGCCAGCTCTTGCAGAGCCATGGGACCCTAAACACAGAGGGTGGACAACATTGAGTACCTGCAGGCTTGCACTGTGAAGTCAAACATTGGTTCATCAAATTACATGTGTTAATATGATCATTGTTGATCTTGTTATTATTGTTTTTATTATGTAGGCTGACCTACTTTCCCCAGATTATCAGACAATCAGTTCTAGTCATTGAGGCAAAGGGCCACTAGGTTGCAGTACAGGTTTGAGCCTGATTTATTCATTTATTTTACTGCTAATGCTTTGTCTTCAGAGCTTCCTCAGCTGAGACTATTTAGAGTATAAGGTATGCACAAAGAAGGAAAAAAAAAACCACTGACAAAATTAAAACATACATTTGGGCTTTAAACAGGTAATATTCTATTCTCAGTTCATAAGAAGACTTTAGTAGATATATCACAAAATATTTAATACACTACTTTCTGTGTTGACCAGTTTTGTGGGAAATGTTTAGCACTGGCAGTGAAAGTACCTTTTTAAATGGGTTCACCATCTTAAGTGAGTCACCATGTTTGTTCACCACAGTGATCTCAGGTTGGAACTGGGCAAACAGGTTCCGTCAGTCTAAATACGAAGACAGGTGAATTTCCTTTGTAAAAACAGACGCAGACAGAGAGAGATTAAAACTCCCATCACCAGTTGTTTATTGGGAAAATGTTAAAAGGCATTCATGGTAAATACATGATAAATGATAAATACAAAAACATTGCTTACAAAAGTAAATGCATTTTTCATCACAATAGGAAATTTAAAACAAGTAATTTCTGTAAATACAAGAACAAAACAACAGGACAGAACACCTTCATACATTCAGAGTGTGCTTATTTATATATAAAGTGTATTTTCTTTGTTTGTTGCTTTATTTGCGTCTCTGCAGCTACTTCTTGGCAACAGGGTGTTTCCCAGCCTTGTGTGGAACATCAGATGTAAGTCTTTGATGGCGAGAGTGATTCAATCTCCTTTTTGGTAATTCCCTCGGATTTGTTTAAGAAGTATTTCACAGAGGTAGTATCGTCCTCTTTCGGGGGGCAGCTAGCACATAACAGCCCACCTCCGATAAGTAGCAGTGCCCCTGCGCCCCATCCAATGTACAGCGAGGCACCGAGCTCCATTTTCTGAGCACTGAGCAGCTGAGGGTTGTAAAAATCCTGGATGATGCTGCTTGCAGTCCACGAAACAGCAATCAGGCAAAGGAATCCACTGATGATCAGTATCACACCTGCAGCCACTGAAACCCTCGCCTTCATCCTCTTTTCTGCAATGAGGTTGGTGCACTTCCCTCCAGCGAAAGCCAGGAGGAGTCCGACAATGCCTGTAATGATGGACACCACCATCAGAGCCCGGGCTCCCTGCAGGTCAGAGCTCAGTGCCAGCATGGAATCATACACCTTGCACTGCATCTGGCCGGTACTCTGGACCACGCAGCTCATCCAGATGCCTTCCCATACGGTCTGAGATGTCACGATGTTGGCGCCAATGAAGGCACTGACCCGCCACATGGGAGCTCCGCAAGTGATGAGGACCCCAATCCAGCCAACAAGGGCCAGAACGCAGCCAGCCATCTGCATCCCCATGGAAGCCATCGTCCTGTCCTTACGAGAGCCTCCGAGAGAGTATTAGCAGCTGGTCAGGTGATAGACATATCATCTGAGGTACAATTAAAGGAAGGGAGGTGTTGGAAGACGAGTTCTGCAGGATTCTTTGAACAACAGGCAACGTGGTTTGAGTTTAACCTAAGAAGCAGTTTTGATGCAAGGCCGTGCAATGTTTGCGCACTTTATGCCCAATGGCCCAAACCAAAGACCTTTATTAAATAACTGCTTTTTAAAATCAGGAGGAAATGTGAAAAGAAATTAGAAATATTGCAAGTTACTAAGAGGTAATCTGATGGTTTTAGAAAACATTAGGAACACAACTAAAAAGTCTGCCCGTTGTGGTGTCCCATATTGTCAATGTAAGGGCTTTGGTTTCCTCGTACGTAAAAATCCCTGAACTAGACTGTGGAGTCACTGTCTTTTCTGACTCACGCCTCATCTATGACCTCAAACCAGTAGAGGCACATTCTCTTCTAAATGGTAGAGTGAAACCATGTCAAAGCACCATGGGTGTGTTCATGCAGCTGAAACACAGTGTCACTTTCTAGGTGTGTCATCTTCACAGAATTTTGTACATACACAACAAATATGTGTTTGTTCCTGTAACATCTGTATTTTTCCATTTTCATGATGACCTACATTATTTCATGAAATGAACCACTCACATACTCATAGGATCATATTCAGAGGCTTCCTGTACGTAAAATTGCTCTTCTGAGTATTTAGTCTTGGAGAGATTTCAGGTTTTTCTTCCTCTGTGAAGGTTGAAAGATGAAACGCTTTGCCACAACCAGGTTTAACAGGTTTGATTTAACTTCAGCTACCTGCACAATGTTAGAAGGTGTCATGGTCACACAATTTAGTGCTTTGTTTCATTCACTTTTCAGTTGGTGGTTTCCGTCGTTTTCTTTCTCTATGAACAGTAAAAACAAACACACTGACCAGAAAAAGTCATTTACTGTAAGGTTTAATTAAAAATCAGCAATTATAGAATAAAATGACATTATTTTCACTATTAGCAAACAAAAACATACTTTATACAATAAAGTCACACACTGCCCTGTACATGTTTCCCTTCGTATGAGACAGTGGATAAACAGAATGGTTAATGTAATACAGCTTTTATGAATGTCAGTCCTGTCTTTATGCCGCATTCGTGCCAGCACAGACATTTCACACAACAGTTTCCTATGTTCCTCATTTCTTATATTTCACACTTGCCCTTTTAAAGAAAAAAAAAATTGCAGCGCAATCAGAAACTAATGAGGAGAAAGGGATGAATGAAGAAGACAAAAGCCAGGCTTGATAGCCTCTCAAACGTAGGCTTTGCTGGTGGCCACAGACCTGGTACCCGTATACTTAATTGGATACTCTTGCCTCTCTTTGGGCGGACAGGAACTGCAGAGCAGGGCCCCACCCAGGATGAGGAGCGCGGCGGTGCCCCAGCCGATGTAGAGCGCAGCCCCCAGCTCTCTCCTCTGAGCGTTGGTCAGGATGGGGTTGTAGAAATCCCTGATGATGGTGTTTGCGGACCAGCAGACCGGAATGAGGACCAGAACTCCGGCACAAATGAAGACAATCCCAGCTGCGATGGCCACCTTGGCTTTGGAATTCTCGTCGTCCACAAAGTTAGTGCACTTGCCTCCTGCGATGCCCAGGATGATCCCAGCGACTCCAACAATGATGGCGATGACCAAAAGGGCTCTGGCGGCCTGGAGGTCCTCTGGCAGAGCCAGGAGAGAGTCGTAGATCTTGCACTGCATCTGCCCGGTGCTCTGCATCACACAGTTCATCCACAAGCCTTCCCAGATAACCTGTGCTGTCACAATGTTGGCGCCAATGAAGGCTGTGACCTTCCACATGGGCAGGGCGCATACTATGATGCTCCCCAGAAAACCGATGACCGCCAGGACAAAGCCTAGCATTTGTCTTCCCAGTGACACCATGGCGAGGTCTTGGTCGATTTTCTTTGGAAATGAAGCGAGGTAAAAGATTCTTCTGAAGCAGGTCAGTTCACCTCGACGTCTGAAGCTGAATGAACAGTGTGGCGCCTCGCTCTTAGTTTTAAAGATGACTTTGTGGAAGGTGGAGTTAAGAAGCCTTCCCTCTGACCAGAAACCAGTAAGCCTTACTTCCCCAACCAGATTCCTAGCATTATTATAGTCTGTGGAAGTAGTTTCGACGAGATGCCCATCAGTCGTAAATGACTGTGTAAATGAGATCAATAGAGAGGAGCCATTACTCACAACTAACACAACCCAAGGCTAGTGGCTAACGATTGGTCAAGGGACTGGAAGATCAGGTCCACTGGTTTCAGGTCCAAAACACCAACAAATATGATAGTATCACTTTATGTCTGACATCAACAAATCTCTCAACAGTTCTCTGCCAAAACGTGCTTAGTCACGACTGTTTCCCCCATCCTCATTGTTGATTGGATCATTTCCCCCCACATTTTCTTCTCAGTCACGTTTGTTGACGGATATTTAATGGGATCATCATGATTTCCCATTGGGTAAAGTAGAAAACCAGCACAGGTGAAAAGCTCTGACCCGAGCAGGTCATTAATCAACCCAGAATTTTAGGACAATGACTCATTTCACACAAATGAGGTCATGTGTTACAAAGCGTTTATTAAAATTCTTAGCAATAAATGGTAAAATACAAAGAGCATCAACAGAAATCAAACACATCTCAAGCTTTTTACAAAAGTACACCTCTAAAATGTGCAAATAAATAAACTGACTTTGCAGCTTTCTGTTGTGTACACAGTAGTCGCGTAGTCGTGTTCGTTCAAGACTTTCTACTCTTAAAAGCAGTTAGAAAACTTTTAAACAAAAGAAAAGTATAAATCAAAGTGTCACAGTAATCAGAAAAGTACATTTTAAACTTCAACAATACACTGTGATACAAGGTCCTCAAAACTAGAGCTTGTAGTTGATCCATTCTTCTTCATAAAGTACATTTTGCAGAAACCTCAGTCTTTTTCTCGCCTCTGTCCTCTCAGGTTTCAAAGGTACTGTGCAGGAGAGTATGCAGAAGGTGCTGCATACGGTTTGTTGGGTACGTATGTTGCGTTGCTCACGTATGATCTGTTGGATGGGGGGACATATACTGGACCATACTGGGAGCCGGCATAAGGGTACACTGGTGGAGGTGGGTAGCCCGGATATCCATAGAATTGCTTTTGAGGCGGACACGAGGTGGTAAGGACAATTCCTCCGATCAGAAGAAAAGCAGTAGAGGCCCAGCCGATGTAGATGGAAGCTCCGATTTCCCTCCGTTGTGTTTCAATGGTTAGAGGGTTCTGAAAGTCCGTGATGCTAACGGCTGCAGACCAGCAGACGGGAATAAGAATCAAGATGGCAGAGACGATGATGAGACAGCCACTGATGATCACCACCTTCGCTCTCGATGACTCCTTCTTGAGGCAACCGGTGCACTTTGCCCCGATGAAGCTGATTACGAAACCAATAAAGCCGAAGATGAGAGAGATGATGACCAGGGCTCTGGCAGCCTGCAGGTCCGGAGAAAGTCTCATGACGGACTCATTGAGCTTGCACTGCATCTGCCCGGTGCTCTGCATTACACAGTTCATCCACAGGCCATCCCAGATAATCTGACCTGTGACGATGTTGGCTCCGATGTAAGACGTGACCCTCCACATGGGGACTCCACAGCTCACCGCTACCCCAACCAAGCCTATGAAGCTTATGACCTGTCCTGATATTTCCTTGCCAATCCTCCCCATGGTGAAGAAGCTTTTTTCTCCAGCAAAAGACAGAAGAGTTTCTGCATTCAGTCCAGCGCTGTGTGGGAGTGAGACAGCTCTCTTTGTTGCGCTCTCTGAGTACAGGAGGAGGGCTGTCCTGTTGTCAGGTGAGTTCTTCCGGCCAAACAGGATTTTTGTCCCCAAGTCAGAGGCGTGGCCCTAGTTTAATTTAATAGACTGTTATTTGTTCATGGAAACAGAGTTTTGTGTGTAGTTTTGTTTTTGGGTTTTTTTTGTTTGTTTGTTTTTTCAAAAAGCTGCTAAACAATCAAAGTGAATTTAGTTTTTTCTGAATATTTTTTTTACCCGTTTCTGTGAATTCTTCCTGCCTGACCGGTCTGACACATTAGATAGGTGTGGACTGCTAATAAGTGGCACACATGCAGTTTTGTTTGGTTTGGTTTGTTTTTTTTTTTGGATCTCCGCCCTTTACAATTAAGATTCTAAGAATAAAATAAACTGTCATCATTCCGGGAAGGTGTATTATTATACACGTCTTTATTCATAGGGAACAAAACATTGAGAAAAGAATAAATCTTGAAATCGCACTATTATACACACACAAATAGAGAGACTATGAGAGTAAGGAGGGAATCTTGCAACAACACCCAAAAATTTAAAAAGTACTCATGGTGCTTTCTTGACAACCAGCATAACTACATTAAAAAATTCTGGACAAATATTTACATGTCAGTTGCAAAACTAATTTAAAGCTTAAGTGTTTTTTCGTTAATAATCCATCAAGTTGTGGTGCAAACATCCACGTCCACTAATGTGATTCTCCATAGGCAATTAAATAATTGATTAAGCAAAAAGAAAAATGTCACTTGTGCAACTGCAGTCAAAAACTGTAATCAACTTTTTGCAACATATAATGGATGCATCAGTAAGAGAATTTTGATTTCCCATTATTATTTTTTTCTTTTGTCATATTCCATGACCTCTCGTGTCCAAAGAGAAAGTGCTCACCATCCTAAACATACTCTCGGGATGTAGATGCTGATTTCACAGGAGTAAATTTGGGTACATATTGGGGGTTATGATGTTTGTGTGGGCAGTTCCAACAGAGCAGCCCTCCTCCCATCAGTAACAGCGCAGCCGCCGCCCAGCCGATGTACAGCGCCGCTCCCAGCTCAAATCTCTGGGCTTCCATAATCAGGGGGTTGTAGAAGTTGTTGATGATGGTGTTGGCGGACCAGGAGACCGGAATGAGGCAGAGCAAACCCGAGACGAGGAAAAAAACTCCAGACAGGATGCAAGCCTTTGCTTTAGATCGCTCGTCCTCGATGCAGTTAGTGCACTTCCCGCCGGCAATTGACAGGACCACCCCGAAAATTCCCGTCAGGATGGAAATGACGATCATGGCGCGAGCGGCCTGCAGATCCTGGGGGAGAGCCAGCATGGAATCGTAGACCTTGCACTGCATCTGGCCTGTACTTTGCACCACACAGTTCATCCACATGCCCTGCCAGACCGTCTGAGCTGTGATGATGTTGGCTCCAACAAAAGCAGTCACCTTCCACATGGGCAACGCGCACACTAGGATGACCATGAACCAGCCAATCACGGCCATCGAAATTCCAATGATCTGAATCCCCTGAGAAACCATCTTCCTGACTTTGCACCCAGCACATCAAAATGTAAGAAAAATGAGCAGAACGACTGCAGCTTCTTTTTATATGATGCTGTGCAAGAATAGAGGGCACACACATGAGGGTCTGCGAACATTGTCCTAGCTTCTCATTGGCCAAGAAGAGTTTACATATAAACAGGCACCCAGTGACCTTCTGTTGTGCTGACCTACCAAACTCCGAAGCTTGAAGGTCACACGCAACCAATTCTTAAACATCAATATTTTATTCACGAAGTTCTTGCTCAGTCTTTCTAGGGTTGTAACCAACTTGCAGCTGAGAAGGAATTATATCTGTTAAATATTTGACAGTATGTGTTTTGCTACAGGTTTCGCAGAAGTTTAATGTTAAAGATGTCAAGTATCAGTAATCAAGGAAAAAGTGTGATTTGTTCCTACATAGAAAGGATTGAATTTGATTTGCTATTTAAAAAAGGAAAACCATGGTACTGGTGGGTGTGTCAAAACGTCCTCCTACATGCAGTTATTCTCCTGTAATTCTCTTTAAATACAGTAATCTCTTTATTTGTAATGGGAAGCCACCTTGTGGTAAGTAACATGGCTGTCCTGCTGTTTGAGTTGAGATTTCTTTTAACCACACTAGGATTTTTTTTTTTTTTTTTAATTTTACTAATTTATCTTTAGGATCATCTTAAATGAAATTATAACAATCTGTGAATAAAATAACCTTTCATTGTTTAAAATTGGAAGACAAATACTGTTTTAGGAAATGTGTTTTGACAGTAAAAAAGACTCCAAATGTGGTGATCTAGTGTTGATATAAAGTTTTTATTTGCATTTAACATATACATATCAAACACACTTAAATTTGAAATGAAATTATATTTGAAAAGCATAAAAACAAAAGTCAAACATATTATATTAAACATATTATTACATGGTCTTGCAGTATCTGTTTTCCTGCCCAATTCAGACTATTGTGTGGTACATAATGCATCTTGGCTGCAGAGGAAAGTTTCTTAGCAAACTCTAAGAACAATAAAATCACCCTGAAATGCAAAAAGACCAAAAAAGAAAAAAAGAGGTCATTTAAGTCAGTGCCACCAATTATAAGCATACATGATTCATCTTGGAAGACTTTTGCCTTTATCCTTTATCCTTTTTCTGTTTTCTTCTTAGACATAGTCCTTAGATGTAGCTGAACGAGCTCCTGAGTACTTGGCAGAGAAGTTGTCCTTAGGAGGGCAGTTGGCACAGAGGAGTCCACCACCGAGGATGAGGAGGGCTGCGGCACCCCAGCCAATAAAGAGCGAAGCTCCAAGCTCATTTTTTTGACTACTAGTTAATAATGGGTTATAGAAGTCCCTTATGGTAGTGTTTGCCGTCCAGGACACAGGGATGAGGCACAAAACACCAGCAATGATTAAGGTTACACCAGCTGCTACGAGGATTCTGGATTTGGCGGTCTCGTTCTCCACACAGTTGGTGCATTTGCCACCTGCAATGGACAGTAGGATGCCAAAGATGCCAACCAGGATGCAGATGATCATGAGAGCGCGGGCAGCCTGGAGGTCCTGGGGAAGGTTTAGCATAGAGTCGTACACCTTGCACTGCATCTGTCCAGTGCTCTGCACCACACAGTTCATCCAGATGCCCTCCCAAGTGACTTGAGCCGTGATGATCGAGTTATTGATGAAAGCCGTCACTCTCCACTGGGGCAAGGCGCAGGCAATAATGGCTCCGATCCAGCCAATGATGGACAGAGCAATGCCCAACATCTGCAGTCCAGCTGATACCATGGTTTCTCTGAAAGTGTTTTCAAATGTTCCGAAAACCTGATCCAAGAGTTAAAGTCTCTGTAGGTCAAGAAGGTGTCGCTAGAACGAACCCCAAAACCAAATGTTGAGGCAGCGTTAGGCTGTGCCTTTTATACACTGAACTCAGGAGGGTTCACACCGTGTCACCATGCACGATACACCACACCCCCGACACTGGGCATGTGTCATCATGTTGGGTTTTTAGTTTTGGTCATGTAATCATTACAGGTGGAATAGAAACAGCGTGACGCACAGGTGTTCAGCGTGCTGGTGAACGTTTTACAAATTTGGTAACCACAAGGTCAAACCCTAAAGGTCATTTTGTAGCAGTTTGGGTGTAGTTTCTTTTTTTTTAAAATCTTATTCATGAGCTGTTAAGATAGGAGTTGCACACTTTCTCTTTCTATCTCTTTCTGCATGTGCGTGTTTGAGACTCCAATTAGTTTTAAAAGCTAACGCATACAAGTGATTGGTTGGTCAAATATGACTAGTATATTAGCAATAAATGAGAAAAAAATTGCTAGACAACTATATTATTCAGACAATTATAGAGTTCAAATTATCTTGATGTTTGGCTTTGCTGGGTAATTTAAATACACCTAGTCATCATATTATCTTCAACACTTGAAAAACAATTTCTTTATAGAATAACTAACATGCACCGACCTTATCTTGATGCCAGTCCTGACAGGATTAGGAGCTGCAGCCTTCCCAGAGCGGTTTTTTCTCCGCAGGTTGTCCTACTGTGTAGACAGTTTCCTCCAGCAACAAGAAGACAGCAGAAAAGAAAGAAATGGCAAATATAAAGTCGAGTAATTCCAGTTGAACCAAAAAAAAGGAAAAAAAGGAATAGCGAGGGGGGCAAAGAGAGAAAGAGAGAGAATAGGATTGCTTCAGAAATGAATAGAGGCAGTGTTTAAGGGCCAAAATTACCTTTAGGACTATAATGCCTCTATTTTATCCAAGGTAGTATCATTAAAGCTGCTTTGGCCAGTGTGAGGAGATTGGGTTCCACCACACAGGGAGGCAGGCAGGAATTTTAACAATTATGAAACTGAAGAGAGATGTGTTTGCCCTGAGATTAGTGCACGTTCTGACAGAACAAACTTATGTTGTTCTGTACTATGTTATGGGTTAAAATGATACTTAAGTTGCTGAACGACCAGGTAAATCTAAAACTAATAAAGCTCAATTTTTATTTATTTATTTTTTTTGGCGGGGAAGCACAGCAAGCTCTGCTGTAACAGGTTAAGGACTTGAGTCAAGTCGTGAGAAAATGCCAGAGGGATCTGGATTAACAGGGCGTGAGAACAATAAACAAGCCCAGACACCGCAGTAACGGCTGCCTTTAGCATCCACTCCTTGAGTGATCCCAAACTTACACAATCATTTTAAGCACATCAGCCCAATGCAAGTCAAACCTCAAAATCTTGTTCGGGTATTTACAACTTTTTACCTGAATGTCCTATTTTAGAATACAACGTGACAGAGATGGATAAAATAAACCAAGGATGAAACATGGCTTTTTGAGAGGAAACTTTCTATAAGTTGAAACAACATCAGAGTAACTCGCTTTTCAAATTTGACAACACACACCTGATTGGTTTAAAGAGAATAGAGCAGTCTCTGATTGGATGAACAAAGGAATCCAAAGGGCAAGCAGATCACATTTTATAAGTTTCCATGTTTACTGTACACAAATAAAAATAATGATTACCAAAGGACAAGGAAGTTTACAGTTAATCAACTGGTTGATGTGTAGGTGGGAAGCACGTGTGTGTGTGTGTGTGTTTGTGATGTCAAGTCTGGGGCCTTTGTTACAGGTGTAGTCATAGTTTCAGTTGGTAAGCACCGAAAGTATCTTTGTGTACTCATTCATTGGTGATGATGCGTGACTGGCACACATGACACACAATAGACCCTCGAGCCTGTCAGAATTTCCCAATATTTCTATTTCAAACTACCAAAACTAATTATGTTTCATTACAAATCCCCAGTCCCATTTTTGTGTTATAATACAACACATTTGAGGGGTTGTTTTGAATCCAGACACTTTTTGTTCCTAATTTTTCTCAGAAGCACAACTTCCTCTTTTAAAAACAGGTCTACTTTTCACCTCATACACTATAAAAAAGGTTGTTTCGGTGGGGGGTTGTTTGTTTTTTGCTGTTTTTTTTAACATTTTGTACATGCCTTGTTCTACATTCATACTCAGTAAAAGTTTGAACTATGCAGAGGGTTAAAGGAAACAGAAAAAAAGACCAAAACAGCAACAGACGCCTGTAGCTCGTCACGAAAACCTCGTCAGACTTGTTCTTGTTATGAACCAATTCATGTTTTGCTTGGTGCTGTACGTGTTCATGCCACATGTTGCCTCACATGTTTATTTTAACCAATCAAAAAAAATTCCTTTTTATTTTTCGGGGGTATAATCATGAAAAAGCTTTTAGATCACTGCCCAGTTTTCACTTGAGCTTTGGCATTCAGTAAACCTGTAATAACTGCTTTATTTTTTATTCTTGCTTAAAGTCCAGCTCAAACTCTGTTGCCAGTTGCTTTGCCAGTGTAAAAAAAAATGCTGATGAACATATAAAACGAACAGGAGACAGGGAAGTGGTTCCGACTGCAAAGTAAGAATCCCACAAAGGGGAAATGGCACACGTAAAGGAAGACCGTCAGCAGTTTCAAATATTCTGAACACAGTAAAACAACAATATTCTTCAAATCCCACCATCCTTACGGATCTAAGTAAACGTCATGAGATGAGACACTTTCTCTGTCCAGGAAATTCACCAACTACTCGTACTGAAAGAGTGGCTCCCTCTGCCTGTAGACATCATCTTTACAGCCCAAAACACCACGTTTTTCTGGCTTCTTAGTCCCAAAGTTGTCATATCTCTTAATATTGTCTGAAACTAGATTGTAACATACGTTTTAATAGTTGCTTATAGATAATAAGCTGTGTGTTTTTTCCCCATGTCCTTGGCACAGACATGACTTTGTGCTTTACAGCTATTAAATGTGGGTCTCTGAGGTCTTTTGTTTGTGTGGGGGGATGGAGGAATGTCCTGTGTGAGTGTGCATCTGAAAAGGGGTTAAAACGCAAGATAGTGGAGACAATTATTCTGACCACTGACCCAGGCGACCTCAGTTAATTAGAGGTGAGAGGTTGGAGACACCTGTTGGGTTAGTTCTTTCCATCCTGATGCAATCTTTACTTTAAAACATGTAATGCGGGAGCTTTGTTGATGAATAATGATCAAAACTACTGAAAATTACATGAAAATGCTTAAAAGATTTTATAGGTTTGAATTAAATTTCTGATTCCTGAATTAAAAAATGATATGATTGCGTCTCTGATTTCTGGCATTGGGGCTCTAATTCAGAGGGTCATACAGCATTTTTCATGCTTGCCATATTTTGCAGAAATACATAAACACTTTTGTAAAACCCATCTGCATAACAGCCAGAGTTGATCCAGAAGTATAAAACCTTTTTGCATTTTTTAGAGTAAATCTTTTCCAAAATGCAACGAACAATTTGTTGGTGAACTTAATTCCAGTGGTTTATGGCAGTTTTGTAAAGTATAAATAAATAAATGGTTAAATAGAAAAACATTTCAGATCCTATATGAAAGGTTACATGATGCCATCTTAAAGAGACTCCACCTTCAGTCAACTATGCTCTACAAAGAAGGTAGAATCCGCTTCTCCCCCTCATTTTTTCCTCTCTTTGGTCAACGGGATCCGATATCACCTTCATCTCGGTGGTTTTGGGACAGCCGGTGCACACAGAGGGTTTTCTGTTCCTGGAGGACAGTCCTACTCGGCTACGACTTCATCCCCGGCTCCAGTTATGTACTCTGCAGGCTTGGAGATCCTCGGGATGATCCTGGCTGTGGCCGGCTGGCTGGGCGTAATGGTGGCCTGCGGCCTGCCTATGTGGCGGGTGGCTGCCTACATTGGTCAGAACATTGTCATTTCCCAGGTGATCTGGGAGGGCTTGTGGATGAACTGTTCTGTGCAGAGCACCGGTCAGATGCACTGCAAGGTGCACGAATCCATGTTGGGACTGTCGGTGGACTTGCAGGCGGCCCGTGCCTCGGTTATTATTTCGATGGTGCTGTGCATTGTGGGCATTGGGCTGTCGGTGGCTGGGGCTAAGTGCACCAACTGCAGCCAAGATGTGACCAGTAAACCGCGGCTGGTGGTGGCTGCTGGAGTAACCTTTGTGGCGGCTGGACTGCTGCTGTTAGTGGCTGTGTCCTGGACAGCGCACGTCATCGTGCGGGGCTTCTATGACCCGCTGCTGGAGGAGACGGGAAAGAGGGAATTCGGCAACGCTCTGTACTTCGGCTGGGCTGCGTCCTGCCTGCTCATTATTGGAGGAGCGCTGCTCTGCTGCTCGTGCCCATCAAAAGCAGCTTCAGCATCGGGCGGTGGAGGTTCCATGCCTCCCCGCATCAACTACCAGCCCGTCAAGAGTGTTTCGGGCAATGGTTACACCAAAAGAGACTATGTGTGAGCACAAAATGTGCATGAGATGGATTTTACTGCTAAATCTTGTGCTTATACATATAACATTGTCACGTGGCTTGTTTATACGCGTCTTTCTGTAGGTGACACTAGCTTTTTGTACTTTGTTTTATTTTTTAATATTAGAAAAAAACTGTTGGATGCGTTAAGCGAATTAATCAAAACAATATCATTTTTTTTTATTGAAAAAACTTGTTGCTTTATAAGAAATAAAACTATTCTAATTGTTCCATTTTGTATGTTTTTGTGCTTTTATCGAACAAAGTAACTGATTACGTGCACAAGGCATGCACTTTCATACATTTTGCACGCAATTAAACTCACAGGTGCAAGCTACAGAGTGAGTCTGACCAATAAGAGCTGTGCACACATCAGCGTAGAGTATTCCCTTTCAGAGTAAATGGACAAAGCAACAATGGGTGGTTTGTATAAAAGCATACCTCGGTTCCTCTGCCATTGTATCCTGCCAGTTGCAAAAGAAAAACTCAAAGATAAAACCCTCAAGATTCAGGGGGATGTAATCAGCACTGCAATCCTGTCAGAAGCAACTACAAAGGCTTCTTTGTGTAGGCGCTTCGCAAATGTTTCTATTCCACACTGGAACCAAAGAGCTGCTTAACATCGAAAGGATTAGCAAAACCTCATGCCTGAGTAACGTTCTTAAAACATCTGTAAGCATGCAAGCATACATTGATTTATTCTGGGTCACATGTGTAACAGTTTGAACTGAATTTGAGCCTCCTGATGCACTCTGACCTTCAGAACAAGGCCAGTGATAAGACTCCCCCTCACCTCTGTCCAGCTCACCCTTCTGCACACACAGGTAGACAATGGAGTCTGGGGAAGTCCACTTTGCTCTGCTTCTGCTACACAAGTACCAGGATTCTGGACTCAGTGTTAACGTGTCCATTTCTACTGAAACATATCTGCATTTTTGTTTAAAAGTTTTCAGTCTCGTGTGGAGTCCATCACTGAAGATCAACAGTGTTCCTCACCCTCGTGTTTGCACTGCAGTTCCAACATGTGGCCTCTTCTCATGACAAGAAGCCTTGAAATGTCCATGCCAGCTCGAAAGAGAAGCACATGCGGCGTAACTTATCTGAAAATGAGTCACTGGAGTCTGAAAACAGATCATTAAAATCCTCCAAACCTTGCTCAGAACTGGAGGAGGAGGATTTTATCAAAATACCTGGAACAGCAGTCGCCATGGGAAGATACAAACATACGCTATTATCAGCGCCTCCACAGACGGACTCATTAACCCTTTTTAAACCCTCTGACCATTTCAACCATGTATTCTGAACATCTGACATTTCAGAACTTCTTTCCAAACAAGTCCAATGGGAACCCCACAGGCCTTCATGCAGCATCTCTCACTTTCAATCATTAATTTATTGATCTCCACATGTTATCCTTTAACCGCCCCAGACCTACAGAATCTGTCCCTCTGTTTACTATTCCCTCACCCAAATAGGTGGGAGAGCTACCGAGACCGAGGGGGTTGAATGATTAATCCGGGGCTCTTTACATGGCAGGATTATTTTCCTTTTTTGAACATTCCAAAAAGATTGGACGAAGATCATTAAGCTCGTACCCGAATGACCAATGACTGGGTGACTCCACCTACACTGCACCAGGAAGTGACTGCATATATCTGTAATCACCAGTCTGGGGGAGACTTTTAATGCTGACATCAAGGAGGCGTCTGCACCCTTTTCACTGGCACACATGGCTTCGGTGGGACTGGAGATACTCGGAGTAGGTCTGGCCGTCCTCGGGTGGATTTTGGCCATCGTGTCCTGCATCCTGCCCATGTGGAGAGTGTCAGCATTTATCGGGATGAACATTGTCACTGCTCAGATCACTTGGGAAGGCATCTGGATGAACTGCGTGGTCCAGAGCACTGGTCAGATGCAGTGCAAAGTGCACGACTCCATGTTGGCTCTGAGTGCGGATCTTCAAGCCGCTCGTGCACTCACTATCATCTCCGTCGTGGTGGGGGTCATAGGAGTCGTGGTGGCCATGATGGGTGCAAAATGCACCAACTGTGTGGGAGAAGAATCGGCCAAGGCTCGGGTGATGATAGTTGCCGGGGCGGCATTCATCCTGGCTGCTCTGATGCAGCTCATTCCCGTTTCCTGGTCTGCCCATCACATCATTATGGAGTTCTATAATCCAATGATACCCGAGGCCCAGAAGAGGGAGATTGGTACGGCTCTGTACCTCGGCTGGGCTGCAGCTGCGTTCCTGCTCATTGGAGGAGGCGTCCTCGTTTCCAGTTGCCCCAAGCAACCCGAGAAAAGATACGGACCGTCCAATATTACGTACCCCCAGAGCAAGTCGATGGTTCCCAGCGTTTATGACAGGAGAGACTATGTTTGAACTTTCAGCTGTTTGTTTGGGTTTTTTTTTAACTTTTGTACTGAGGTAAAAACTCAAAGTTGGTCCTGAACGCATCTGTTCTACACTGATATTCATATCATGAGCATACAATACTTTTTATCTAACTAAGGAGCACAAACAATATCCATCTGTTTCCAGCTTTGTAGGCCTTGCATTTTATACAGAAAGAAATTGTTATATGTGTGATTTTAGTTTTGATAACACTTTATTCTGCTTTTTAGTATTAACTGTATTTACCAAACATCAGTGTGCTTGAAATTTTTTTACATGGCAATGTAATATCGAAGAATGGCATTAATGTGTTTACCCTAAAATGTTACATGTTTTTTTTTTTATTAAAAGGCCTTGAATTTGTTCTAATTATTCAAATTTCACATGTGCCAGTTGCACTTTTGGTTCATTAGGAACAACATATCTCAAAACACGTTTGGAAAGACATTTGATCTTTACACTGACTGATCGGAGGCATAAGCAGCCTTTGGGCGGCTGACTGGGAGCCTCTTTCCCACCTGGCTGTCTCCCATATGTCTGTTGGCTCTGTGATAACAAGAGCCGATACTTTGTCAGCGTCCCCACAGTATCTGAGCGGCCTTCGCACACAATGGATCTGTTTCATATCAGAGGAGGACTGGTGGGTTGTCAGCACTCAGCTTCAGAATGTTCGTGTGTGTGTGTGTGTGTGTAGGGGTTGGGGGTGGGGGGTGGGCATTTCTAGGGATAAACACTAAAGAATTTCAAGGGCAGACAGATAGAGTCATTAGGGGCCGTCAAACACAACACTGCTGTTAGGCAGAAGCGTCATGACTCCCCGTTGTTTCCCGCTTTCCTGTTTTCTCTGTTGAACTATAACACATCAGCCCGTAGTACAGCCCGTCGAATGATGCTCACCATGACCCAGTGACCACATCATGCCTCCCATTACTCTTTGTTTTTGTTGACTGTAAACTCAAAAACTGGTTTGCCCTTTTAGCTGTAAAAGAGCTCTTTGTGGCCAGGCCCATTGTGAGGTTAGCTGTAAGCTGATAGCAGCCTGGATCCAGGTCCTTCCATCCCCTTTGGTGATGTCAGCTCCTTGAAGGACTCCTCCCCTCCACCTGTTTTATAAAGGATACTGCTGAGGTCCAGGCAGCCGATCGGCACACAACCATAGATGCGAGTCAGAAATCTTCATTTGTTACGTTCTGGCTGCCTTTATCCTGTTTTTATTTTCCGTATTTTTACTATTCGTGTTTTCCTCTAAGGTCCAGACACACGTTCAGCAACGGAAGACCGAGAGGCGTCAGTATGTCTGCAGGGCTGGAGCTAATAGGCATCTCCTTGTGTGTTTTGGGATGGATCATTGGTATCGTGGCGTGCGCCCTGCCCATGTGGAGGGTGACAGCGTTCGTGGGCAGCAACATCGTGACGGCTCAGATCATCTGGGAAGGCCTGTGGATGACTTGTGTGGTGCAGAGCACCGGCCAGATGCAGTGTAAGGTCTACGATTCCATGCTTGCCCTCTCCCAAGACCTGCAAGCCGCCCGCGCCCTCACTGTTATTTCCATCCTGTTGGCCATCCTGGCGGTCATGATCGCCATTGCTGGTGCCAAGTGCACTAACTGCATTGAGGAGGAGGCGTCCAAAGCCAAGGTGATGATCATCTCCGGGGTTTTCTTCATTATTTCGGGAGTGATGCAGCTCATTCCGGTGTCTTGGTCAGCCAACACCATTATCAGGGATTTCTACAACCCTTTGATCACTGATGCTCAGCGGAGGGAGCTGGGCGCTGCGCTCTACATCGGCTGGGCAGCTGCCGCCCTCCTGATTCTGGGCGGCGGGCTGCTCTGCTGCTCCTGCCCGCCACGCGACACCAGATACAACCCTTCCAGAATGGCCTACTCAGCCTCACGCCCAGCAAGTGGTCCAGCGCTGGAGAGGAAGGACTATGTTTGAACTTCCAAGGGCAAAAGACCTCGACGATTCTTAAAGTTGCTCTCTGCACCAAAGCCAAGGTGTTCCGAGGAACTGAGCTCACGGAAATTAGGAGACACCACAATGAGGATGTGCTTGTTTTCCCCTGTAATGAAATCGAGTAAAGATCTTTGTTTTACTGAAAGAAAAAAAGGATATAGACTGGAAATGTTCTTTTTGTTTCAAAGCTCTGTTGCGCGTTTTTAAAGATCAACAATCTAAGTATTAATGATTATTTTTTAAATTCGGAACTGCCTCTGTCATGTTTTCCGATGTTTTAAACACTGCTGTGACTGATTTTGTGTTACCACTGCGTGCAAAATATAGTGCAAACTATATGTCAATAAACTAAATCCATGTGCTGTAAATATCGTCGTACCAATACTTACATGTAACACTTGAGAGCAAAAATATTTTCAGAAGTTTTTGAATATGGAAAGGTTGGAGATTGAAGGAGTGTGCACTGGAACAATAAACTACACAGGATCTCCAATTGTGTTTTATACCTGCACAACATGTAACTCACAAGTAATAATAAATTTTTATTCTCTGATTTTTTGTCTAATTTTTTGCTCGTTTGTCTTGGAACACAAGTCAGTAAACTCGGTAAAAGCAATCTGCATTGTAACCAGGTACCTTTGGAAAAGCATCACGACACCTAATCCAGCTGAAGCACACAGGCGCTAAACAATTAGCCGCAGTATCAGTTAGCGGTCAGAAGTGAGAAGTTTCAGCACAGACAGGTGAGGTCGCGCGTGGCCGCGTGATTCATTTCTGTTCACATTTTCGGTTAAGTTTGCAGACTTCTGTCCAAAATCCCACACACATTCTTCAACCCTTACACACGTGTGGGAGCTGCCACGGACCTTCTACAGCCTGATGTTCAACCCCTCCAGCTTCACCAACACAAGTATCCTCACCTGACAACAGCGGCATCATGAAAGTTTAATTAACACCCAGAAACATGTCAGAGGTCTTCGTCTCCACAGTTTGTATGTCTCAGGTATCAAATCTGCTTGACAACTGGTCATGAAATCATCAACTAAAGCCGAATAAAAGCTCAGAAACCAGGCCTCCTGCTCGGCCATGTGTGAGTTCCAGTGAGCAGCACTTCCGGTGTGCTGTCCCAGTGACTTGAAGGCCCGCGGGGTTGTTTGGTCTTTGCTAAGCTAATCATTGATCCCACAAACGTATTTTTAGGTCTGATCAAAAGAAGGCATTCCCTACATAAAGACAGCCTGTGTGGAGGGGAAAGTCCTAGTGGCATGGCACCGAGATGATACTAAAAACAAACCAAAGAGATAAAGAACTTAGATGCAAAGGAACAGAAAAAAAGAAATGCTGTGAGAGAATGGGAGAAAACTGAGAGGATTTTTTTAACCTCTCCGGACACGCACTGCCGAATCTGTTTGGGTCACATGACCGATACTGGGGAATGTGAAGGGCAGAGAGGTTGCCTGGCACCTGAAGTCACAAAGGAAAAACTCCCCCACCCTCCCAGTAAATGAGACAGACATCCCTGTGTCAGGTTAGCGGGAACTCACTCCCTGCTACGCTGCTGCTGCAGTTTCTACATCCAAATACGGACTAGATTTGGATCTGGAATCAACCGGAATGCCAGGCTGGTCTTTAGGTGATATGGCACAAATTTAAGCAGAGTTTGTTCAACATGAGTCACGAATCAAACATCAGCGGCATGTTAAAACAGAGGCAACGCTCATTTTAACAGATTTTCTACTTTATCTGTTAACTTGAACTCACCGAGTTAGAGTTAGGGGACCAGGATTGGAGGGGGACCCTGGTAAATAAATACAGTCACATAATTAATCAATAATACATTCAATTATCTAAAATGTATCATGCGTTTTTAAGGTGTGGCTGTAAAAATGCAAGAAAACAAAAGTGTCAAACGGATTACCTCTCTGAGGGGATCATATCTTCATTTATCTTACTGGAATGGTAAAAAATGTGGAGGGAGGATGGCGTAGCAGTAAGATTTGTGGTGGATGGATGTTTTTTTTTAATCAAAATCCACATTGGCAACACTCCTCTATCTGTGTGTGCAGCTGTGAGTCAGTTTTGCTTTTTTTCTTCCACTGCTTGTCTGTGGAATATGTTTTTGTTTTTGGTACGAACCACATTTGTTCATTTTTTGTAATGGCTCTAAAAGAAATAAAGTTTACAATAATGTTTAGCGTTTTTCAACCGTTTTAGTGGAATGCTAGTCCATCGTGTTATGAGCTAACACACCTGCAGAAAAAGGTCAAAAACATCCTCCCTTACATTCCAGCAATGTAGCATCAAAAGAACAGATAAAAAATGTATCTGCACCACTTTCAGGAATCATGTGGACGACAATGAAGGTTGTCTGCTATAACAAATAATTACTTCATATATCAACAATCTGCGGTATTTTTATGATCATATATTGTAACATTTTATCTTTTATTAGTACATTCCGCCTCATCCTATTTGAATTTCCTGGAATCTTTTATAAATGCGCTTCACTTCTGCCATCTAGTGGTGAGAACGAGTAAGAACACTCAATAGTGAGCGCAATCTTGAACAAGTTTTTAGGTCGAAGAAAGTAGAGATTCTTGTGCAAAATGAATATCATCTTATCTCAGTTCAAATCAGAATTGAAATAAGATGAGCTGAAAAACTGTTGCACTGAATTCTGATATAACATTTGCAGATTTATGCAGTAAAAAAAAGCATGCGCTTGTGTTAAATGGAACTGTTTTAATTAGATTCATTATTCTCAATTTAAAAAAAAATTAGGTCAAAATATAGAAGTTGAAAGAAATAAAGAGTACTAAAATACACATTTAATAAAGTACCATTTTAGTCACCCATACATGCTCACATGTTCACAGTTTTAACGCACCAACATATTTTTATCGTTTCATTTTGTAAAAGGCAAAATTTGAAAGAAAAAATAAACAGTCATTCTTTGACAAACCCTAGCCCTTTTTTTCCACAGACATGACAAAAATGAGATGACGACAGCGCCTCAGGCCTTACGGGGATTTGTGTGGGTTGCTGAGAGGCGTGTACAAGTATGCACCATCGTCTTCTTCGTAAATGATGGCCACCGTCTCACCTGCGTCCAACACGGCTGCACTGGTCTGCATGTACGTCTGAGAGGAGACAAAAGAACAAATAGTTTCATCGTCACACTATTTTTGACCCCATCGATGCAGATATAATTTCTACATCCGTGATCATCGTCGGGCCCTTCACCCTCTCGAGGAGCTGAAGTCGCTCTTCGTTCAGCAGGTTGTTCTGTCTCAGCTGGCTGACCGTGTTCTCCAGTCCCACCAGTTTCTCCAGATGTCGGCGGTGCCGCTGCTGCAACATCTTCACTTTCTTCTGCAGCCCTAGGACGATCACCTCCAGCTGCTCCTTACTCAGGCTGCTCTTGTGGTAGCTGTTGGCGTTGGAATCAGACGGGAGAAAACACGTCGACACGAGAAGAGCTTCCTAATCTAAGATTTGAAACGTGCAAGAAGTTAAAAAAACAAAACAAAACATGTGCTCACCAGTGCTCTTCCAGTTGCTGGTCCTGCCAGTCCATGCTGTCCTCCTCTGACTGTCCATCGTCTCCCTCCTCTCTGTCCAGTCTGTCCACTTTGAGAACGGCGGGCTTCGGAGAAGGTGGCACGTGTGTGGACACTATCGGCAGAGTGGACGTGATGGGCTTGGAACTCAGCGCTGACGACAGAACTGTATCTGGAGGGAAAGTCCACTGGGCGAAGACGTCGCTCGGTAGAATGTTCGGTATCGTCTCGAAGTAGGTGATGATTTCCTGTCCCTCCGGAGCTGCGTGTCCTTCTTGGACATCGGAGAGCCGCTCTGTTGCATGACTGAGCTCCTCGACATAGAGAGAAGCCACGGCTTCGTCTCTGCAGCCGGGGGCAGGTTCCTCCACCACCAGCTGGTGGCCCTGCGTCAGGAGAGCGGCCATGAGCTGCTCCTGGTCTCCGCCAGAAAGGCATCCTGACACCAGCACCACCTCGCTGCTGCCAGCACCGTCACACACATCCTTCTGGAACACTACGGAGTCGGGCTCCTCCTGCTGGGATGGGGCGACGGTGATCTCGTACAGGCTGACCGTGTGCAACATCTCCACAGGGTCTGCAGCAAAGGACCCGTCCAGCAGCACCGTCTCACTTTTACCACCGACAGCTAACGGTTGTTTGGACTCCTCGCTGCAGTCGGCAACCGTTGATTTCTAGGGGAAAAAAAAGTTGATCACGTAAAAAAGTATGCTTGAACTTAGAATAAACGCAATAACAGCGCAAATGTGCCGTTTGTCATGTCTAACTGCAACCATACTGCAGAAAACTGCAACTTCTAACATGGCTGCAGTTCTGGAGTATTACCATTACACAGTAAAGCCCCAAAACACCTAAACAACTTGTAGTTACTTTCTCATTACCGGAGTTTTCTGAAAGATTGTAGGCACGGCGTCATTTTCAAGATAACGAATGCCCCATCGCATCTTGATACACTCTGGAGAAAAATGTTCGTGACAAATGTAGTGGTATCTGGACGGGGTCCAGTTTCCACGGCCCATGTTGGTCAGCCACTGCTGCAGCCGGTCGGCGTCCTGCAGAGGAAACCTGAAACGAACGACCAAAACGTTGAGACCGTTTTCACTTTCAGCTTAAATGAAAACTTTATTCGTGATCATGCGTCTGAAATTTAAAGACATCATCCCGTTTCTGACAACCAAAAATATGATATTGCAATTCTTACATATGTAAAGACAAGTTTTAGCAATTTCAAATAATACACCACGACTAGGGTCTACGGATGCTCATCTTAATACTCCGTTCAGCGTATAATTATAATTCTTTTTTTTTTTTAAATTTGTATCTGGTCTCAAAGGTCAGAAAAAACTTCGACATCACTGTAATGATTTTTTTTTCGTTGAGTACAACTTTATCAAGAAAATCGACATTGAGAAAGAATGAGTCATCCTTCGGAGGACCTGAAGCGATCGGTAAGCGACCCCATCGCCCGCGGGGTTCGCTGAAGCCCCCGCAGCGCTCTTACTTGTAGAAGCTCTTCTTGTCGGTGCCGGGCCCGGAGCCATTCTTGCAGTTCGGTACCGAGCAGTGTTTGGGCATTTGTCGTCGGTGATCCCCCCCCGTGACCAGCTGGATTAGGAACAAGGTGAACGCAAACTCGTGCACTGTTGTCAAGTCGTGGCGCGTAGTTGACGCCTACAATCAGCTGTTCCGATGACGTCAAAAAGCTGCGACAACACAGCGCTTTTAATTTGAAGTACGCTAATGTCTTTTCTTTTTGTGGGGGCCTGGGCACGTGTAATCTCGATCTAAAATATAAGATTCTCACTAAGTGAAGTATGTAGGAATCGTAGAATCCTGGCCATTTGTGTAAAAATCTAAATAATTTTCCGTGGTCCACCACGCTCGCATGTGCTGCGTGTTGCCAAAAGGGGGCGCTACTGCTTTACAAACCCAGATGATGAGCGTTTTCTTTCACTTACTTAAATTGGTGTTTGAACTTAATACACAATTTCCTAAAGAAGTTTTCCAGTTGATTTATAATCAGTTTGTTTCTAAAATCAATGGACTGAATTTTTTTTTTATTCAATTTTTTTTTCCAAACATTACACAGAATCTTTAAATGATACAGTATATATACATACACGTCAGTGTATTTATCTAAAAAATTGAGGGCCACTGGACAATGCAGCTGTGCGTTTCAATACTGGATTGCATTTTGGATGTGAATGTGTTGAAGAGATCACCTGAAATCAATTCTGAACTGAAGGTTAGAGCGCTGTCTGTATTTCTGCTGTCTTGCCTTTTCATACTAGTCTGGAAGATAAAATGTGTGGGAGCTGCCAGGTACGTGGCGTAATGACAGTCAATTATAAAACATGAAGAGCAGCAGTATCTTCCTGAACAGGAAGCAGTGCAAAAAAATGTTATCAGCTATATTATTGAACCCACTAAATACACCACTAATGGCAAACAGCACCATTAAGAATGTATCTAAAAACAATCAGTCTGATTTAAGAAGCTGGGTTTGAACATGTATTCTAATTTCCTGTCAAGTAAAATCTGCATACCATAGAACTGCTTGAAATACGCCGACATGCTGCTCTTAAACTGGATTACAATGCTCTAAGCTGTGTACGCAGACCAACCGTACAATGCAAAGTTTCAGAATCACAAGATCATCCTTGCAATAACTGAACAATAATTGCAGATCTTTGGTACATACCAACTATTGATCCCATCTGCTGTCTACCGCAGATCATACATTTCAAGTCTGAGCAGCTACAAGGATTTGTTTGATTTTTACCAGAAAGTGGGCAACTGTATACTGAAATAGGGTTTTTCCAGTTTAAATAACATACCCAGTTTGAAGTGGGACAGTGGAAGTGACTATTTCCCCATCTCATATACACCACATGCCTTCTGTAAATAACTACTGGATGTTTGTCTGCGAGTGGAATCTTTCAGGCTAAGCTTGAACAATAAAATGTCCGAACACTGGAAAGAGTGAGGTGGCTGGCATGGTTTGGGTCAGATGGGAGCTTGTTGGTGTCACAGGCAGAGCGGGGCCTCTACATCAGTCCCATCTGCATTAGCGTGTTGGCGTATGCCATGGGCTTGACATTTGGATGAGGCTGTAAACAAGGCAGCAACACACACATTAAATTAAACTTACCAAGCCTTTTATAATAAAGGAAAAATGAACCAAATGGATCTTCTGACTACAGGCTAATGGCAGAGTGCTTAAAAAACAAGAATGAGGAAGCAAAGGAGACCCACCACAGCAGTGAACTGGTGAAACTCTGGCTTGAGGTCTGATCCCCTGAGGTGGATATAAGCTCCTTTATTTCCCATCTGATCACTGAGAAAAGGCAGAATAAAACAAAGTTAAAATGAACAGCAACGGGTGGCCCAAAAATCCTCCAGTAATAATACCTACCAGTAGTTGGGTGCTGAAAACACGGTGATGCACTTCCCTGAATGAGTGACCTCGTAACCCTCAGCTTTGACCTCATGACTTCGCACGATAAAGTCCAGTTTGTTCTGGCTGAGGAATCTTTCCGTCACATCTGGCCCAAACTGACAGCTCACTCCTCGCTTGCTGATGGAACGGCCATTCTGCATAAAAGAGAGAAAGATTTAGGCAACTTATATTGACTTCAAAACATCCTCATAATTGGATGCTCTTAACAAATAAACCTAAAAATGATATTTGGTTGATGGGGGTCCACCTGAGGCTGTGGATCGGACCAGAGCAGGTCACACATGGGACCTGGAGAGAAGAAAAGGAGGTGTTGAAAGGTGCATATTTTCTACTATGAAAGGCACAATTTTAAATTAGTTTTTATCCGCTGTTGTTTCTAGAGTTTAGCTCTACCTGAGTCAGGAGGTTGTCTGTTCCTGTCAATCTTTCTAAGATCTTCTAATGTGACGCCATCTTCACTAAACAGTCCCCCATGCATAACCTGAGATCGTGATAAAACAGGGAATTCAACACAAGATTACTTATAGAACAAAGATAAAGGAACTAGTTAGAGGGTCAGGGTTCTTACCAGTACTTTGTTGTTGATACACTGTGCAAGAGGCAACCACTGGAAAACCTCACTGAAGAGCTGGAACATCTGGGCAGTGTACTTAGCTTTGACTTCTCCTTCAAAACCATACATCTGGTTCATATTGTCTGTCTCATGGTTACCTTTAGATGAAAAAATATCACACACAATAGTTTCATATCTGTAACGTAGCATTTGAAACAAATTTGAATATTGAATTTTGGACAGCAAATGGCAATGTTGTTCTGCTACTAAACATGCCTTAAACTCAGTCGACGCATTCTTACTCAGTCTCCTTACCTCTAAGCAAGTGAAAGTTGTCGGGATAGAGCAGCTTGAAGCCAAACAGGGTAAGAATAACTTCAAGAGAGAAAGAACCCCGGTCTACAAAGTCTCCGTTAAATAGCTGAATTCTGTGGTTAAGACTTATGAGGCGCATTTGAAAATAATCAGGGACATTTTCAGTTAAGTGCAGCTGTTTACTTTGTTTTGAGATAAAGAAGAAAGCTGCATGATGGACATGCATTGGGGAGCAGGCAAAGGGGACGAGCTTAGCAAGGATACATATGGGTTGGTCTCCGATGGTAGACCATTCAACTTAAAAATGTTGAGGAGATCATAGTACTGTCCATGGGTGTCGCCACAAATTGTAATTTTTTCTGTCTGTAGAAAAAGAGAAATAAAGTTATGAGAAAAAGACAAACATAAACTACTTTAAAATTGAATTATATAAAATTAAGACTCACTGTATAACAACTTACTCACTTCTTTTAACGTGATTTCAATCAAACTCGGTAGTTTTGACAGAACATCTTTAACCTGCACCAAAATCTAAAAAACAAACCACTGATTTAACATCCCAAAGTAAAAGTGAGTTAACTGAACATGAAAACACATTTACCTGGTAAGCACACTTTCTGTGGAGTTTCTTCTGATCTTTGAACCACTCCATCATCTCTTTCATGAACGCCAATGTCACTTTACCATTTTCAAGTTTTGGGCCTGCATAGTCATCCTCAATTGCTGCAACAGATAAGCATGTTGAAATACCATGTTATAAAGTAATAAATAACTAAATTCTGCAACATATTTTCACCTAATCAACAAAAATACCAATGCAAAAAGATACAAATGCAGTTTCAGATACAGAAACAGAAACCTACTCATATTTTCAATGTCCAGAGAGTCAACAACAGATTTTTTTGTTTCATCGCTGGCAATTGCTCTCTCGAAAGCCTTCTGTTTCACAATCTTGTTACATTCTTGGTACTTCATCCTCGCATCCTTGTCATTCGGTCGAACTCTTACTACCTGTTGTAACAGAAATAAAATGATGAGAACTAGGTGCACCTGTCAATTCTGAAATGGTACTAAAGTAGATCCTGTAAAATCAACAAGGTTGAGAAGTTTATAAATATTAAGAATCAAATACTTTACAGATCTTAATTTGAATTTTGTAGCATGTGGTGTCATGAAATAAACTGCTATGACTGTAGTGGGGTTGTGGACATTTATTTTTTTAACCTGTGATAAGTCCTGAAATAACTGAATTTTTTTGAGTCACATGCATGATTGGATTAAAAGTTCATTGAAGTTTCAGGCTCAAATCAGTCTAGAACTCACACATGATAAAACTGGAAGTAACCTAGTATAAAATATATCGACAGAGGACATAGATTCACTGTAAACATCTTTAATTTATTTGTGTATTTAAAAATCAAATAGCATATAATTTAACAATACAACATTTGTAAATTTCTTACTGTTTCATAGTCCTTAAGTGCAGCCTTGAACTTGCCCAGTGCCATGTTGGAGGTGGCACGACGGTAATATCCCTTAATGTAGTTTTTGTCAATCTCCAGGGCCTTCGTTGCGTCTGCCAGGGCATAGCCATAGCACTCTGTGCGCAAGTATGCCAGGCTTCGGTTGCTATAATAGATGGCATTGGATGGATTAAGCTCCAGGGCCTCTGAGTAGTACTTGATTGCATTTTCGTAGTCTTTCTCTGAAAAACAAAGTCAAAAGTTCACTAAAAACAACTTATATACAGTGTCACAAGATGCACGTTTACAAAAACATGGAAAACAGGATAAAACCTTGGTGGTAAAATCATTGTAGATGCACTAAAACCATGCAAAGCAATACATCAAAACATAAACCATGTATGTTTTAGTAATAAAAAAAATATTACATAAAAACAAGATATAAAAAGCATTTGGAAATATTTCACGTCTTCTGACTCATTCTCACCCTGTTATCGCTCTTGCCTCCAGAATTTTCAAATTTATGGGGGACCCATGTCAACAAAGCCAA
The DNA here is from genome assembly GCA_000180735.1 of Tetraodon nigroviridis. Lineage (NCBI taxonomy): Eukaryota > Metazoa > Chordata > Actinopteri > Tetraodontiformes > Tetraodontidae > Tetraodon > Tetraodon nigroviridis. The sequence continues at coordinate 360,832 of CAAE01015113.1, forward strand.
AATACGTGTTTATTCAGTATAAAACAAATTAATATTACACAAAAAGTAAGTGGTTCACGTTTATAATAGCAAATTCAGTAACGTCTGTATTACTTAGCATTACCAGAATAGAAAAAACTAAAATAATTCGGTACATGACTGCAGCTAGGTTGTGTTCCTCACATGCGCCCATTTGTTAGAACATTCTAGTACTTTACTGACCACCAGCTGGAAGTACACAGG